>BPTQ01000003.1:194619090-194727411 GCA_019973895.1 Chrysanthemum seticuspe
TAACTAAGAAAGAAAACAAATATTACAAACTATTACAATCAAGATGAACCTTTATGTGATAGAAGTTGATTCTTAATCAAACCAACACATTGAGTAGCATGAAGGTCATCATTGCCAACAGAATTAGGAGGCACTACCAACTTGTGTTTCAGCAATCTTTCCATAAAAGTATCAGATAAAGGATAAAGCTTATCTGATAGCATACACAAAATCATCCCACATGTAGTCTGAACTACATGAACACAAGGCAAAGGATAAAACCTCCAACTCTCAATCTCCCATTTATGAGAATTCTTCCAAATAGAACACCCTTGACCATTTGGAGAATTAGAATCAAACATAACTTGAAGATCACCTAACAGATATAAACCAGAACCAGTTGCTTGATGAAACTTATAATACTGAATCACATGATCATAAAGCATTTTCAAATCATGTCGATTCACTAAATGAAGAATATCTTTCAAGAAGTTAAACTCAAGGACAGTATCATCCAGCCTATACACAGTGTTAAGCTTTCCAGTTTTCCAATCAACCAATGTCACATGAGTTCCTTCATGAAAATCATCAACAGTTCCAACTTCAATAAAAGTAGACTCATCAGCCTTGATATCAAAATCAGTATTCCTTGAAGCCTGTTTCTTAGCCAATCTGTCAGAACATCTTGTAACCAAACTCTGCTGTCCCATAGCATCACTGTGTTCAGTACCAAGTTGTAGATCAGTTTCCTGAATCAGAGAATCATTAAGCTTCACATTGGACAACATGTCAGAAGAAACCAAAGAAGGTTCAGCAGAAACATCCATAGCAGAAGGAGTAATAACATCAGAAGATATATCAGAAGGAACAACTGGAGTTACCACCGAAGGCAAAACAGTATCAAAATTATCCACAATTTCAACTGTTTTCTGTCTCTTGACGGTAGGAACATCAGTCATTGAATCACGATCTTTCAATGGAGAAGAAGAAGTAGTACCTTGTGAAGAAAACTTCATAACCAGATTATACTCTCGAATCAAAGTATCATCAGACCAAGTCATGATTTGTTTCATGGATAAACCACATCAGCCACATTAGATGTTAATGCCACATCAGCCAATATATCAAGAGACTCATTAAGATTCTCTTCAGCCTCCTCCTCAGAAGAAACTAAACATCTCTTTTTACCCTTCTGACTTAGCAAATTCTCCAAGTGTTCAACTTTAGCCTCCAATTCCACAATCTTCTGACCAAGAACAGACTTAGTTTCTGTAAGTTCTGTCTTAAGACCAGTCACCTCACCTGTAAGCTTGTTCACCAAATCATATAATGAGGTAAGTGAAATAGAATCTTCAGAATGCGATTGCTCAGTCAAAATTGGAACTTCATTAGACTGTTCAGGAGCAACATCAACCTGATCAACATTAGAACATCCTGCACCAAATTGAGTCCTAACAGGACTTGGTGTAGGCAATCTATCAGTATCAACCTGAACTTCATCAAATTGATCCTGAACTTCATCAATAGGAACTTGAATAAATGCTGGACTAGAACATGGTCTTGATGAAGGTATAGATGCTTCAGCAACAACAGAAGGACCCTCATTACCATCTACTGAAAGATTTCCATCAGTAGGAATGGAAGAAGGTAAAACTACATTAAGCTCATTATCAGTCACATTCTCCTGAGGTAACATGGCAGCTAACAAAGGAAAATGTGTCCCGTCAAATTTAGTCCTCATTGTAGCAAATAACTTAGGAGTCAAAACACTTATGGGATGAAAAGCCTGGGTTTGTGTAGAAACATTCAATATCATCTGTAAGAACCTAGGGTACATCAAAAACTTACCCGTTTTCCTAGTTATGTTTTCTACCATATTATCAAAGATATACTTAGAGAAATTAAAAGTCAAACCCTTAGATAAGCAAACAATACCACATCCCATTTGTGTCGAAAACTGATCCCATCCTCCAGACTTATTGCTCAAACACTGTAGCAACGTATGTACCAAGAACCTCCACATAGGACAAAGCTTGTTTTTCAACCACATATCTGTCCTCGAACTTTGATATCCAATAGCTCTAAGTCCTTCAAGTACCATCGTAGAATCAGAATGATAAACCCCATTCTCATCGTCCAAGCGAAGTTGTCTTCTGATCAATTCCTCTGTCACCACATATACTTGTCCATCAACACTTGCAACTATCTCAGTTCACCTCTCTTTTCTGCCGACGCCCAAAATTGAGTAATCAAAGTTTCATATATAGCATCAGGAGAATGTGTCAATGCATATACAATCTTTGATCTTAGTAAGAAAGAAATCATCGGTCTATAAAGCTCATCACCTCGAGCCGTACCAAGAAAAGCGACCTTGTTATGATCGTGTTTAAATTGAAGTGCCATGAGTGATTTTGAGGTTTAGGGTTAGGATTTTGCACCAAAGGAAGTGTTTTTAATGATAATAGTAAGCGAATTACTTATGTGGAGTGAAAATATATCGTAACGAATAAATAGAAGTTTCCCAAATTTAGTCAAAGTTGACCAAGAATGACGTGGACTTCTACTTTTACTTGAATTCACTTATAACTTCGGTAGAAACGAAACACCATTCTGCTGAAGTAGAATACTCAGTAGAAACAGATGACTTACTCACGAAGCTTCAGTAAATATCTTTTACTGTTTCACCCACACGCATTAATTCTCTTACCACTTGAACCCGTCTATAAAACAATCCCAATGCACCTTGACTTCTTCATCAAAAATCCCCAAATAATATATCAAACCCTAATCTATCCAATCCTTCAAAATTAACCAGAATAACCATGAGTACCAACCCTGAGATCATAGATCTCACAACAACATCCTCATCATCATCCTCATCATCTAGTGAAGATACCAATTCATGGTTTCACTATTTTCCAAAACCATATCCATTACCAAAGAAGTCACCTTTTCTCTCCTCATCAGAAGATGAAAGTGTTGAGAAACCAAGTGTATCTGCAGAAGATTCTGATGAATCCTATAATGAGGGAACATCTTACTCCCAACCCTCAGCACCTAGGCCTCAACGAAGGCCACGAGCCAAAAATCCCCCACTTCCTATGGGAAGAAAGGTGGTGCTTGGTCTCTTTGCATCATGTTTTGGTGCATCATCACATATCGTATCGAGGAGCGGAAACAGGAAAATGATGTAAGTTGATGTATGATTGAAAGATTAGATGATACATAAATGAAAATCTTTCAGTCTCATCTCTCTGCCACAATCAGCTTCAGCTTCTTCGTTTTCATCAATCCATCCTCTCCATTTTGATCCTTAGCATCTGTTAGAGTTGGTTATGCTTTCACACAGGCATAGCCAGCATTTAGTGCCAAAAGATGTGAGCGATCGTGCATATCCAACAGCTATTAGTGTGAAAGATGTGAGCAGTCATACTCATCGTGCTCATCTTTAGATGTTGGAACAGATGATATGTAATAGATTAGGACTATTAGATCATGTAGATGCTTTTGATGTTGCCAGTACTCTGTAATCTGTAAGCTGTAAACTGTTTCTTGAATGAATGAATGAACTATTTGCTTCTGTACTTCTTTTGATTGAATCATATAACTTCAGTACTTCAACTTCAGAGGAAACAAATAACACACTTCAGCACAATGAATTCAGTGGAAACCAGCTTAAACTTTCTTGACCAAAACACAACTGATCAGAGACAACCATTCTGCAAAACAAACACAGAAATATACACAAACCAACAAAGAAACACACTAAACTTACATTAGCAGGTTAGAGTTAGTTAAAATCTATCAAATATACAAAATATACAAAATTACATAGCAAAAATGCAAAGTTATACACAAATCCTCCCCTGAGGCATATGCCTCCCCTGAGGCCTATGCCTCCCCTTAAACTTTGCAGTTAAGGGTTAAGCATGCAGATATGGACCACAAGGTGTTGAAACCTTGGTCCTTCAAAAGCCTTTGTTAACAGATCTGCCACATTATCATCAGTATGAATTTTGACCACGTTTATCAAATTTTTATCATATGCATCTCTTATAAAGTGGTGCCTGATTTCAATATGTTTTGTTCGACTGTGAAAAACTGGATTTTTAACAATGCATATGGTACTTTGATTATCAATAAAAATTGTTGTGTTCATGAAATTATACCCATAATCCAACAACTGATTTTGAATCCAAAGAACCTGTCCACAGCAATTAGCAGCAGCCACATACTCTGCTTCAGTAGATGAGGTAGCCACAATAGTTTGTTTCTTGCATTGCCAAGAAATCAATCTCTTGCCAAGGAATTGGCAACCTCCAGTGGTGGACCTCCTATCCAGATTAGCACCAGCATAGTCACTATCACTATAAGCTTCCAACTTAAAAGGAGACTCTTTTGGGTACCAAAGACCTAGAAAAGGTTGGCCTTTAAGATACTTAAAGATCTTCTTAACAGCATTGAGATGGGAAGTCAGTGGAGTAACTTGATGTCACGAACAAACACTCACAGCATAAGTAATATCAGGCCTGGAAGCTGTTAAATACATCAAAGACCCAATCATAGACCTGTACAAATGCACATTTACAGGTGGATCAACTTCATTATTGGTCTTTGACTTTGGAGCTTCATAAGGTGTAGTAGCAGTCCTTACACCCTCCATACCAAACTTCTTCAAGATGTCCCTCACATATTTGTCCTGACTGATAAAGATACCATCAGGTTTCTGCTGAACTTGAAGACCCAAAAAGAAAGTCATCTCTCCCATGGCACTCATCTGAAACTCTCCCTTCATAAGCTCCTCAAACTCCCTGCACCAAGCCTCCTTTGTGGATCCAAAGATAATATCATCCACATAGACTTGCACAAGAATAATGTCAGTGGAATTCTTCTTTAGGAAAAGAGTCTTATCAATTGCACCTCTTCTGTAACCATGCTTCAGCAGAAATGTAGAGAGCCTAGCATACCAGGCTCTGGGTGCCTGATGTAGTCCATAGAGAGCTTTGACCACCTTATAAACATGATTTGGATGATCTGGATCTTCAAATCCTTTAGGTTGAGTGACATACACCTCCTCTTCAATTTCACCATACAAGAAGGCTCCTTTAACATCCATTTGATAAACCATAAAGCCCATATAGGATGCATAAGCTAAGAAAATCCGTATAGCCTCAACTCTTGCCACTGGTGCAAACACTTCATCATAATCTATCCCCTCCTCTTGTCTATAACCCTGTGCAACTAACCTGGCTTTGTTTTTAATGACAACACCTCTAGCATCTCTCTTATTCTTCAGAATCCATTTTGTCCCAATAGCATACTTACCATCAGGTAGTGGTACCAATATCCAAACCTGCTGATTTTGAAATTGTTGCATCTCATCCTGCATTGCTTCAAGCCAACTTGAATCTTCAAGAGCCTGAGTAACACTGGTTGGTTCCACTTGTGAGAGAAAACAAGCAAACAGACAATGTTGATAGTCTGTGTGATTGTCTCTCTGTTGATTTGAGACATAAGAGACAAAAGCCACCTGTCCATATTTAGAACGCGCCACAGTGCCTCTTGTTCTAACAGGAGCATTAGGATCACCAATAATATTAGACTGTGGATGTACATTATTGATCCTTGTAGTAGTGGTGGTGTTGACATCAACTGAGGAATCAAGATTAGTTACAGTTGGTTCAAAGTCAGTATCATAGGAAGGTGTGTTGAAGATGCCTGCTCTAGGTTGATGATGACCAAGATCTGAAGGTTTTGGAAACCTTGTATAAGGTTCACCAAGATCTGTTGACACTTTAGTAAAACTAGGAGTAGTGTCACCATGTCTTTCAGCCGAATTGGAGAGGTGAGGAGAAACAGAACTATCTTCAGCAGAATTGAAATTTCTGCCGAGAGCTTCATTTGTACTATTTTCAACATTCCTCTCAGCATCTAAATTGGCTGCATACTCTTGTTTCTTCAGTCTGGCAAGGTCCTCAGCATAATATAATTCATCTTCACACACATCAATATTATCTTTAGAAGTGTCACCTACAATATTGTTAGGAGAGAAGGAAGGCACTACAATGGGTTGTTCATCATCAGACCCACTGTCAGAATTAGCATCCAAAGTGTCTGTATTAGGAGTTGGAGATGCTTCAGAATCTGCATTTTGATCAGCCTTATGTCTAGCATAACCCAAGTAATCAGTCAAGTAGTCAAGATCAAATGACCAAACATGACCCTGGCCTTGAACATTAGGCTTGTCTTCAAGATACCTCAGATTCAATGTCTCCTCAATCTTCTTTGCAGATACATTGTATACCCTGTATGCCTTACTATGAGCAGAATACCCCACAATGTAGCCATCATCAGCTTTCTCATCAAATTTGCCCAAAGGATCACTGGTATTTAAGATTGTCACCTGACAGCCAAACGGTTTAAGGTAATGAATAACAGGAACTTTTCCAAAGAGAAGTTCATATGGTGTTTTAAGATGTGGTCTAGTAATGGACACTCTATTGAGTACATAACAAGCTGTACCAACAGCCTCAGTCCAAAACATGGTAGGAAGTTTAGAGTCTGCTAGCATTGATCTTGCAGCTTCTATTAAGGTTCTATTTTTTCTTTCTGCCACCCCATTTTGTTGAGGGGTTCTTGGAGTGCTATAGTCCCTTTTGATTCCCTTTAACCTGCAGAGTTCTATCAGAATGGCATTTTTGAACTCTGTACCATTATCACACCTAATTCCTTTCACCTTTTTGTTCAACTGATTCTCAATAAGGGTAATGAAGTCTTTCAATATTTCAGATGTTTCATCTTTGGTCCTTAGAAAGAATACCCAACAAAATTTACTAAATCCATCAGTGATCACCAGACAAAAATATTTATGATCAATGCTTCTCACTTTAGTTGGACCAAACAGATCCATATGAAGCAGCTGAAGAGGTTCAGAAATAATGGTTACTGCTGTAACAGGAACACCTTTATATGAGGCTCTGTGCTGCTTTCCTTTGTTGCATGCAACACAGTTATGATCATTGGTGAATACTTTGGCAGGAAGTCCTTGAACTAGGCCCAGTTTAGAGAGCTGGTTGATGGTCTTGAAATTGACATGGGCCATCCTTCTGTGCCATTTGGTGGACTCATCCACAGATGCTTTAGCCACCAAACATGTTAAGTCACCTGCTGGTTTGACATTAGTTAAGTTGAATGTATAAAGATTATGACTTCGAGGAACCTTCAGTAGAATTGAAGTATCTTCTGGGAGTTTGAAGTCTTTAGACAGCACAAGACATTCATCCTCAGTGAAGAGTACTTTGTTCTTAGTGTCACATATTTGTGAGACTGAGAACAAATTAAAGTGTTGAAGTTCCTTAACATAATAAACATTCTCAAAGTCCAGCTGTGGTGTTTTGATGGTCCCTTTTCCTGTAATTCGTCCATCAATTCCTCCAAAGGTTACATTGCCTCCACCTTCAATAGGTATAAAGTTATGCATCATGTCCCTGTTTCCTGACATACTTCTAGAACAGCCACTGTCAACAATTCCAACATCTTTATGCTTAAGGGGATGATCCTACAACAACAAAAATATACAGAATATTAGTACACTATGGAGGCTCAAGTCATGGCTGACTTGAACCTGCCTTGTGGATCATATGAGTTGTGCCATGTAGAAGTATAAGATCCACTATTGTTCTTGGGTTTCCAATGAAACTTAGGTGTCTTTTTATTCCAAGAACAACCTGCTGAGGTCTTGACAGCAGTATCCCAATACCCTTTCCCATTAGTCATAGGGTTAACATATCTAGGCCAAAAACCATTTTTAAAATATTCACTGGTTGGTTGAACATATGGTTTTCCAAAAGATCTTCTCCAAGGAAAAGAAGTATTATAATTAGCAGCTTGTGGAACATAAGGTGGTATATCATTAACATTGGTCCACATTGGTCTAGATTTCCTAGAATCACCACACCTACTCATTCTTTGCTCATGATAATCACAATCCTTAATTAAATGAGATTTACTTCCACACACAAAACATTTCTTCTGAAGAGAAGATTTATTCAAACCAAAAGAAGTATTCTTACAAGCAAAAGTATTCAAACCAAAACCATGAAAAGAATTGTTTTTAACAGTATTATTATGCAAAGAATTAAAAAGCAAGTCTTCAGAGGCAACTGTCTTGGAAAGACATTCCTTGGCAGCAACTCTGTCATGCTTGTTGGTAGTATTGGGTGCAGGCAGGGGTGAAGACTTGGGAAGGTCAGACTTGGGAAGGTCAGACTTGTCATTTGAATCACACTCTGTAGACCCTTGCTTGGAGGACTTGTCACTGTTAACACAAGAGACAAAGTCATTAGTAGAAGTATTAGGGTCTGGCAAGTCTTTTGACTTTTTGCCATACAGATGGTGTGATCCATCAAAGTCATTAGTAGTGGAAAGGTCAATGGGCATGTGCTCACCTCTAATTGGTCCACGAACAGCATGTAGGTCACCTTCTTTCACAAAATGTGCTAGGCCTGCTGGTGTAGATCTACGTGTGTCATCCCTAGCTTCTAGGCCTACATATTTCTTAAAACCTAAAGCCACTGTAGAATTGGGAGCTTGACTGCTATAAATGAGACTAGCCAACTTACTACCATTCATCATCCACTCATTATTCCTAGCAATTTCCGCCTTAAGTTTTTCTTTAAGCTCTAGATTTTCTGACTCTACATCTGCTCTTAACTTCTCAGACCATTTTAACTCATTTGTAGCACATTCGAGATCTCTTTCTAAAACACCTATTTTCTCACCATAAGCTATTTCATTCTTCTGTAACCAAACCTTTTGTCTTTCTAGTGTTTTTAAAGCCTGTTTATAAGCTTCTACTTCCACATAGTATTCATTATATTTTGGTTCCATAATATCATAAGCTTGTTTCAGTTCATTATAACGCTCACTACAACCAAACAAACAGTTTTGTACCTGAGAGATGCCCATCAAGGCAATCTGATCATGCCTATCCTCTGAAGTACAGTCTGCTATCAACCCAACATTATCAGAACCATCATTATCAGACTCCTCATGTAGCTTCCAGTCCACATTGCTATCAAGAGTGACCAACGCAGTTGATCCCTTTGAAGTTCCTGCATCCTTCTGATACTGCTGATAAGTAGAGTATCGTACTTCATCACCAGCTTTCCTGTCTTTGCATTCTCTGGAAAAGTGACCCATCTGTTGGCATGTGAAGCATTTAACCTTCCTTTTGTCAAACCTTGCTGGATCACGTCCTTTGAACCCAAATCTTCTACCAGCTTTGCGCTCAAAGTTCTTGATATCCATGGAAATCATGGCCACTTGCCACTTCAGCTTCATCTCTTCCATGTCAAGCGGGTCCACCTGATCAAAATCCTCATAAGCCAGTTCCTGCTGAGGATCATAATCAGCAAAGAAGGTTCCAAGTACATCTTCCATAATTCCACTGGATCTAGGAAGAGAGCTTGATGAAGGAGCAGCATTAGTTGATGATGGATATGAGCTTGGAAAATAGCTTGACTTTGAAGTAGAGGCTCCAACAAATGCAGTATGACTAGCAGTAGAAGATGATCGAAAAGGGCTTCTAACATCATGTTCAAGAGCTTTAAGCTTGTTGTACAGCTCATCAAAGGTCATCATGTCCAAACCACCTTTAGCTTTTAAAGCTATGCTCACATGTAGCCAGGATGGAGGTAATGACCTCAGAAACTTAGAGTTACAGTCATCATTATCCGGCTTAGCCTGAAGCTGGTGCAACTGACTCAAGATCTTGTGAAACTTATCATAGCCCTTGTGAATTACTTCCTCTTCAGAGATCTGAAAGTCCTGAAACTGTTGTCTGAGCATGGACTTCTTCAGCCTTCTAGACTCCTCATTCCCACCGAACTTTGCTTTAATAGCTAACCATATATCCTTGGCATCATGCATGAAGTGAAAATCACTCAAGTGATCCTCAGGAATAGCTTGTAGAAGAATAGTTCTGACCTTTGTTTCTCTCTGAACTGCTAGCAACTCTTCAGCAGTTTTGGGAGGAACATTAATCATGTTCCCAGCAGCATCCGTGGTAGTTCTCTTCAAGCTGTTCCCCTTCAAAATTATCTGCCATAGATTCCAATCAATGTTGGAAATCCAGTTCTGCATCTTCATAGCCCAAAGATCATATTCCTCCCTTTTAAGGTAAGGAAACTTAGCATTGCTATTAGCAAGACTTAGTTGCTGCAGATGGGTGGAGTTTTGGTTGTTGGTGAGTTCAGTTTCAGCATCTGAACCAGGCATGGTGTTATTGTAATGGTTGTATTGGTGTTAAGAAAAAGCTTGTCCTTAGTATCGTAGAGACTCTCACGAGGCTCTGATACCACTTGTTGAAACAGACAAAGACCTTGATAGATCTTGAGCTCGTGGATCGTTATGTATGCCTATGTAATCACAAGCACCATAAAAGACAATCTCTACAACTAATGTTTATCAGCGGAATATAAACACAAGTAAATAACTAAGAACTTCTTGATCCTCTATGGATCTTTATATTAACTAAAACTGAGTTTTTCCAATCGGTACATAAACCTTTCTAATGTGTTCCTTTTATAGATAAGGAACCCTAAACAATATCGCTAAACCGTTTTCCAAGAAACGTATAATCATAAAACTAAACAAGATATACACAATCACTTCCTAATAAAGCTCATGTATATCCACACTAAATAAACTAAATACGGAATAAACACTTCCGCAGAATCAAACTAATCACTATTATTCTTCAGCAGAATAAGTCTTCGGCAGAATCCACTTCACTTCAGTAGAAACACTTCGGCATTAAGTTCAGCATAATCAGACTTTCACATAATTCCCAACACTTCGGTACATTGCGTTATCTCACTTGTGGGAATCCAGTTCAGGAACAGCCTTAGTGAGAATTAGAGACGTGTTTTCACACTATGCTGATAACACACTCGAAGTTCAAACTTGTAAGCGCTGGATTATTTCTAACCCATGTTTTATGTTTTCTTCTTATGGATGCTCACGGGAGGAAAAGATCGTGCAGATTCTTCACATGCTCATACCAACAACATCATGAAAGAAGTTCTTTCAAAAGGCAACACAAAGTCAGAATGATTCTTCATTAAAGTCAAAGAATCTACAAAGTTTAATGACTAAGAGAACTCCATCAGTATTGAAATTCAACGTTAAAGAACGTGTGAGCATGTTGGAGAAAGACGTGGAGACACTGGAGCATCGAAGCATACCTGATGCAGATAACCACATCATACTATCACTACCACCACAAAGAACAAAGATTTAAGAACAATGAAAATGAAGACGTCAAAGCTAAAAAAATTCAAAGTAAACAAGATCCCTACACTGGGGAGATTGTTGGAATCAAGACACTTCTTCTCACAAGAAAGAAGAATGTCAGAAGACGTCAAAGCTACTATTACATCAGCACCTACAACGTTTTTCACTCTAATCATTAATTACCAACACTTAGGGGGAGATTGTTGGAATCACTCCTAAACCATATTTCAAGTTTTTGTAATCATTATGTAATAGTTAGCTTAATTAAGGCTTTTAAGTTAGTAATCAAGGTTAGGCTCATGTAGAAAGCCCATGAGCCTATCCAAAAGCCCAATAAGGAAAGGAAGGGAGCTTGAGTGTTGCCCTAGCTCCTTCCCTATAAATACATTGTAAACATTCCTTAGAAGGTTGGTTGTTCATTTTATCACATTTCCTACACTTCACTTTTCTCTTATTATTTCGTGTATGTGCTATCTTGTTCAACCGATCACTATCTTATCTCATTTCTTATATTGATGCTTGTGTTACAAACATGGTGACCTAACAGTTATTCCTAACTACACAAGTGTAGTCTCACTAGCGATCTCGGAATTCATCACAAAACAAGTTCTAGAATCTATTATACTACCAGTACACTCTCGAAGCATTAAAGGTAAATGCTTTAATTCCTATAGATCTAGGGGCGAACCTCACATTTTTTGGGTTGGAATTTGAGTGGTAAAAGGTTTTTGTGCTAGTCATATAACTCCTATCCATGAGACGCTTTATTAAGACTAAAGTCCCACCCGTACATGTCATGAATTTTTTTTTAATTTGGTGCTAAAATTGCCCTAACACATATTTCTCATGGTTTATTATAAAAATGAAATAGGACAAGACAAATGATCAAGGATAAGCATAGTTTCAAAGTTCCCATTTTATTCTCCCTCCCTACACTTAAACTGAACATTGTCCCCAATGTTCCCCGAAAGTATCAAAGTTATGATAACGGAAGGTAATTAAAAGAGAAAGAAACTAGTACTCCCCTTGATTAGCTCGGTAGGATCCGTGTGAAGTAGTGGTTAAATTCTTTCCAAGAAGAATGTATGCGTGATAAGCTCCATCCAATATTATGTTTCTTCTTCTTGATAAATAAAACCTGCACACTTTAAGAAAATAGACGAAACCTTCGCATAAAATCGGCTGTAAAACTACATATGACTCTACTACACTAGGATATAATGCTTGTAGAATGGATGTTTGCAGATTTTCTGGAAAATTAAGACCTGAGAATTTCCAAAAATTTATAATTAGCACAGAAAACGAGAGAAAGTTATAAGTTGTTTCTGCTTCTCTTGACGTCGTCAGGTTGTAATCCTGACGCCGTCAAGTTATCCTGACAGAAACTGGTCTGCTGCGCTTTTCTGAAAAAATTCAGAAAAAATTACACCTTTAAAATCTGGAAAAATTCCTGCAAAACATCCATTATGACTCGATACAAGCATTTGACTCTAACAAACACACATATATATATAACTTTTTCAATAATCGTAGTTCCCATGTTCACGTTCTTTAAAAACCGTGTATAATCCTCCTTACACTTGTCCTTTTTGTAAAATACCTTTATATGTAATTAAGACGAGGTTAAAGACAAAATAAAGCATTTTCACAAATTCAAACATGAGAACATACAATAATGAAAAAGATATATGACACACAAACAAGCAAACAATTAAGCATGGGTTACCTCCCACGAAGCGCTTTTCTTTATTCATGAGTCTTGTAGCTAGACTCGAAGTCGTGCTCCTACGTACCTATGTAAGTAAGTTTATCCTCAAGGATGTCATAGGGATCAAGCTTATCTTTTAAGTTCCTATTGGTACGCTTAGTCCGGTATGCCTTTTTAAACTTTTCTCCATCGGGGTCATAGATTGTCATCCTAATATGCCATTCTCCATTTCCATCATTAGGTGGTCTATCCCAATTCCAATTATGCTTAGGCTTCTCACTCTCAACTTTCCACTTATTCATGTTAAGATTAACGGGCAAGGTTCCTAGGAACTCAGTCATCTTCCTAAACATTAAGGCATCCTCGAACGGGTTCACTTCTATATCCCTAGCCAATTCTTGCTCATGAAAAGTTGAGTCACTTACAAAGGCCTCCTCTAGATAGAAAGGTCATTGAGGACCTATAAAATCTTTACTAGTCCAAGGTCCATATCTAGGTGGTTTTCTATCCAACATGATCTCGTAGGGAATTTCTTCCTCATTGTAGTAGATATGCTTCTTGACATCATAAACTGACCTAGAATTCCCTTCTCCTACCACTATCTTAGACATCTTACAATCAATTATGGCACTAGCGGTAGCTAAGAATTCTCTTCCTACTAACAATGGGCATGTCGGGTCTTTGTTCATGTCTAGCACATGGAAATCCGCCAAAAGAGTCAATTTACCTACGTGCACTACCATGTCTTTTATTATCCCTACCGGATATGCCATACTACCGTCCGCTAGACCTAAGATGGTTTCCATTGGTTCTATCTTACCTAGGTTAAGGCTTCTATGGAGGGACAACGGAAGAAGATTGATGCTTGATCCTAAGTCGGCTAAAGTGTCGAAAGGTTTGGAATTTCCAAGCCTACACGGAAGAATGAATAGCCCGGGATCATCTATCTTCTTAGGTAACTTATTTTTCACAAATGCGGACCCACGTTTTCCTAATTTAAGTTCTTGCTCATAATTTTATTTTAATGCATTATAATAAGGCACATGAGCCAAGACTTCAAGAACCGGTTTTTCTAGGTGGAGTTCCTTGTACTCCTCTTCTAGATTAGGTTTGGGTTCTTGGTTGACGGGTTTCTCAAGAGTTGGTTGGACCAATGGTTCGGGTCCTTAGTACTTCATGAGGGATTGCTTGGAACCCGTGTTGATGGCGTTGACCGGATGAACTTTCGGGTGTGAAAGGCATGGATATGCACTCTCCCAAGGTGAGCAAGAACATGAAGTCGATGAAATCGAATTCACTTTTGGGTTCTTTATAGTGTCACGTGGTAGTGCTCCAATTTCCCGGTCGTTGAAGGCTTTTAAGAGGGCGTCAAGCTTGGTTGTCATCTCGCCTTGTCGTTGCTTGAAATCGGCTTCAAGCTTAGTCAATCAATTTTCTTGAGATGACATGAATCTCGACACAATTGCCTCAAGACTAGTGGAATTCCCGGTATTTGGAGGGTTGGACCTATTGGGTGGACTAGATGAGTTTTGGGGCGGGTTTGAGCTTTAGCTCCACCTAAGGTTAGGGTGATTTCTCCATGAGGGATTCTAAGAATTTCCTAAGGTTTTTTGTCCGGGCTTAAAAGTGTACCACTTCTCTCCCGCTCCGTCGGTACGCGTGGAGGCGTAGTCCGCAAAAGTTTGTTCGGGGAGTCTTGTGCAATCACGAGTGTCATGGGGACCACTACATAACTCAAAAGGTAGAGTGATTTTGCTCACTTGGTGCGAAGACTTAGGATTCTCGTAGGAGCTCATTAGGAATTTGACTTGATGTTCAAGTTCGAGCATCCTACGATTGGAAGGTTGTGAGTCAATGGGAGGCAAAGAGATTGCCTTGACGGTTTTGGGCAACTCACGGGGGTCATTCCAACTTTCGTTGTCATAGAGGGCAAGGTCTTCTATTGACCCCACGATTCTTCCGCGGTGAGATCACTAAGTTTGCCACCGGCCGCTTGGTCGATGGATTGCTTAGTTGAGAAGTTGACATGATCATAAAAGATTTGGACTTGAATCCAAAGATCGATGCCGTGATGATAACGCTACACGCGTCGTTCGGGGTCAAAGGAACTTCCTTTTCTTCGAGCAAGTTTTATAACACCCTAGGCAGTGAACCTAATCGTTGTAGTGTAGTATTAGGGTAAGCCACGGGTATTGATATCGTTCTCTAGGGGAATAGGAATGCTAGTGAGAAGTTACTACGCTAAGGTTGGGGTTGAGGAAGATTATTTTTTATCTTTTTATGTTTTTTTCGGAAATGGAAAGGTACGAATCTCGGGGTTTGGATTTGGGGGGTTGGTATTTCTACCGATTACTCTACTTATCTAATTATCTAATCTAAGGTGTATGTAGTCTATGTCTAATTATTGTGTGCTCGTATGATATTTTAAAGATGTGTTTACTTAGGTTTTACTACTCCTTAATTATCTCCTATTGGTGGTTGAATTGTCACGTCCTTATTCTTAATTGCGTTGTGTGTCTAAAGTTGTAGGGTATGCGTTTCTCCCTAACTCTTTGAAGTTACCAAAGGGTCTCGTCTACAAAATACCACTAGGGATCATAAACTCTAACTCTAAGGCCTCTTTGGATAGTTTAGCTTACAACCGCTCAAGGTGCTATAACCTAAGGTTCACAAAGATTAATCAAGCATTAAGTACACAACGAATGACTTATCGCATTACTAGATCATTAACAACTAAGATAAGAGACAACCAATCAATATTCAATAATTAAGTTTCATATTCCCTAAGCAAACACACAAGTAAATTAGCCGGACATGGAGAACATGCAAGCATACACACAAATAATCAAAGACATAATTGTATTAATGAAGTAAAGCACTTATCTTGATGTAAGATAGGGTTTGGAACCCTAAAATACTGTACAAGACAGCCTTGGTTCGGTTTAGGTTTTTACTCCAAAAGACTACACACAAATACTGAAAAATTCGGATTCTATATATAAGATTACATATGCGACGGCGTCACCTTATGTTGTGTGACGCCGTCGGGTCGCCGTCATTAGGGTTTCGTCTTGGCCACGTTAGTCTTGCGACGGAGTCACCTTGTGCTTGTGACGCTGTCCGCTTCAGCTTCTGACGCCGTCTGGATTGAATCTAGGTTGTCTGAGCTTAGCGACGGTCTACTCTTTTATAACTTGACGTCATCACTTGAAAATAAGAGTTTTGGCTTCTGTCCCGTCACAAAATCCTCTGACGGCGTCGCAGTTAAGCAGTGATGCCGTCACCTTGTGTTTTCAGCAGCTGGAGTGTCTCGATTCTTGACTTTGGCCATTTTCTTCGTATATCCACGCCTTTTCGTCCAAATAAGTGCTATTACGGCAATTTGCCTTCAAGAGACCTAAAAAGTGAAAAGGAACGATATTAAGTAATAACGGATACAAAAGTGATCAAATAAGGGCTTAAACGACCCCTCAAAAAGGTACATTTTAAAACCTTATCACGTGATGAGGGACTTTATGGAGCAAGTCCTTGAATCCAGTCCATGCCTCGTAGAGAGATTCACCTTGACGTTGTTGGAACATCAAGATTTCATTCCTAAGTTTGGTAGTTCTCCCCGGTGGGAAAAATTGGGCAAGGAAACGAGTGGTGAGATCATCCCAACTTGAGATGGATCCGGCGGGAAGTCGCTCAAGCCAATTACTAGCTTGGTCCCGTAGAGAGAATTGGAAGAGACGCAAGCGCGTGGTCTCCCGTGTGGTAGCATCAAGGTCGATGGAATCAACGATTTTAAGGAAATCCTTGAGATGCTGATTAGGATATTCGGAACAAAGTCCACGGAATGCACATCCGTTTTGCACCAACCGGATGGTGTCGGATCGCATGGCCGTAGTTTGAGCTTGATCGGGGAGCTCAATAGTGTTCCTATAGCCTTGGTGGCTTGGTCTAGAGTATTCACCAAGAGTACGGCCTCTTGGCGGGTCAATGATTGGTGGGTCGATGAGTGGTGGCGGGTTATCACCTTCTATAATGAAAAGTGATGGGATTACTAACAAAGTCACGAAGAAGGGGGATAGACTACGAGGAAGCTAAAAATGAGAAAAAATCTTACTTGATAGGAATCAAGCAAGGGAACCTAAACGAGATAGAAATCTAACTAGCTATTCTATTCCCCGGCAGCGGCGCCAAAAACTTGGTGCGCGTATAACGCGTTCGGGGTCAAAGGAACTTCCTTTTCGTCGAGCAAGTTTTTCAACACCCTAGGCAGTGAACCTAATCGTTGTAGTGTAGTATTGAGTAAGCCTCTGGTATTGATATCGTTCTCTAGGTGAATAGGAATGCTAGTAAGAAGTGTACTATGCTAAGGTTGAGGTTGAGGAATATTATTTTTTATCTTTTTATATTTTTTTTAGAAAGCTAAGGGTAAAATCGTGGGGTTTGGATTTAGGGGTTTGGTACTTCTACCGATTACTCTACTATCCAATTATCTAAACTAAGGGTAGTCTTATGTCTATTAATGTGTGCTCGTATGATGATTAAAAATGTGTCTACCTAGAGACTATTACTCCCTAGTTATCTTTTATTGGTGGTTGAATTGTCACGTCTTTATTCTTAACGCGTTGTGTTTTCTAAGGTCGTAGGGTATGCATTTTTCCCTAACTCTTTGAGACTACCTTAAGGTTATTGCCTACGAAATCTCTAGGTTTCATCAACTAACTCTAAGGTTATCTTTGGATTTTTAGCCTACAATTCCGCTACGTGGTTTATAAGCTAAGGTTCACAAAGATTACTCAAGCAATTAAACACAACGATGGCCTAATGCACTCCTAGGCCAATTACAATTAAGATAAGGGACAACCAATCAATAATTAATAACTAGGTTTCATAGATCTAAGTAAACACAAAAGAAATTTAGCTTTACATGTTAAACACGCAAGCATACACACATACAATCGAAGACATAATGAAATCAATGAAGTAAAACACTTACTTTGATGTAAAATAGGGTATAAGAACCCTAAGATATTGTCCAAACCGGACTAAATTCGTTTTATGTTTTTACTCCAGAAGTCTACCTCCTTAAAATTCTGAAAATTCGATTTCTATATATAGTTTTACAAGTGCGACGGCATCGCCTTATAGGTGAAACGCCGTTAGATCGCCGTCACTAGGGTTTCATCTTGGCCAAGTAAAAGTTGGGACGGCGTCACGTTGTGGTTGTGACGCCGTCGGGCTTCAGTAGTGACGTCATCTGAATCTGGATCTAGGCCGTCTGGGATGAAAAGTCTTCGTGACGCCCTTCCTCTTCAAAGCCTGATGCCGTCAGGTGTATTTTAGCAAAAAGTCTACTGAGCCGTCACAAATTTAATTACGCATAGAGGGACGGCGTCACCCTTGGATTGTGACGCCATCAGCTTCAAATTCAGCAGCTTGAGTGTCTTCGATCTTGACTTAGCCATTTTCTTCATATATTCACTCCTTTTCATCCAAATATGCATCATTCCAGCATTTTGCTTCCAAGAGACCTAAAAAGTGAAAAGGAACGAAATTAAGCAGTAACGGATATAAAAGTGGGCGATTAAGGGCTTAAATGACCCCTTAAAAGTGTACGTTTTAAATCCTTATCACAAGCGTAGATTCATAACTTGTGGCTAATCAAGTTAACGAAACATATATAGCCAAGGAATCCGGAATGATTCAATACCTGTAAAAGGTAAGGGCGCTCATTACTAATTTCTGAATGTTCTCAATCAAACAAGTCCCTAGAAGTGAAAACAAGAAGGCAAACGCCCGAAGCAAGATGGCGTCTACCAGCTTCGCACACTTGAAAAAACAAGTGCAAGTGGAAGAGCTTAATCAAAAGTCAATAGAGGAAGTAGCAGTGCTCGCAATAGTGGAAGAAGAGGGGTATACATGGATGACCCCAATATACGAATACCTGACAAAGGAAATACTTCCAGCAGAACAAAAGAAAGTAAGAGCAATCAAGAAAAAGTCACAAAGATTTGCAGTGATTAACAGGACACTTTACAAGAAATCTTTTCTCGGACCATGGTTGCGTTGCGTAGGACCCCTCCAGGAAAATTATGTGCTAAGAGAGATCGACGAAGGGTCCTGCAGCATGCATGTCGGAACAAGGTATGTAGTGGCCAGAGCCTTACGTACCGGATACTATTGGCCTATCATGCATGAGGATGCCCGGAAGCTAATCCTAGCATGCAAAGATTGTCAAGTGCACAAACCAGTCCCGAGACATCTGCAAGAGAAGTTAACCCCAACCACTTCCCCATGGCCATTCTACAAATGGGGAATCGATATTGCGAGACCCTTCTCGGAGGGCCCCGGAAAGATTAAATTCCTCATAGTAGCAATAGACTACTTCACCAAATGGATAGAAGCGAAGCCGGTTGACACTATAATGGGGAACCAAATCAAAAAGTTTGTATGGGAAAATATCGTGTGCAGGTTCGGACTCCCCGGAGAAATAATATCCGACAATAGAAAGCAATTCCGCGATAACCCATTCAAAGATTGGTGCAAGAAACTGAACATAAAACAACACTTCGCTTCCGTTAAACACTCCACAAGCAAATGGGCAGGTCGAAAGAGCAAACAGAAGTTTAGGGAAAGGAATAAAAGCTCGATTGGAAGAAAGAAGCAAAACCTGGATGGAAGAACTGTCGCATGTCCTATAGGCACACCCTACAATGATCAAATCAAGTAATGGAGACACTCCATTCTCATTGACATACGAAACATAAGTTGTCATCCCTGCCGAAATAGGAATGCCCACATGGAGGACAGCGGAAGTAAACATAGAAGAAAATGACGAGGCTTTGGAAATGAATTTGGATCTTCTGGAAGAAAGAAGGGAAAAAGCAGCAATATGTTAAGCAAAAAGCAAAGCACAAATGGAAAAATATTACTACTCAAGAGTTCGTAACACAAGCTTCAAGCCAGGAGACTTGGTATACCGCAATAACGAAGCAAGCCATGCGGAAGAAGGAGGGAAGTTGGGACCTAAATGGGAAGGACCCTATGAGGTCATGGAAGCATTAGGAAAAGGCGCTTACAACCTAAAGGACCGTGCAGGAAACCCAATTCCGCGGAAATAGAATGTCTACAATCTTAAAAGATGTTACATACACCAAATGTAAGCAACCCATCCCTTGTGGACTCCGTGGAGGAGGGTTGATATCATAATTTTTCCTTTTCTATTGTAATGTTTTTATTATCATTAATGAAAAAGGTGAAGCTTAGCTACCTTCACTAACTTTTACCTTAAAATTTTCTAATCGTTCCTTTTTTACTTTAAAGAAGTTACGGCACATGTAAGTAAGACGCGCATACATATTGGGTAGGACCCATGAAATCTTATTCCGAATAACAAAAGGCTGAGTAACCTCAAAATTCACTCAAGATACGTAAGAGATGTTGCAAGTCCAGTATCGGGCGAATAACCCACAAGTATTCTACTAAGACTATTATAATAAGCACACCAGTGTGAAGATTAAAATAGAAAAAACTAAAAAGCTTTAAATAACAAAAATGTACATATGATAGACAAAGTCTACAAACAAAAGTGCCACACTTTCACGGCCATAAAACCGGTAAAATAAAGGTATTATGCAAAATACAATAATGACCACATCAAACTTGGTCAGAAGAATCGACAATAGGGTTCGTCCTAGATTTCTTAAGGATATCCGCACTCGTGCCACCAACATTATCACCTCGTTCAAACACATTTGACACTTCATAGTCGGACATAGAAAGAGGGGCCGAACAAGAAGGAACAGCTAATGCAGTAGCAGCTACAAGAGAATCTTGAATAGAACCAGACACATAAGATGTACCCGCAAAAGTTCTCACAGATAGAGGATTAATCCAAGAGTACCATGTATCCGCAAGAGCTAACTACTCATGAAGGGCGCCTTCCCTCACCTTCCCAGCTCTTACAAAGCAATCATTAACGGAAGCCGAAAAAGAAGACTCACTTACTACGGTAGGACTCCCGGTGTAATGAACAGGAACGGTCAGCCGCTCCAAACAAAACCGAGAGTCAACAGCAGAAGGGCCAGAAGCAGAGGCTTCAGGATGAAGTAAGCCCATAATATCTTCAACACTAGAATCCTTAAGATCCTCCAAAGAGGACAATAAGGGGAATCAAACACTACGAAGCGTCTGAACAGCGTTCTTGTAGTCATCCTCAGCGGAAGTATTATAAGCCTCTACATCAGAAAGTCGCATGCCGTCTGTACCGTGGCGATGCTCGGCAACAAGTCCATCTTGTATCCCCTTTTCAATAGCACGACTGAAGGCTACACTCAAAGTCCCAAGATAGTTAGGAGAACTCTAGCACTTGGACACTGCAAGCTTAAAACCCTCAGACAAAAGCCATCAGTGGACTAACACGGCAACAAGCAAGCAAGGATGGAGCTTCTCCTCCAGATAAAGGGCAACCTTAATGGAAAGCTCCCTCAAGCGGTCAAGCTTTGGAATTCGAGGACGAAGACCGGAACATTCACTCTCCAAAGATCGCACCTGAAATAAAAAATGTTCCGTAAGACAGATTAAAAACAGGGCGAACCTACTCAGCGAGTTCAACATTGCGGGATTCCAGAGAAGAGTTTGCATACCCTTATCAGCAATACAAGACTCAAGCTCTTTGATCCTTGCAAGCAATACCTCATTCTCTTTCCCAGTTGCCTCAAGAAGATACACATGGTTACAGAGGAAAAATGTTTCTGAAACTTCAGCTTCTGTCTGCGACAACCTGGACTCCAATCTAACAATCTCGTCAGCTTGACGATCACACCTATCAGACAACCCTTTTCTCTCCCGAAGATCATGCTCTGCACGCATCCGAACTTTAGAACCAAAACACAGCTGGCGAGCTGACAAAACATTAAACTCTAAAAGTAGCCGATTGTAATCCATTCCGTGAAGCGAAGCAAAATTTTTGGGAGGAGCAATCCCGTCAACAACCTCACGACAGTTCGAGGGGCTATCAATAAGGGACCCATTAAGCACTTTCCAACTCGGAAGATAACGTTCCTGTAACTACAAAGGGTCTAGGTCAATAGCACCTCGGATGTCATCAGCCAAAGGGTGACTAGAAGAAGAACCAGGAAGACCTCCAACATCCTGATTAGCACCGCCACCCGAGGATGAACCACTAAGAAAGGGAGAGGGATTAGTAAAGATATCCTTTACAATCGAAACAGGAATGGAAACCGTCGTCACAACAGTGGTGGCAAGAACACCTGGGGCAGTCTCAGGCCTGATAAAAGAGGTAACCTCAGCTCCAACAGTGGAGGTACTACAATCAGAAGAAGAGTCTGAAGAAATGACAAACCTTTGAATAGGACCAATAAAAGGCTCATGCCTGGCAGAAGAGCCAGCAGAAACCCAACCTCATGCTCAGGATTCCTTGAGATAAAATAAGTAATGAAAGGCAATGTCTGGGCAACTGTGAAACCAACTTCAACATCCAGAACACTACTATCCAATAAAGCTTGAAAACCAACAACAAGGGTGCCACCAGTAGAAAGTCCTTGAGGAAAGCCAGGACATAATCTCTTTACAGGACCGGAAGATGTCCCAGCAACCAAGGAAGTATTCTCCTTCCTCTTCAGTGTAGAACCAGAAGCAGTACCCTCAGTAGCAGCATCAGAAGTCTCAAGGGCTGATCCACTTCCCACATTGGCATCAGCACCTTCAGACCTGAAAAGATCGTTAACTCCAGCTTCCAATTCATCTTCAGTAAGAGGAGGAGCAATAGGGAGGAGCGGCATTGTACAATGAATAGTGACCTCTAAAATCCTGGGTTCCCCCTCACGACGAAGGCGCCCAACCATTCTAACCTTAGGAGGTTCAGGGCACTGAATGTAAGCAGGCCAACTCATCACTGCAAGAAGGGAAAATAAGTAAAAATTTTGATGGGGAAAGAACGATAAAAAGCAAAACTAAGGGGGTAAACTTACCCGTTCCATCATCATTAAAAAAACTCAGGGTACATATCTTTGCCCAAAGAATAATAGCGACTCAAGCCGACCCAACAAAGAAACACTTCAAGAAACCTCCGGAAAGGAGCAGGGTGGGCAACAAGAGTTGTATAATCATCAGCATTATACTCGTCAACACGAGGTATAGGATCCTTCAAATAATTCTTATTAGCATTCCAGGGAAACAAGGCAGGGCAGGAAAAGTCATCAACCCAGAAAAAGTGATCGTTCCAGCTCTTCAAAGAATCAAGGGGTTTAATATAAACCATCGGAGCACCATCATGCTTGCTAAAAGAAAACCACCCTTTGTTCTTTGTATTAACATAGAAACAGCGAAACAAACCAACAGTCGGTGAAATACCATGGGCACGGCATAAGATTTCAAAATGAGAAACCTTGGCCGCGCCAAAGACCGAAAGCTGGGTAATGTTAATGCGATAATACCTAATTAAATCAACAAGAAAAACCGACAGCGGAAGACGAAAGTTTGCATAATCAAAAAACCGGGTGTACAAACCAATCTTATTTGGGGGACGCTCATGCATAGTCTGATTAGGGGAAGGAAGCTCCAGATGAACCTTAGAAGGAATGTGAAACTTACGAAGGAAAGGGATAAACATCTCTTGGGTAGTATTACATTTTATATCCACAATAGCACTCATGACGAGCGGGTGAAGTCAAGATCTAACCAGATAAGCGGATGGATCTCCCTTCCTCAATAATGATAGAACAGAGCGGCGATGGCGATGGCGAAATATGGCAAAAGAAGGAAAGTGAAATAGTAAAAACAATGGTAGTATTTATACTAGGAGTATATCCTAATTAAGATGGCTACAAGTGTTAGTGAAAATCTGGTTGAACGATAAGGATTAAAAGTAAAAAGATAAGGGCAACAAAGGCGAGTGGCCCAATCAGTCAAATCGAGCAGAAGATGAAAAATCTAAAAACGTTCACGTCGCACGAAACACTTTTCAAGAAAAAGAAGCGTCAGAAAGACGCTTTAAAGGTACGCAAAAGAAACTGCTTAGTAAACTTAAGTCTAGTAACATTCACCGCACGCGACAAGTATCCGCACGCAATGAATATACTAGACTGGGGGGACTTGATGACGTATAGCACGTATAACAGGCCTACTGGGCCTAACTCGTGCTATATACATACTGGGCCCAGACCCAATAGCGAAACAACTACGAATACTGGACCAACAATAAGCCCAATAAAAAATTGGCTATAGTCCAGACTCAAAGACGCACGCTTGATACTTAGCGGACCAAACCTCTGGCCGTGGAAGGCATCATGTGTCCGCATCCACGATTACCACGGGACCTTGCCCGACAAGGGCCCCACTCCGGCCACTAACTCTTATATGCGAGTCGTTAGGAACCCCTGGCGGTAAACCTCCTATTAAAGGGGCTCTAATCCGCACACAATGTACAACTTTCTCTCTCATAATAACACACACACACACTCTTATTATCTCTGATAAGAATGCGTACTTACTCTCACGCCATAGTCTAATCGTGGGGTCCGTCCCCACGGTAAGGCTAACGGTTTACTCTCGCTTGTGCAGAGATTCAATCAACTACTTGGATTAGTACAAGATTAGCCCACCAACATCTTGTTAGCCCAGTCCAACAAGCATCATATACACTCATTATAACCCGTCACACTTTTTGTACTAACATGCTTATCAAACTATGTTTAACATTTTTATTGTGTTAAATGAGATATTTTATACGGTATTACAAATTCGGATTAAGAGTAGGATGGACAGGGACGGATCTAGCATGTAAAAGTTGATATTTTAGTGTAATTTTTATTTAATTTTGACTTTTTTTGGAAAGTGACCTTCACCAAAAACTCAAATTGCCCCCCACTCACATACTAAAATCTAACATTTAACTCTTTAATGTCTTATAAATCCTTCATGTCTAAGTAAAAATACTCGATTTATCATTACGTTTCTAGTTTTTTCTTTCGCATTTTGTTGCTATCGTATTTTTTTTTGTGCCTCCCACATCCTATTTTTCTGGGTCCGTCACTGAAGATGATTGTATTCTTCAAAACATGGTTGTATCTTGGAATAATGGACATTGAAAACGTGTTTTGTTGAATCAAACTACTTTTAGATGAGGCCATGAGGGTGAAAGTTATTTTTGTTCAGTGTGGATGTTTTAATAGTAATGTTGCAACTGTATGGATCTATAGATGATAAAAGAGATTCATTTTCTATTAATTCACCAAAAACATTTATACAATGAAAATACATTCAAATCAACCACCAAGTTGTATCTCACACAGTTTGTATCTTCTTGTGCTTTTTTGTTACACAATTCATGCTTATTTGATCATTAATCTGCATTCTTATAGTTGATAAAATGATAAAGAAGAATACGAAAGATTGTTGAAGATGATTTTAAAGAAAATGATGATTGAAGGGTGTTGAGTACTCATTAGCTTATCTAGAAATGATTATTTTCTAGATGTAATTTATTTGACAAATTGATGCAATATATATAACGTAAATGTAATTAGTAATTTTTTTCAACTTGTTGCTGATTCTGATTCTGATTCTTCAATGGTAATAACCACATGAAAATGGACATATAAACACCCCTGAAAATAACTTATAGTTGAAGATTATTTAGTACTATGTTATTTATCTTGACTAATAATTCTACCAAATAAATTGATGATGGTGACAATAACAACGAAAAGTCTGAATTGGTAGGAGAAGAAGATAAATTATGAATGGTTAGAAATGTCTTTGAGAAATTGCTCACATAGAAAAAAAAATTCAATGGAAAGTTTGATTCGAAATGGTCTACTAGTTCATGGACAAGGACTGTTTTGACAGTTATATTCCACACATATTTTGAGTTAATTTCCAAGTTGTCTATTGACTATAAGTTTTTTCATTTTAAGTTTTTCTGATTGCCATGCTCATAATTTATAGAATTAGCATTGCTGAGCAATAAAAGTCATGAACTTAATAATTGCTCAGCTACTTTTATACTCCGTATTCACTCCTTGTCTAGCGTATGGTGATGATACTTTAGTTGTGAACGAATATCTGTCTGGAGATCAGACCCTTATCTCTAGTGCTGGAACTTTTGAAATGGGTTTCTTTAGACCAGGTAAGTCTCCCAACTATTACATAGGAATTTGGTACAATAAGGCCAGAGTAACTTCTGAAACGATAGTATGGGTAGCAAATAGAGAGTCGCCCATCTCTGATAAATTCTCTTGTAAATTAAAAATTAGAGATGGTAACTTGGTGATTTTAAACGAGTCAAACATCATAGTTTGGTCAACAAACATAACCAATAGCACTGCTGCAATTTCTGCATCACTTGTCCTTCTTGATAATGGTAATTTAGTTTTGAGTAACGGGTCAAGTTCGAGTCAACCAATTTGGCAAAGTTTTGATCATCCAACCCATACTTTCTTGCCTGGTGGTAAGTTAGGATACAATAAGCGTAAGAATACATCGCAGGTTCTTACTTAATGGAGAAGTAGAGAAGATCCTGGGCCGGGACTCTATTCTTTACATATTGACTCAATTGAGAAGCAGTTTGTGATTAAGTGGAATAACTCTGAGCTGTATTGGACTAGTGGATCTTGGGATGGTCAAAAACATATCTTTACCTTAGTACCAGAAATGAGGTTGAATTATATCTACAATTTCAGCTACGTTGACAATGATAATGAGAGTTATTTTACTTATTCTATGTACAATCCTGAAATTATTTCTAGATTCGTTATAGACGTCCACGGGCAGATTAGCCAGCTGTCATGGCTGGATGCTAGCCAGCAGTGGAATTTGTTTTGGTCTCAACCACGACAATTTTGTGAAATTTATGCTAGGCGTGGGCCTTTTGGTGTTTGCAGAGAGAACAGGTTACCATTCTGTAGTTGCATGACTGCTTTTGAGCCAACATCACAGCATGATTGGGATCTTAGTGATTTCTCAGGTGGATGTATGAGAAAAAACAAATTGAGTTGTAGTGCAAAGGAAGAAAAACCAGGGTTCATTTTAAGTTATGTTCCATCTAGATTTCTTTCCTCGTCTGAAAAAAAAAATCTGTTACCTGATGATGAATCAGCATGCAGAAGCTTTTGCTTGGTTGACTACAGTTGTTATGCATATACCTTTTTCTCCGAACAGTGTCACCTTTGGAAGGATGAAAGCTTTAGTAATGTATCACTGATGTTATCTGATTCAAATTCTCAAACATTTGAAATCAACATCAAAGTTTCTTCATCTGATACCTCAAAAAACAATACGAAAGTGCTAGTAGTAGGTGATTTTAATTTGTTTAATCAAAAACTTCCAACTTTCTTGTCTCAACCAGCACTGAAAAAAATTTGGTCACTGTTTCAAGGATTGTTTCTGGATTTTTCGGTCTTGTGCTTCTTTGCAGCATTGGAGCTATATGCTACAGAAGGGTGAAAAGACAAGGTAAATTCAACAATTTTGTACCTTTAATGTTTTTGGTTCAACATATTTGCTCCTTGGACTTGCTGGAGGTCTTTCTGGAAGCAGTCCCTTTACCCTCGGGTAGGGGTGTGACTGTCTACATCTCACCTCCCCCATACCTCCGACGGGATTGGGTATTGTTGTTGTTGTTGTTGTTGTTGTTGTTGTTGTTTTTGTTGTTGTATATTTGCTCCTTGGTGTACATACACCATTAAATACCAATATATCCTTCAGTTTTTTTAAAATCAAAATATCTCACAGATCACAAGATGTTGAGTGAAGAGGATAGAAAAGATCTTGATGTGCCTTTCTTTGAGTTTAAAAGAATTTTATCAGCAACAGATAATTTTTCTCTGGAAAATAAGCTTGGACAAGGTGGATTTGGGCCTGTTTACAAGGTAACGACTCTCTCTAATATATATTCCTTACAAACAAACTGCACTCATATCCCTTTAGGAAAGGATCGGGTTATTCTTTACAAAGAGCATATTTTTTCGGATCATTAACTTAGGGAAAGCTCCCCGATGGATCTGAAATCGCAGTGTAGAGGTTATCGAGTCAGTCTGGACAAGGGCTAAAGGAATTCAAAAATGAGGTAGTTTTAATTGCCAAACTTCAGCATCGCAATCTTGTTAGGCTTTTGGGATACAGTATGAAGGATCATGAAATGATACTATTATACGAGTACATGCCGAATAAAAGCTTGGACCGAATGATATTTGGTTAGTCTCTCTCAGTCTTTTACTTACAGTTACTTTTATGTTACTATTATTATGAAATCTGAAATTCTAGTTTTGATGGCACTTTTGAAAGATAGGAGTCTTTGTATGTGTCTCTACTGGTCATTACGCTTTGATATCATTATGGGAATTTCTCGAGGACTTCTTTATCTTCACCAGGATTCATGGTTGAGGATTATTCATAGAGATTTGAAAGCAAGCAACGTGTTACTAGATGAGGATATGAATCCTAAGATTTCAGACTTCGGTTTGGCTAAGATAGTTTAAGGCAGAGATACAGAAGCTAGCACTACAAGAGTTATTGGTACCTAGTAAGTAGTACATACTGTACCCATGTTCAAATCTGGTTCTAGATCTTACTGTCATAGAGTTCTTGAATTGTGATGTCGGTCTTTATACAGTGGCTATATGGCTCCAGAATATGCTCTTGATGGGTTGTTCTCCATAAAGTCGGATGTTTTTAGCTTTGGAGTAGTTGTCCTTGAGATCATTAGTGGGAAAAGAAACACGGGTTATTATCAGAATCAACAAGCCTTTAGCCTTATATCCTATGTGAGTTCTGTATTGGGTTAATCCCAATCGACCCAACCCAGCTACCCAGTCAACACCCACAAACGACCCGGTCAACGAAAGTCAAAGTCAACATGGAAAAGTCAACTCGCTGGAATAACTACCAAATAGCAGTTACAAAACGGTTATATGACAGTTACAAACATAACTGCCATATCTTGAACCATCACAACGGTTCACTATGTACCGTTTCACTTTGTATAAATAGAGTAGAACATGTAACGATTACATTCATGACAGTTTTATAGAAAATAGAGATTATTTCATACTTTGGTATATCGTTGATTAAAGATCCAGAAAAACGGGCCAACAATTGGTATCAGAGCCAAATCATCATATACCAAGGGTTTTATTTTACCCTGAATCGAAGAAGAAACAATATTCCCAGAAACATTTTTGCAAAACTATATCCGAACCACAAATCAAACTAGTAATCATCTTTGTGATTCTGAAAACCGTCCATAATTCATAGCCGCCTCGTAATTAATTACCGGCAACTAAGAATAGGCAATTTTTCAATCATCTTGCAAATTTTTTTCATTCGGATTTTTTTACCGAGAGTAGAACAAAGGGAACAAAGGTTTTAACTTTAAATCAAACAAAACCTTACATCGATTCAGAAACAAGAACCCATTACCATCGATTAAAACACGATAGTCATCAGAAAAAAGGAAAATAGATTGATTCAACAAAAGGAACAAACACACCTGTTGCATCCAGAATCAATACCCTTTTTCATTTTTTTGAATCATCTTGATTCAAATTTTTCCACGGACGAACAAATCCAAAACAAGGATTAACCGGCGCTCGAATTAACGAGAACACCGAATACCCGTGAAGAACGAGGTTAACCAAAGCCAAAATATTCGGCGGTCAACCACCAGAAGCATAGCAGTGCAACGGTCTCACCCGAAAGAAAGAGGCAGAGACATATTTTATCTCTCAAAAGAGATAACAAAGAAAAAAAGGAGGCGTACTAAATAACGCCTAGGGCACACCGAACCAACATCAAAGCGCACCGGGTATTTTAACCCCCCCAGGTTTCGGAATTCTTACAAATCCACACTTTACTTTTAAACTTTACTTATATAGTATAAGTTTATTTTTTATTTTTTTGATAAGTTGCTATATAATACCTTAAGTATACTTATCATATTGATATTATAATAACCTAGTGTAATTACGCTGCTTATTATAATTAGGAATAATATTTAAAGTGGAATTAACTTTAGTTTATTCGCTTTTAAAAATATATAATCTCCGAGGACATTTTTGGATTTAAAACTAGTCCTATAAAGTTTTATAGCCTATAAGAAAAAATAAAAACATTTTTTCAACACACATCGTGTTAAATTTCTGGAGATATTTTTTATCAATATATTTAAGATATGACGAAAGGAAGTGGAAATAAGGAACCTAGTACTAATTTTACAAATAGTACAACTCAATTTCAATGCCCAATCCTAAAGCCCGCGAATTACTCATTATGGGCAATTCGAATACAAATCATTCTCGAAGCAAGTGGTTTATGGGAAACAATAGAGCCGACTGAATCGACTCAACCCAATAAGACAAAAGAGAAAACCGCTATTGCTTTCCTTTATCAAGCTTTACCCGAGGAACAATTACTTCAAATAACAAAGCACAAAACCGCGAAGGACATTTGGAATGCTTTGAAAACTAGACACGTTGGCGAAGACAGAGTTCAACAAGCAAGAGTACAAACACTCAAATCTGATTTTGAGATGTTACAAATGAAGGAAAACGAGACAATCGACACCTTTGCTACAAAACTTACAACTCTCGTAAACAAAGCCGCTAGTCTAGGACACACCATAGAAGATGAAACCTTAGTACGGAAACTACTAAATGCTGTACCCGATAGGTATCTGCAAATAGTCGCATCTATAGAACAATATTCCGACCTAAGTGAAATGACTATGGAAGAAGCAATTGGAAGACTTAAGACCTATGAAGAAAGGATTAAGTTTAGGAAGGATAAACAAGTGAACAATCAAGAGACTTTGATGTTCACACGACATAAAGTACAAGGAAAACCTTTTAGAGAATATGGTCAGGGAAGATTTACCCAGTTTCAAGGTCGAGAACAAGACAAGAACAATTATCAATCTAAAAGGGAAGAACGAGAGTCTTTTGAAGAAGATACAAGAGACAAATCTCAAGTCACATGCTATCGATGTCACAAACTTGGACATTATGCATATGAATGTCAAAATAAACGCAAGAATCAAGTCAGAGAACACTCCAATTTTATTGAAGAAGACTTAGAGCCAACATTACTTATGGCGACTATAACTGAAGAGAAATGATACAATGAGAAACAGCAGAGATTGCAGAAACAGCAGAGATTGCAGTAACAGCAGAGATTGCAGTAACAGTAGAGATTGCAGAAACCGCAGAGAATGCAGAAACAACAGAGAATGCAGAATGAAGCAAAATGGAGTTATGTGAGACAACTATGACTACAAAAGACTTAAAGACCTACGTCGCAGCGATTATGATTAAGGGGTAGAATATTGGGTTAATCCCAATCGACCCAACCCAGCTACCCAGTCAACACCCACAAACGACCCGGTCAACGAAAGTCAAAGTCAACATGGAAAAGTCAACTCGCTGGAATAACTACCAAATAGCAGTTACAAAACGGTTATATGACAGTTACAAACATAACTGCCATATCTTGAACCATCACAACGGTTCACTATGTACCGTTTCACTTTGTATAAATAGAGTAGAACATGTAACGATTACATTCATGACAGATTTATAGAAAATAGAGATTATTTCATACTTTGGTATATCGTTGATTAAAGATCCAGAAAAACGGGCCAACATTCTGAAACCCATATTTATCTATAGGTTTTGTTTTTTGTTTCCTAAACATTAATTCTCAATCGCTGATGTATTTCAGGCATGGGGCTTGTGGAAAGACAAAAGGCCATTAGATTTACTAGATCCAGCATTGTCCGAATCATGCAACTCAATTGAAGTAATAAGATGTATGATTGTTGGACTTCTGTGCATACAAGAAGACCCTCAAGATCGACCTTCTATGACAGATGTGGTTCTGATGTTAGGGACGGATATTGAGAGTCTCCCTGATCCTAAAGAACCAGCTTTTATTTCTAAGAAGCGCATTCATAGTTCGCCATCATATGTGACTGAATCAGAGATTCAACAATTGACTATTACTGAGCAAGAAGGTCGATAAAAAAAGTAGGTTTCTTGGATTCTTCATGTTCCTTTCGCTTTAAAATCAGGATACTTCCCACCTTTCACATATACACAACAAAAGTAGTGGTAGAACCCCATTGGCTATTTTATGTCAAACGGGCTGATATATGAAAAAAGATATTAATCGTGTCACACCGACACACCCTGTTTACATTATACTTTAAGAGCCTTGATACGAAAAACATTCATTGACATTCCAATGTGTAATATCATTTTTTCCATTGTTTACTCTAACGACAGGGTATCTCTTTTGCTCATGCTACATATTAGTTTCTTACAAAATTTATAAAAACATGCACACATACAACTATCAGTCTCAGTTAAAACTGCCAGAAGTAGATCCAAACATCATCTCATGTAACACCCCTAGAAAGTTGATATTGTTAATCTAAAATGCCTATTAAATGTTCAAGAAAATGACATTCCATTCGTCTAATATAGAACATTAGAACCACTTTTATTGACCATTTCAAGAGAGATGGTGAAAGAGATGCAATATGAAGTATGACTAGTTCCATTCTCTCTCAACCATTTAACTAGTAAGAGATTATTAAAGATCAAATTCTGATTATTAAATAGAAAGCAAAAAACTACTGCTCAAAGTATATGCATGGGAATATGAATTTATTAATAGTAAAAGCAAAATGAGCTATAACTTGATAGCTATCAAGGATCAGAAATGAGGATTACCTCCTTGTATTTGATTCATATTTTTGGTCATTTTGATTTTTGAATAGTTATTGATTAAAAGTAAGAACAATGTACTAGTGGAGGTTTATTTGATTAGTGTATGATTTTGATACTTTTGAAAGAATGATGATGATGACTATGGAGACCAAGTACGAGTCGAAGAGTATGATTATTAAATAATAAGGCAAATGGTTTTAAAATGTATCATACTTGTCACCATTTGTTTTTGTGGGTGGCGAACAAAATGTTTTTGCTTTTGTGGATACTTTTCTCTCATATTCATCCTTTTTTTGGTATTTTGCGATTTGTTTGACATTTTTGCCCCTCTTAAGTAATAGAATTTATTTCCCCCGAAGGGCAAAAATGTCATATAATAACCTAAAAAAGATGAATTTGAAAGAAAGTACCCACAAAAGCAAAAAAATTTATTCGCTACCCACAAAAGCAAATGGTGGCAAGTATGATATATTTTAAAAACATTTGCCCTAAATAATAATACCTTTAAAAAATCCATATGATGTGTGCATTGTCTGTAAGATGAGAACATAGGATAAATTATGTTAGTGAAAAGGTCCCAGAAAATTTGTTACACGTTTACAATAGAATACTGTTGTACTAAATAAATTATCAGCAACGAACTTTACTTGCGTGATTTAAATAGTTCATGCGTCATAAAGAACTTTAAACATCAACGTGCATGCTTTAACAAAGCCTCTGTTGACTACTAGTTTTCCCTTTTTAGTTTGTCTGATTGTAGCGATACCACCTTGTGGTGATCAGAAATAATATGCAGAAGCTGATCATTAGAAAGCATGATTTGCTTCTTTTTCTTTTCCTAATCAACCGGCGTTCGTATTTAAGACTTATTTTCTTAGTTTAGAGTTGTCTTCAAGTTAATATGAGATCAATAAACTGACTATTTCTCAGGAAGAATGGTGAGCTAACATATTGGGTTAATCCCAATCGACCCAACCCAGCGACCCAAGTCAACACCCATTATGACCCGGTCAACAAAAGTCAACAAAAGTCAACCATACGAAAAGTCAAAAGAAGCAGTTATAGAAAACGGTTACACAGCAGTTATAAAATAACTGCTCTATACCCTGAACCGACACAATGGTTCATATGTACCGTTTCATTTAGTATATATACTTCGAATTCTAATGTAAGAAACATGATGACAGATTTTGTACATGATGACTGAAATAATAAGAAAAGTTTCTTGATTCAAAATCGTTTATTGTTATTTGGTATATCGTTGATTAAAGATCCGTAAAACTGGGCCAACAATTGGTATCAGAGCCAAAATCATCATATACCAAGGTTTTTCATACCCTGTTCTTGAATCAACACCATCAGAAAAGACCCGGATTTTTTTGTTTTGCAAAAACAGTTCGAACCAAATTCAAGAACAAAGAAGAAAAAAAACCAATATACCAACGTCATCAATTAGGGCACAAATCAAAGATCCGAATTAGAACAAACCCACCTGTTCTTAAACGGAATCAAGCCCAAAAGGATCAATTGAAAACCCCAATTGATTCATTAGCAAACTCCAATCGTAAAGATACTCACGGATCATAAAACCCCCAAATTAATCCGAAACCCTAGATTTCAGATTGAAGGGTTAACAACGTTCATAAAGAGAACACCACACCGGAGACAGTAAAAGGACGGTCAAAACCACAGCCATCATAAAAAAGAGGCCGGTCAACCGTCGGTTGTATTGGAGAAGAAGAGAGAAGATCACAAGTTATCTTCTGAAGAGAGAGAGAGACACTGAAAAACACACAGTATCCCAAAAAGAAAAATATACGCGTGGGGTTATTATCTCAACAAAAAATAGAGATAAATAAAAGAAAGGAAGGACGCGTGTACAGTTAAAGGGCCACTCAAAGGATTTTATTTTTAGTTAAGGCATCGGGTTAGACCATCAACCCCTCCAGGTTCCAAAGTTTTTTCAAAACCACTTTTATTTTACTTTATATATTTTGATATATATTGTTTTTAAATTGATTAGTTATTTTAAAACATTATTAAAATCTTATCATATTTTTTTTAGTATATCTAACCTAGTTTTACACTACTTAGAATACTGATTAGGAATAATTTGTAAGGAGTAATTAACCTTAGGTTATTCAGTTTAAATTTTATAATCTCCGAGGATAGTTTAAAAATTGTTAAAACTATACCTAGAAAAGTTTTACACCCATTTGAGGAAGATAAAACATTAAGAGCTCATTTTAAGAAAAAGAATTTTTTAAATAAAAACACTTTGTGTTAAAAATTCTTTATTGGAGATTTATTGTCATTATCATTTTAAGATATGACGAACGACAGTGGTAAAAAGGAACCCAGTACTAACATTTCGAATAGTACACCCCAATTTCAATGCCCAATCCTAAAGCCCGCGAATTACTCATTATGGGCAATTCGAATGCAAATCATTCTCGAAGCGAATGGTTTATGGGAAACAATTGAGCCGATTGAAACGTCTCAACCCGATAAGAAAAAGGTGAAAATAACCAAGAAAACATGATCAACCTGGATTTAAGGAAGATCACAACAACGAAGGTGGAAATAACCAGAAAAACATGATCAACCTGGAAATAAGGAAGATCACAACAACGAAGGTGGAAATAACCAGAAGAACATGATCAACCTGGACTTAAGGAAGATCACAACAACAAAGGTGGAAATAACCAGAAGAATATGATCAACCTGGACTTAAGGAAGATCACAAAGGTGGAAATAACCAGATCAACATGGACATAATGAAGATCACAGAAGAAAAAGGTGGAAATAACCAGATCAACATGGACATAATGAAGATCACAGAAGAAAAAGGTGGAAATAACCGAAGGAAAATTGATCTACCTGGATATAAGGATGATCACAAGCACTACAAGAAATTACAAGCTCAGATGGTGGATTTAACCAGAAGATGAATCAAGAAGACTTACAGACCTACGTCATAGCGATTGTGATTAAGGGGGAGAATATTGGGTTAATCCCAATCGACCCAACCCAGCGACCCAAGTCAACACCCATTATGACCCGGTCAACAAAAGTCAACAAAAGTCAACCATACAAAAAGTCAAAAGAAGCAGTTATAGAAAACGGTTACACAGCAGTTATAAAATAACTGCTCTATACCCTGAACCGACACAATGGTTCATATGTACCGTTTCATTTAGTATATATACTTCGAATTCTAATGTAAGAAACATGATGACAGATTTTGTACATGATGACTGAAATAATAAGAAAAGTTTCTTGATTCAAAATCGTTTATTGTTATTTGGTATATCGTTGATTAAAGATCCGTAAAACTGGGCCAACATAACAGAGTTAAGTTCCTTGGAATCTTGTTGTATTCCATGGATATATTTCATGCTGACTTTTAAAGTCAAACAGACAGCTGTTTGAAAATATCAGTGTGCACAAAGTTAGTTGCTTTTTATATCTTCCATTTTTGAGACTCTAGCTTCAAGATACTCCCCCCTAACTTTCACAGGTGCCAAAAGATATGGCACACAGACAATACTAGGAGATTCAGCATTGACTTATAAAGTCAACAGACTGTCTTATTGTCTTAATTTAAGTTTCTATAGTTTTCTCACAAAGTTGTGGCCCTATCGAGTCCATTAGTCTCAGAATAATTCCTTAGCTTCATCACATGCTAAAAAGAAACATAGAAGTAAATGACCATAGCAAGTTATGTGTGTTGACTTATAAAGTCAAACCTGCCACCCTTTTGAGGGAAGATAGTATGTTCTTTTGTTACAAAGTTGAATTATTTTGTCTATTCTGTTTTAAAACTTTAGGTTTAGGTATCAGGATATTTCAGCTTCCACGCACATATTAGAAGAAATAGCATGAGAAGAATGATGGGATTGGTATATGAGTGTATCTTCTTATGTTTCAAAAATAAGCCCCCCAGAACGATACCAGTACCACTTCTAACTGTGCTATAAGACCCTCGATAATCCTAGCCATTATGTTTTTTTCGGCGGCATCAATGCATATTATAACTTCGACATTATTTAGATCACAGTCTTGGTGGAAGCTAGTTTATTGTTATGTAGTATGTCCACTAATCGCTATAATGTACTTTTATATCAAGAAATTATGCTAGTCTTTAAAAAAAATTAAGAAAAAGAACGACTCAAGTGCAATCATTATCTAGTTGGTGGACTTACATGCTTTCAACCTGTTGATACTAACGATAGAATGACAATTTTATGATGAGATGTGGAACCTAAACTTGAATATCACAGTAGTTAATTGCTATGAGCTGCACAGACCGATGAGTCGATCTGTTCTCTAACTCGCCAAGAAAGAAAGAAAAGTACACGATATACATAACTGGTAAGAAGGTTTGTTACCCGACGATCAAATATTCAGCCGATCCAGATCTTTTTCTATGGATTTACAATCAGATTTTACAAGGGCTAACCGGCGAACTTTAAGTACTCTTAAAAAGAAATATAATAAAAGGAAACTAAATCAATTAATAATAAATAAATACTAATTAATAATGATAATAGGTCGTATGAGCATGTAATTGGTAGCAATGGCTTAAGTCTAAAACCAATTATGGAAGTGGCACTACAAGGACACTACATGGAGCCTATGAAAATGATTTGCCTTATAAACTAACTGTTACCAATAATTGTAGGAATCTGCAAAAATGTTCGTATGATAAAGGAATCTGCGAAACATGTTAGTAAGATAAATCGTCGTTCTTTATTATTAGATCTTCACTATTCTATGCTGCTATATAAAATGAATAGAAAAAGTACATAGTCTTAGGTAATCAGTTAACCTAATAAATTCCATCTTTCAGTTTCATCATAAAATAAGCACATTGAAATGAAGCATATTCCAACCTACTTATAGAAAACTGCTTATTTTTGTGGCTTTTTGCCCCAATATATAACAGACAAGGAAAAGCAGTCTAAAAGTTTAAACTGCTTATCTGCTTAAAAATAAGTAATCCCGTTTTTTATTATTTCTTCTTTTTAAGGTTATTTATTCCAGTCTTATATAATCTGAGATTGTTTATTTTTTCTCAAGTTTGTTTTTATTATTTATAGGATTATGTATCTTTTGTGTTTTTGCTTTATGCTTATGTGATAGTTAATTTGCTTTCTTAGTTTTGAAAAAATGATAAGAAAATCAAAAAGATTATTGAAGATTAAATTAAATGATAAAGAGATTGAGGGGTGTTCAGTGTAGCATGTCTAGAAATGGTTATTCTAGATGTAATTTATGTGACAAGTTGTTGCACTAAAACATAAATGTAGTTAGCTATTAGTTCAACTTAATTAGTTGTTGTTTCTGATTCCTCAGTGATAATAACTACACTAAAATGGACATTTAAACCACCCTGAAAATGACTTATGGTTGTTGCTTATTTAAGTAGTAATTTGTTTATCTCGCCTAACAATTAATGAAGAGTATGAATAATTAGAAGAAGGAGATAGAACATGAACCGTTAAAAATGTCCTCGGGAAAATTCCATGTGACGAGAGGTATGCACTTCATTTAACTGTGACTTGTTGACACCATTAGGCTCAGGTACTGGAATTAATTAGTTTGGATTGGGGCCATAATAACGCTCGAGTAAAAAATCTTTTTATAACGAAAGGTTCTATTAAGTAGTTGGACTAGTCTTCTTCATAGATAAGTAGTTGGATTAGTCCATTGACAAGGACTGATTAGATGAATGATATCCATATATTTCGAGTCAAATAGTGAAAGAAGGCAAATTTTCCACGTCGTCTGTTGACCGCAAGTCTTCCATTTAAGTTTGTCTAATTTCTATGAACATAATTTATGGAATCAGCATTGTTGAGCATATGCACAGAAGCTGAGCATTATATGCCATGATTTCAATAATTTATCAGATATTTTTCTACTTCTTTTTCATTCCTCGTCTCTCATATGGAGGTGATTCTTTAGCAGTGAATCAGTATCTGTCTGGAGACAAGACACTTGTCTCAAAAGGTGAAAATTTTGAGATGGGTTTCTTTAAACCAGGTAAGTCTCCCAACTATTACATAGGAATTTGGTACAAGAAAGTATCTGTTTCAACGATAGTATGGGTAGCAAATAGAGAGTCACCCATCTCCAATAAATTTTCTTGTAAATTGAAAATCAGAAATGGTAACTTGGTGCTTTTGAACGAGTCAGACACCATTGTCTGGTCAACAAACATCATGTCTAATACTGCTACAAGTTCTGCATCACTTGTCCTTCGAGATGACGGTAATTTAGTTTTGAGTTACGGGTCAAGATCGAGTCAACCAATTTGGCAAAGTTTTGATCATCCAACCCATGCTTTCTTGCCTGGTGGTAAGTTAGGATACAATAAGCGTACAAATACATCGCATGTTATTACTTCATGGAGAAGTACAGAAGATCCTGGGCCGGGACTCTATTCTTTACAGATTGACTCAATTGAGAAGCAGTATGTGCTTAAGTGGAATAAATCTGTGCAGTATTGGACTAGTGGATCTTGGGATGGTCAAAATCATATATTTGCCTTAGTACCCGAAATGAGGTTGAATTATATCTACAATTTCAGCTACGTTGACAATGATAATGAGAGTTACTTCACTTATTCTTTGTACAATCCTGAAATTATTTCTAGACTCATTATAGACGTCTCTGGGCAGATTAAGCAGCTGTCATGGCTTGAAGCTAGCCAGCAGTGGAATTTGTTTTGGTCTCAACCACGACAATTTTGCGAAGTTTATGCTGCGTGTGGGACTTTTGGTGTTTGCAGTGAGAACAGATTACCATTTTGTAGTTGCATAACTGGTTTTGAACCAACATCACGGCATGATTGGGATCTGGGTAGTTATTCAGGAGGATGTATGAGAAAAAACAATTTCAGTCGTACTGAAAAGGAAAATAAACCAGGGTTCATTGTAAGTTATATCCCCTCCAGATTTCTTTCTGCGTCTGAAATTAAACCTCTGTTACCTGATGATGAATCAGCATGCAGAAGCTTTTGCTCGTTAGACTGCACTTGTTATGCATATACCTTTGTCTCAGAACAGTGTCACCATTGGAAGGATGAAAGCTTGAGTAATGTATCACTGATGTTATCTGATTCAAATTCTCAAACAATTGCAATCAACATCAAAGTTTCTTTATCCGATACTCCTACAAATGCCTCAAGGAAAAAAACAAAAGTGCTAGTAGCAGGTGATCTTAAGTTGTTTAATTAAATGCTTCCAACTTTCTTGTCTAAACCACCACTGAAAAAAAATTTGGTCCCTGTTTCAGGAATTGTTTCAGGATTTTTCAGTCTTGTGTTTCTTTGCAGCATTGGAGTTATATGCTACAGAAGGGTGAAAAGACAAGGTAAATTCAAAAAAATTGTACCTTTACTGTTTTTGGTTCAACATATATGCTCCTTGGACTTGCTGGAGGTCTTTCTGGAAGCGGTCCCTTTACCCTCGGGTAGGGGTGTGACCGTCTACATCTCACCTCCCCCATACCTCGCTCTGGCGGGGATTGAGTATTATTGTTGTTGTATTTTTGCTCCTTGGTTTACATAAACCGTTAAATACCAATATGTCCTCTATTTTTCAAAAATTCAAATATCTCACAGATCACAAGATGTTGAGTGAAGAGGATAGAAAAGATCTTGATGTGCCTTTCTTTGAGTTTAAAAGAATATTATCAGCAACAGATAATTTTTCTCTGGCAAATAAGCTTGGACAAGGGGGATTTGGGCCTGTTTACAAGGTAACGACTCTCTATAATATATAATTCCTTACTAGCAAACGTACTGTAGTCATATCCCTTTAGGAAAGGATCGGATTATTCTTTACTAAAAGCTTATTATTTTGGGTCATTAACTTAGGGAATGCTCCCTGATGGATCTGAAATCGCAGTGAAGAGGTTATCGAGTAAGTCTGGACAAGGTCTAAAGGAATTCAAAAATGAGGTAGTTTTAATTGCCAAACTTCAGCATCGCAATCTTGTTAGGCTTTTGGGATACAGTATGAAGGATCATGAAATGATACTATTATACGAGTACATGCCTAATAAAAGCTTGGACCGAATAATATTTGGTTAGACTCTTTCAGTCTTGTACTTACAGTTACTTTTATGTTAATGAGATTATGAAATTCTAGTTTTGATGGCACTTTTGGAAGATAGGAGCCTTTGTGTGTGTCTCTACTGGTCGTTACGCTTTGATATCATTATGGGAATTGCCCGAGGACTTGTTTATCTTCACCAGGATTCACGGTTGAGGATTATTCATAGAGATTTGAAAGTAAGCAACGTGTTATTAGATGAGGATATGAATCCCAAGATTTCAGACTTTGGTTTGGCTAAGATAGTTGAAGGCAGAGATACAGAAGCTAGCACTACAAGAGTTATTGGTACCTAGTAAGTACATACTGTACCTATGTTCAAGTCTGGTGTGCTAGATTTTACTGGCATAGAGTTCTTGAATTGTGATGTTGGTCTTAATGCAGTGGCTATATGGCTCCAGAATACGCTCTTGATGGGTTGTTCTCAGTGAAGTCGGATGTTTTTAGCTTTGGAGTAGTTGTCCTAGAGATCATTAGTGGGAAAAGAAACACGAGTTATTATCAGAATAAACAAACCTTTAGCCTTATATCATATGTGAGTTCTGAAACCCTTATTTATCTTTTTGGTTTTTGTTTTCTAAAGTAAATTATGAATCGTTGATGTTTGTCAGGCATGGGGCTTGTGGAAAGATAAAAAGCTATTAGATTTACTAGATCCAGCATTAGCCGAATCATGCAACTCAATTGAAGTGATAAGATGTATGATAGTTGGACTTCTATGCATACAAGAAGACCCTCAAGATCGACCTTCCATGACAGATGCGGTTCTGATGTTGGGGACGGATATTGAGAGCCTCCCTGATCCTAAAGAACCAGCTTTTATTTCTAAGAAGCGCATTCATAGTTCGCCATCATATGTGACTGAATCAGAGATTCAGCAATTGACTATTACTGAGGAAGAAGGTCGTTAGAAAAGGTAGATTTCTTGAAATTTCTGTTCCGTTTGCTGTAGAATCAGTATACTTTCGCCTTAGAAAACAAATTGACATTTAGTGTCACGCGGGCGGATATTTGAAAAAAGTTTATTTTTTGGATGAAGCATGCATATATTCTTCTTTAATGTTAATTATGCCACAACCTGTTTCCATTATACTTTAAGGTGTTCATTTTACATATTAATTAGTTACTTCAAATATCAGAATTTCTAAGCACACAAACAACTATATATTATTCTCAGTCAAGACTTTTAGAAGCACACCAAACACACATCCAAACACCCTCAAAATATGCCTATTACTGGTCAAGAAAGTGACATTACAATAATGGCCTAAGGCTATGCACAGAGGCGACCTAGTTCGTCGCCGCCACATCAGCTTTCTCTCTCCGACGACCTAGTTGCCACAACGGTGACCTGAGATTTTTTTTTTTTTTTTTTTTTTTTTTTTTTTTCAAATTCAAATATTTTTAAACACAAAATTAAAATTCATTAATAAAAATACTTAACATTACAACAATAATTAAAAACTTAAAGTAATAAAACGTAGACGTTACAATACTTATTAAAAACTGAAAACATCACAAAAAATCTTCATCGTCAGTTCGGTCTTCGTCACTTTCGTCTTCGGCTTCAATCTCTTGATTGTCTGCATTTCCACGGTTTCTCCAAATGTGTTCGACCAAATCAGATTTTATGTTTAGATGAGTTGATCGATCCGTTAACTCCTGAGTAACTACTAAGGATTCTGCATGGGATCTTACCGGATCATGATCACGGTGGCCCTCTTGTGGAAACCATGTAGGACAAATCGCCCGCTGCTTGTGTTTGATGATCATATTATGTAATATGATGCATGTATACACAATATCTTCGAGATCCTGTTTTACGCAGCCCTCGAGCCGGAACTTTAAGCATTTTCCACTTCTTCTTCAACACACCGAAAGCTCGTTCCACATCTTTCCTTGCTGCTTCGTGCTTCCTCTTGTACAACATTCTTTTTTCATCACCAGTAGGAGGATTTGAAATGGACTTAATAAGAACAGACCATTCCGGATATATCCCGTCAGTAAGATAATATCCCCTTTTGTAAGCAACATCGTTAGCCTCGAATTCAAGTTCCGCTGCTCTCCCAGATTTGATATCATTGAAAACAGGGGAACGATATAAAACGTTTATATCGTTATTCATCCCGGAGACACCAAAGAACGCATGCCAAATCCATAAATCTTGGGAGGCGACCGCTTCCAATAAAATGAATGGATGTGGCCCGTGATCACCCCTAACATGTTGACCTCTCAAACTATTTGGGCAGTTCTCCCAAGGCCAACCTGTACAATCAATGCTTGCCATCATCCCAGGAAACCCATGCTTATGCTCGTGATGAGCATATAATCTTTCAAGGTCCGAATACGTGGGCTTTCGCAAATACTCAGCACCATATAACTCCATGATAACCGTGCAAAAGTTACAGAGACAATCGCGTGCTGTTGTTGCAGCCACTTGCAGATACTCGTCAAGAGAATCAGGAACTGCCGCGTATCCCAATTGACGAATTGCCGCAGTACACTTGACCAATGGAGAAATACCAAGTAAACCTCTACAATCAGGAGTTTGTTGAAAATAAGGAGAATGATTGGTTACCTCTTGCACAATTTGAGTGAATAGGTCTCGGGGCATCCGGAACCGCTGACGAAATGTTTTTTCGTTATACAACGGTTCTTCGGATAAGTAAGCGGAAACTAAACGATTATGAGCACCTACATGATCCCTAGCCGTGTGGTTTCGTCGAGCCTTTGGCAGTGACGCTTGGTAAGTGTCCCAAGCATGCTGCGTATACTCCATGAACTCCGTAAACTCGCTCATAACTTCTTCCTCGTCGGAAGACGAAGAATTAAAAAATAACTCGTATGACATAATTATCAAAATGTGTTTGAAAGTGTTTATGAGAAGTTGTTTGAAATTGTGTGTTTAAAAATGTGTTTGAGTTTGGTATTTATAATGTTGTAAAAGTGGTAAAGTTTAAATTTTTTTTTTTTTTTTTAATAGGAAACGTTAGCTTTTTTTTTTTTTTTTTGGATATATGTGGCTTTACACTCGGTTGAGACCACAACCTTCTTCCTCCCTTTTCTTCCCCCAACCGATCACAACTTTCACAACCACAATGGCTCGACCGACCATAACCGAAGCAACCGACCGACCTTCGACCGACCCTCTGCGCATAGCGTAAATATAGAGCCACTTTTGTTGACCATATCCATAAAGATGGTGAAAGGGATGCAATGCAATATGAGTATGACTAATTCCACTCTCTCTTAATGATAATTAGAAAGAATGTTTTAGATAGAGATCAAGTTAAAAAGAAAAATATATATATATATATATATATATATATATATATATATATATATATATATATATATATATATATATATATATATATATATATACTGGTGGTAGGGCTCTAAACGAACTGAACGTTCAGTGAACATTTCATGAACGGTTCGGTAAAAAGTTCGTTTATGTTCGTTTATTTATTAAATGAACGAACATGAACAATATTTTACGATCGTTTAGTTAAATGAACGAACATGAACAAAAGTCATGTCCGTTTATTTATGTTCGTGAACGTCCGATTATGCGTTCGTTAACGTTCGTTTATGTTCATTTATTTATTTATGTTCCGTATATCAAATCTTTTAATTGTATAATTTTAAATTAGTTTGTTTAAACAAAACGACACTTATAAAACAATATTAGATGTATAATTTAATAACTTTTATGATTGTTTGTCTATGTTCATTTATGTTCGATCGTTTATGTTCGTTTAGTGTCTTAATAGTGTCTTAATGAACGAACATAAACGAACATGAACAACTCATTTTGTTAATAAACGAACATGAACAAGAAATTTCGTCCGTTTAAGCGTTTGTGTTCGTTTATTTGTCCGGTTAAAATTAAATGAACGAACATGAACAAGGATCCGTTCGTGTTCATCCGGTTCGTTTACAGCCTTGGTGGAGGTTTATTTGATTAATATTGGTTTTCATACCATTAGAAGAATGATGACTATGGAGATCAAGTACTAGTCGAACGTCGAAGAATATGACTAATAAATAATAGTAATACCTTTAAAAATCCATGTGATGTGTGCATGGACTATGTTATTTAAGATGAAAACATACGGTCAACTATCTTGGTGAAAAGGTCCCAGAATATTTGTTACACGTTTACAATAGAATACTGTTGTACTGAATAAATTATCAGCAACGAACTTTATGTGATATAAATAGTTCATACGTCATAAAGAACTTTAAACATCAACATACATGCTTTAACAAAACCTCTGTTGACTACTAGTTTTCCCATTTTACTACCTTGTGGCGATCAGAAAAAATATGCAAAGCTGCTCATAATAAAGCATGATTAGCTTCTTTTTCTTTTTCTAAACAACCGGCTTTCGTATTTAAGACTTATTTTCTTATTTTAGAGTTGTATTCAAGTTAATATGAGATCAATCAACCATGCACACCCCTAGCGCTAACAGAGTTAAGTTTCTTGGAATCTTGTTTTGTATTCCGTATTTTAAAGTCAAACAGACTAATGTTTGAAAATATCAGTGTACACAAAGTTAGTTGCTTTTTATATCTTCTAATTTTTGGGACTCTAGCTTGTTGGAATTATATAATAAACATATATCACAAAGCACTCATATATATAAACATATATCACAAAGCATGCAGCGGAAGACTAGATCAAATATGTATAACTAATGAATTTAATTTAAATAAAAGCGTACCTTATTTGCACCCACGCGAATCAACAAGATCAAGAATCGCAAACCATAATTAATTAGGGTTTAGTAAATCGATTTGGGCAAACTCAAAAATCCAAGAGGGATTTTTACTACGGTCTTGTACGCGAGTATTGTTAACGATTCAATGCGAATGCTAGTTTCTTGATCACAATAATTAACCAAACACTTTGTATTTAGCTCAAAAGCAATCGAATACCTTTATAGGGTATATGGCCGATCGGTTATGAGTAAAAAGAGGGAGAAGAGAAGAAGTTTGACTAACTAGGGTTACACAAGATTACCAACTAATGAATACACTTGTATTTAAAGTTAGGTAACTTAGAGTCCAAGTTTTGATGCGATATCCCTAATGGAATATCCAATTCGACCAGCCCCTTAATCCCCAAGGGATTCCGGAACCTTTTCTTCTTCTAATTACATATTACTCTCTCTTTTAATATTGAACGACCGTTAAACAAACTACCGTTAAGTACTAACGACCGTTAGACGTTATTGTGAAATAATAATTAAATCATAACATTTATATATTAATTATTATACATTGAATCTCAATGCAATGCGTGCAATCCCATAGTCTCGAGTTCGATTCGGACATGATAACGCCTAAAATGAACATGTTTTTAGTAGCGTTATTGTTAGTTTTGTGCATGATAATCGGCTATATTTACTCATAATTGTTGCAAAAGTGCAAAGATGCGTATTGTGTATGTATATGTAGCCAGGTATCGCGAATAACGAAGAAATGAAGTTTTTATGCACATTTTGGAAGACTCTCGAGGAAGGAAGTTGAGCTAGGAAGCTTTTGGATTCAATGATTAAGAAACGCAATGATTTCTAAGTATCTACGGCAAGGAAAGATCAAGTTTTGCCTTGGAAATCATCAGCGAGAGCAAAGAATGAAGCGTATAGGAGAAAAGTCAACAAAAAGTCAAAACAGCACAAACCCAGCCGATCGGTCGTAACCCGTAACCGGATCCGGCTGGGTAAATGGTCAAGGCAAAACCGATTCGGTCGGAGATGAAACCGATCCGGTTTCTGGCACTGCAGTTACACAAAGTCGCATTTATTGTTGCCTTAACTCCCCATAATCATTGGAATCCGATCATTTCTTGATATTTACTTGTTGGGAACGTTTTTGGACAGTTAGGCAAGCACCTTTGGCTATATAATGAACCTAGTACTAGTATACTAAGTGTGACACAACCAAAATTGTATTAGTTTACACCAAAACTAATACCAACCATTTTATTCAGCCCAAAAGCTTAGTACTTACTGAAAAACGTCCAGGAGCAAGGAGGGAACCATTCTCATCCATTGTTTTGGTAGTTTGGAGTTGCGCGGTGAACCTAGGTGATTGGAGGCGCGTGGTTGCTACAATCCATGAATTCTAATTCTTGTAATCACAAAAGTTTAGGTATTCTATGAACTTTGTTATGGAATTCTATTCTCTTGAATTGTTGGAATTACTTTGTTACTATTTGTGTTTAGTTATTATTATTATCATCATGGAGTAATTTTGGGATATACTTGTGTGTTGGGATGTAGTTAATCATATTAGTGTTCTCAAAATGTGATGCATGTACATATGATCTTGTTTAAATGAGTTTGTTGGAAAATACTAGTCTTGGTTTGATTTGTTGATAAAACATGTTTTAAGAAAAAGGACCGAAAGGATTTCTCTTGTGTTTTATTCCAAAAAGTGAAGTGACAAACTAGTATGGGGATATGGTGATTGACAACCACCATGTTTGCTTATTAAAACAAGACTAGGAATATTTTCATCACGAATGGTCGAAAGATTCGTAAGAACAACTTTAATAAGAACATGTTGCAAACAAATGGAATTTCTATAGGATAATCATTGGGATAAGGACCGAAAGGATTACCTAAATGTTTTTGTTCTTAGAATGATTTTTACAAACACATACCATGGTTGAGGAATCATTTGCTTATGATTTGTGCATCATATAAAGAGTATACACCAAACCTTCATGAATACTATTTATGATTGATTATAGACTACACACAAGTATATATATATTTCGTATTGAATTTCGCTATAACATAATTATTTGGGGAAAGCCTTGACAAGCTTTCTTGTTGGAATCTTTTTAAATAAATATCTTTCATACACAAAATCCCTTGGGACGATCTCGACTTACCAAACTTTGCTATTGCGGACGAGTATACTTGCTCGTATGTGTTAATAGGTTAGACGGTTAAATCGTGTTTATAAATTTTTAAAACTTGCACCAACCGGGCACATCAGGACATATGTCTATTAAATATAGTCCATAAACTTACATCTCCCTCTTTGACATATCTTAATATACGTAATGACATTAATTAGCGTCTAGCAACACGTCAATGCCCACAGAACAACTAAATTGTGGTTCCACGAAGCACTTTAATGATTCATCATTATCTCATCATTTTGTTTCTAATACCATGTTAAATATGGATATGGATCTTAGTCATTCCATGATTTAACTATTCTATTTCTCGTTATATTCCAGTTGAACAAGATTACCAAATCATTAGGACGTAATCCAGATCGATCTTGGGTATGGCCATACAAACATCTTGTCAACCCTACGAGGGGCCCAGTAGTATTATACTTCAAAACAAATTATATCTTAACTACAAGCACAACTCATGAATTTCACAACACTTCTGAAAACCAAGGTTTTCAAGATCGACATCTTACCCAGTATCGTTTTCATCTTTGCAAGATCGTGATCGTAAGATCGGATCGAAATCTTAAGATCCTACTATAATATCATTTTTTTAATAGTTTTTGTAATATTATACAAATCTACAAATTATTATATATCATAAACACAAAATAATATGAATGTTTTATAGAAATGTTGTCCTAAATTATAATTATGAAATGTTTAAGAAGATTAACATGTTATTTTTGATTGCTACAAAAAAACAATCCATAAATTTGTAGTTTTTTAGTTTGTAATCCGAGAAAAGTAAGATCGGATCGGATTAGATCTTAGGATCGTATGATCAAGATCGAGATCCTAAAGATCTTAAGCATGAAAAGATCCTTTGTAGGATCCGGATCATTTTTGCTTTGAAGTCTCGTAAAATCGTAAGATCCTAAGATCAGGATCGAAATCTTAACAACCATACTGAAAACAGTCCTTATTACTACCAGTTACGGATATGGTTAAATTGCTTCACAGAAATGGGCTCCACCCACAACTGTTCCGCCTTGCATCTCAAGTCTAAGGATAAAATTACATGATTTACTTGATGACAAGGATTCATAAAGTACAATATGTTAGTTGGGATAAGTCTGATATACATCCTATGAATATCATGTAAGTTTGGCATGACATTCCTTAATATACAAAATATATTTTTATCCAACACCTCAGATTTATCTTAATTCATTCATATTCTGTTAGGAATTGGAAATTCCATGTTAAAGAGTCGGTCACCCCAATTATAGTTTAGCATAAGTTAGCTCGTAGACTTGTCGTTAGTTACATTATTTATCAGTTTATTAGTTAGTTATTAGTTTAGTTTAGCGTAGTGTAACACCGTGGAGGAAGGACGGATCTTTACCCATTGTATCCCTGATCCACAGGCCGATAGGAGGTCGTGTATTCTGTAACTGTAAATACCCCTTCCATCCATGGAAGGGGTGGTGCCTTCAATCTAACCTTTCACATTTTATTGAAGCAAGTCTCTAGCTTGAACACCCATCTCTCTACTTTCTCTCTCTAAAATGGCTATCATGTATTTTGATCATCCAAGACCACCCGAATCATCAACACAATAAATATATCGATCCTAAAAATGGTACCAGAGCCATGGTTATTGTGTTTTGTTGTGTTTGTGTGGTTTTAAATCTTGTTAAAACTGTTTTTAATCACTGTTTTGGTCAAAAAAATTCATTTTTCTATTATAATGGTTAACCAGCTTTTAACAGGTTTTATGCATCCTTTTGGTCATCTTTTGATACAACATGTATTATTTTGGTCAAAACATGATGGTCCAAACTGGGTTTTTCACTTCAGTCTTATGTCAATAACTTTGTCCAAACAACTGTGTATTTTATCTCATAGTCGCTTGTTCCAAATCTATGATAGTTATGGTGGTCAAACAGTCGTATTTGCAGTCAAACATGAGTCAAAATGGGTCTAAAAGGATGTCCATTAGCTGTTTTTTGTGGGTTTTTCTGGTCAGTTTCATGTGGTCAAAACAGAAGCAGTTTTTTTTCCGTCATTCTTCATAGCGAGTTGTTAAAAGAAAAAGTAGCGATTTGACAAAATCTTATAGCGACTTATTGTTTAACAGGTTAGCGACTTATGTTTTAAAATGATGTAGCGACTTATATTTATAAGTTTGCAATTTGAGACTAGCGATTTGTGTCATGATTAGCGACTTGCTTTAAAAAAAAACTGTTAGCGACTTGCTTTGAAAAACTGTTAGCGACTTGCTTTGAAAAAACTGTTAGCGACGTGCTTTGAAAAAAACTGTTAGCGACTTGCTTTGAAAAACCTGTTAGCGACTTGCTTTGGAAAAAAAAAAGTAGCGACTTGAGAATAAAAGATGTAGAAGTTGAAAAGACCATGACCACAACAACAAATACCAAACACTCATCAAGACCTCAAGTTAACACTATCATCAGTCCACATTCAAATCAATAACGAAAAAGATATTCGGTTCATTCAACAGCCAAGTCTCAAATCAAACAAAACTCAACTACAAACAATCCGAATACAGTAAATTCAAGTAATCTCAGATCGATTCATCCTTTTAAATCTTTTTAAGATTTTTCCAATGAATCATAATCATCATTGATAAAATACTTGTAAGCTAACATGCAAATAGATCTCAGTTTTATCTAAAAGTTTCGTCAACTATTAAAAACCAACGAGATAAATTCATCATAGATCATATTAGGAGATCACTCCTATTTAATATCCGAGTCTATATGAGTTCTATCATATAACAAGTATGCTATATGTAGTTACTTTGCTCGATTAATTGACTTAACATCATATAGATTAATGTTAACCTACCTGAGTTTCATCCAAGGTTTGTACAGCCGACTTCATACACTAGCCATCCCTGTGGCTACCCTATGTCCTTCGAATCAAAGACTCTCAAACCATCCCTGTGGTGAGGTCTCGTTGATTAATCTTCTAAGGAAGAAACAGATGTGCCTTGAAGGGTTTAGGGTTTGATTGGTTGATGAATGGTTGAGGCATGCGAGAGGCTTAATCTGTTCTTAAATTCGTTAGGGAAGAGAGATGTAGTAGTGAGATGAAAAGAGGCGAACTGATTTGGGATTAGGGTTTGTATGTGTGGTATACGGTTTAATATACCCCATGAAATTAGGGTAAATGCTGTTGGACTTTGTAGGCGTGTACTGATTATCTCAGTGAATGGGCCACGATTTCATGGGCCTCGTGTATTAAATTGTAACAGGCCGAGATCCTTTTTAACTGGTTTATGTGAGAATGGGCCTAGGGTGTCAAATTGCATCTGGTCGTAATATTTGATGGTTTAAGTAAATTTCATGTGCTACCTCAATATTGATGGGCGTCGTGAAAACTAATTGTGCTTGGTCATTAACTTTAATGGATCGTGTAGCCTATGGGCCGAGATTGGTTGCATCTTTTGGACTTTGGCCTGATTAAAACATGTGGTGTAACTAATGTAATTTTTTTCGAGGGCAGGTATTGATATGCATTATATTCTGGATATATTGCTCATAGGCTTGACAATTTTTTTGGATATGGATCCGGTGATTTATGATAACTTGGATTTGGAAGATGGATTGATGTGCTTCTCTGAATTGGATAGCATAATATGATAGTTGGATGTTGGGCCCTTGAACTTGAACGTTTAGGTGGTTTATGATATTTGAATATTTGATTTGAGTTTGAACTTGAACGTTTGGTCTATGTGATAAAATGATTTAATGATGATGAGATTTGTGGATGAGATTTGTCGGGTTATGAAATTTGATCATGAGTTTTGATGTAAAGAGTTGGTGATGGGATTTGATGCGAGTTGATGATTTTTTGAGATTCGTTGTCATACTTTGGCTTATTCATCTTCACAAAGAATATTTTGTCATAGCTTGAAGTGTTTATTGAACAATGCTGACTACGGGGTTGTTTGTACGATATTTCTCATTTGGATTTGAATTAAGGTTTTCCGAGCGCGTTTACTTATTTCATTTTCTTTCTTTCTACCCTTCCGCGAAGATGACTTGTTTGGGCGTTTATTGAGTGTTATAAAGACTTGGCTATTTAGTTACGGTTGTGATTCTTTCCTTAACCCACAACGTAGCCATCACTTCGGTGTCTCACGCAGTTGAGGATATGTCATGAGGTTTTGTACATTGGGTACACCGTTTCTTTTTCACGAGGATTAGTACAAGTTTAAGTAACAAATCTAGGGAATTTTACTTCATGATCAAGTTTTCGGGTTTACTTCACCGTGTTGTCACAACAATAGCAGTCAGAATACGTGAATGATGTGTTTACCTAAGTGTTTACTGGATGGTTGTTGATTTTGTTGTTGATTGGATAATGAACCGTTGATGAACCACTGCATGCTCCCCTAAAACAGACATTCACCAAAACCAAAGTTGTCATATCACATTCAAGCTGACATTGTCTACGGTTTTGTCTTGATTTTATAAAATCCCGCGAAAGAATCTATTTCTCGGTTTAAATCATAGACTTGTAAAATCCCGTGACGATGGAAACATCCTAGTAATAGTAAAGTGAATTTCCGGATCTTTCTTACGGTTTACTCTTGGTTTTGTAAAATCCCGCGAAAGAAACTATTTCTCGGTTTAAACCATAGAGTTGTAAAATCCCGTAATGATGGAACCATCTTGGAGAAAGGAAAGTATATTTCGAGATCTCTTTTGATGCTGGTGCTACGTTTTCTGTTTCGAAGAAGGGATAAAAGAGTGTACTTCATGAATTGGATGTGTGTTTGGATATTAGTCATGGCAGTTTGGTTATTACATGGTTTTACGGGGTTATGTGCATTTACCATGGTCGGGATGAAACCATTATCAAAGTTCACTTTTAAGATCAAAGGAGGCTAGATTTGAGCTTTTAACAAGATGTGACAACGGAGTTAATTCACTATTATTTATTTGAGGTTGAAGTGAAATATCACGGGCAAGTGTACTTAGTATCTGAAGGTATCGGGGATGGATGGATGAAGACTCTTCAAGATCCTTGTTCGAGCTTATTATCAAAAACGAAGACTTGGAAATCTAGTTATTTTTGGGAGTCTTTTTTCTTTAACCACGAGGGGAAATTAGGCTCGTATCACCACAAAATAACTATCACTTAAGGAGTTACATTGTAGTGCTCAGTGTCACATTCAATTGTGGATTTTCAAGAGGTGATGTACGTCTTATACTTGATGGTTGGTTGGTTGAAGAGTATAGAGTACTTAGAGATTCAATGGAGGATGAAGTCTCGGCACCGCTCTTTGTTACATATGTGCAAGTTTAAGTCACGAGTTCGGGTTAGTTTTCTTCACGGTCAAATTCATCATATTGGGTTTTCTCCATCAGCTGTCACTACAAAGAGCCTACTGAATGATAATGGTGATGATTACATGTTTTGCTAAGAGAGTTGAAAAGAGAGATATTATGACGTATGAACACAACAGTTCATGCCTCGTCCCTCAAAGAAAAGAAAAGTGTACGTTTCAGTGCGCTTTATCTTGGAAAGAAGATAAATCTTCTTATGACGTATGAACACAACAGTTCATGGCTCGTTCTCTAAAGAAAAGAAAAGTGTACGTGTCAGTGCGCTTTATCTTCTGAAGAAGAGAAATCTTCTTATTATGACCATTCTCATCAACATGCTTCATGCTTTTTCCATGTGCTTTTAATTATCAAGTGAACCGGGCTACCATTGATTGTTTTCTCATTCCACTTGCTCGATTATAATGAAGATGGCGACATCATGTGCTAATTTTGCGGGGGAGAAGTGTGAATAGAATAATTTTGGATGATTTCACTTATTTAGTCAAGAATGGCAACTTCGTCTGCAATTCTTGAGGGGGAGAAGAAGTATGATGACACTACATGCTGATTTATATGAGAATAAATGGTCAAACGGCTCCTAACTCATGTAAGAACCGAGCTTCTTCTTATCGGGTCATCTTCACATGGAGTTTTCTTATCAAGAGTCGTTGGTTGACATCTTCACTCAGATTGATGAGTTTATCGACAAAGTGCTTCCGGTTAATGCTTCACGTATACATCAACATGATGATTCCGAACAATCTCTCTGTTCTTGTTTGATGTAATTGGTAGTTTGGTGTTACCATCTTGTGTGTTCGTTGCGGCCTGATTGCTGATTTCCTTGATGAACATCTTTCTGTTCTTGTTTGATTGGGAGGGATTTTAGCTAAGGGGATTTGCAAGATGTAAGTTAATTGGGATGCTTTTTGGTGGGATGCTTTTTGGTATGAGTTGAAGATGTTAACTATCTATTCCCCAACTGCACAATCTTGAAGAAGGTCGAGTCTACAGTCTGTTCTACATTTCTTGCTATATGTTAGAAGACCAAAGACGAGTTGCATTTAATGATCTAAAGACTTCTTCTTAATCTGGGCATTTATCAAAAAGATTGTCGGTTTAGGGGAGAGCACTAATTGGGGGAGAGTGAAATGCCGAATTTAATTCCCAATTAGACTTGCTCACTTTCTTCAGCAAGTTGATCTCACAAGATATATCTGAGCTAATGATGTTCTTCTCAACAAATTTCAAGTATTTGGGCTGATAATATGTTGCTGATTCTGAAGTGTCAAAACCAGCAAAAGGGGAAGGAGACTCACATCTAAACACAAAGCGAGTAAACTTGATGAACTTAATTCTTCTAAGTGATTGAAGATATCCCGGGAAGACAATTGTTATTACCGCAGAGAAACTCAAGGTTTGACTCATGGCGAGTAAACTTGATGAACTTAACTCTTCTAAGTGATTGAAGATATCCCGGGAAGACAATTGTCATGACCGCAGAGAAACTCAAGGTTTTACTCATCAAGGCTTTGTGTGTTATTATTCCAACGATGTGGGGGAAGTGATGTAAGAGTAAGTTTCTGAAGATAAAAAGAGGTACACAAGTGTGTGATGATTTCGATCTAATCGCAATCATCAGGGGAGAGAGATTGTGTACATTGGGGATGCTCAGCTGTTTTACTTGAGGGCTTAATCAGTGATTCAGATATAATCACTTATTCCGGAGTTGAAATCCTCAGAGATAGTCCTCCGCAGAGATAATCAGTGATTCGGCCTACTTCTTCAATGTTATCGGTTATTCTCTCTTTGGGCATTCGGGTACTTCGGGTTCTTGAGCTTCATGCACTGTCTTCAGGGGAGAGAAAAGTATACATCAGGGTTATTCTTTGGCTATTGGACTTAATCCGCTACTTTGATGGTATAAGTTTCTTTGTCTTCGGGTATGTGTATTCGGGTTCGTGAGCTCTAGTCTAAGAGATTGACTGCATCAATTCAACTACTCGGGGGAAGTTTTCTCTTGACACCTTTTGGAATGGACTGCTTCAGACTTCAGTGGAAAAGGAATTTGAGAAGAGTTATTTAAGCGTGGGATGAAACGTTGTTGTTCCTCTATTGGATGATATAACCACGAACGATGAATCACGATGATTATTCTTAAAAGGAGCAGCAATTTCGATGATAATGGTGTGCTTCTTTGTGCACCTGGCTAAGAGAAGCTTGAAAGAAAGCTTGGAATCTGCTCAGCTAAAGGATTTTCGGTTTGGGGGGAAGCTGCCAAAGTCTCACTTTCAGATGGTTCAATTTCTTTCAATTCAAGAGCCCTTGGAAGCTTTGGTGGTGAATGTTTAAAGAGATGATGACTTCTATCTTCTACAACGGGGCTGTTCGATATCCTTATCTCGGTACTCGTATCATCATCTTTCTTAAACTATATCATCTACTCTATCTTTGTATATATTTATCTGAAAATCAAAATACAAAAATATAAAACCAACAAAAACAAACTAGAAAAATATAAAATCAACAAAAGCCCATAAAAATCAGAAAATTGAAAAATACCAAAAATATGTTTTCTCAAGACATGTCTTCTGGTATCGATAACATCTACGGTCTTAGAAATTTCATTCAATAATGGCACGGGACCATAGATGAAGTTCGAGCAGGAGGTGTAAATATTCTTTTTCCAAAACATGTCTTAAGATATGGCTTACAGTTATTTCAGACTGTAACCCGTACTTAAACAATGGCTTGCAGTTACCTCAGACTGTAACCCGTGCTTAAAACTATGGTTTGCTATTATTTCAGATAGCAACCCGCTCTTCAAAGAGGAAAGTGCTGCGCTAAACCAATTTTCAAATATTTCATACACTTATCCTAAAACAAAAAGAGGAAAGTATGTCGAAGGACTGCTGTTCCAACTCAAATATTTTTCCTTCTAAAATTCTTCAGAAAAATATTTGCTTTAACTAAAATGGTGGTAAATCGAGTTGCTTGTAAATCAATCAGTTTCAGAGATTTCGTATAAATTGAAAACTCAATCAATAACTTCAGCACTTTTAAACTTTTCAGAAAATGAGTCATTGATTGAGGGGGAGAAGCTTTTCAAATCTATATCATCTAACGGACTTTCTTAATCATCCTACATGCTTATCTAAAAAATATAATTGCCTGTGTTGAAGGACTAGGTTTCTAGGATATGATTGTTAGGATTAGATGATTAGAGTTTGATGAACAAATTATTCCCATACCTTATATGATCTGATTGATATGTTGCATTGACTTTTATTAGTCGATTGCTGTTTGGGTGATGTCGACCACCATATATCTGTGTGTGTGTTCACTAACGTATGCAGGTATATTGGTATATAATAATGTTCCCGATTCGGATCCCACAATTGAAGATGATTGGATGCCGAATGGAAAGGGTAACTATATCTTGGGTTGACAAATGAAGAAACGGAGCTTATTTGGACTTCAATGTAGAGTTGGCATAAATGCAACGTAAGAGGTCTCACTGCATCAGCAGATGGTTTTCTTCTAAGTGATTGAAGAAACGGAGCTTAATTTGACCTCAATTGGCATTAAAATGCAACGTAAGAAGTCTCACTGCATCAGCAGATGGTTTTTCTTCCAAGCCCTACAGCAACAACATATGCTTCTCAACCACCTAACGTATCTTTGTGCATGATACCATTTTTTACAATTTTGAAAATCTGATTAAATTGTCGTGAAAATGGAAAAATATTGTTTTGAAAATTAATCGGATTCAAAGTTTTGAAATAAACCAGACTTTACTTTGTAAAATATTCAGTGATTTCAAATTATATATTTTCAAACGATATGTCATCAAAAAGTCCGTTTGTACAAAATAAGTGGTGATCTAAAGATTTAATGTTATGTCATGGTATGATTTTTCTTTAAGAATCAAGATCTTTCAAAATGAAATTTTTTCTGTTCTTGTTTGATTGTGAAATTGTTTTATTTTACTTAAAGATCTCCTAAAAACTATCATACCTGACACTAACAATCTTTAATGTCTGTATTGGTCCTCATTTGTCATTTTTCAAAATTAAATTTTGCCACGACTTTTCCCAAAATCTTTTAAATGATTTAAATCAGTTGGGATCACAAATCTCAAATGGTTTGATATTTTTGATCGGGGGAGAGATCGTGATTTAAATCTCAAATCTGTTTTAATGGAATCTGTTTTAGTCCTTTATAGGCACTCCTGCCTCCATGTGCCAAACGATTTCAAATACACAATGCACATGTTGAGGAGGAGGATTTATCCAAAAACATGATGAGTATTTAAACCTGGCCACATATTCTCCAATGTTTTATAAACCTTATTAAATAACTTGGGATCCAAAATCTCAAAGGGTTTGATATTTTTGATCGGGGGAGAATTTGTGATTTAATAATGAAATCTGATAAATGATGATCGATTTGATTCAAATGTGCAGGCTGATCTCTCATATGTGCTAAACGCTTTCGAATCTCAAAGCACATATTGAGGGGGAGCGAATGGTTTATATTGGCTTTTGTAATCGTGGATGTACTTCAAAAGAACTCTTGCCTCTATGTGATAAAATGATTTCAAATATCCTATGCACATATTGAGGGGGAGAATTTACCAAAGAAAATCAAATGGCTTTTTCTATGAAAATTATGATCAAAGAAAATATTTCAAAGTCCTCTTGCCTCCATGTGCTAAACAATTTCTAAATCATATGCACATGTTGAGGGGGAGGTTTTTCTAAATGATCAAAACTATTAAGGTACAAAATGCTTTGATCTCGTATCACAAGTACCTTGATTGTTTTTCCAAATGATTTTTCAATTGGTTTCAATGAAGAATGAACTGTACCAAAAGACCGACCATTTTACTTTATGCATGGTGTTATAAGGATGGTTAGGTTAGGTACTTGTTCCCACGATCCGCCAGAACCGGAGGGATCTTCCCAGGGACAATCCACTAGATAGTGTAGAGTCCTTAGGAATATTGAAAAAAGGAGAAAAATGAGAATATGGGAAGAGTGCGGACTGAGACAGAGCTAGTACTGGAATAAACCCAACAAGGTTCTAGTTATGAAGTCTCGGTAAGCACTGAAGGGGTTGAAGAATGAAAAAGAAATAAATGTGAAAAGGGTGAAAAGAAATTGCCCTCCAATAATTCAACCTTAGGGCATTGATAAGGTTTTAAAAGGTACCTTTTTTAGGGGTCGTTTAAGCCTTTATTTGATCACTTTTGTATCCGTTATTGCTTAATATCGTTCCTTTTCACTTTTTAGGTCTCTTGAAGGCAAAATGCTGGAATGGCACTTATTTGGACGAAAAGGCGCGATTATACGAAGAAAATGACCAAAGTCAGAATAGAGACACTCAAAGCTGCTGAAAACATAAGGTGACGGTGTCAGGTGTTAATTGCGACGCCGTCGGAGGATCTTTGTGACGGGACAGAAACCAAAACTCCCATTTTCAAGTGACGACGTCAAGTTATAAAAGAGTAGGCCATCGTAACTCAGACGGCCTAGATGTAATCCAGACGGCGTCAGAAGCTGAAGAGGACAGTGTCACAAGCATAAGGTGACGCCGTCGCAAGTCTAACGTGGCCAAGACGAAACCCTAATGACGGCGACACGACGGCGTCACAAAACATAAGGTGACGTCGTCGCATATGTAATATTATATATAGAATCGGAATTTTTCAGTATTGTGTGTGTAGTCTTTTGGAGTAAAAATCTAAACCGAACCAAGGCTGTCTTGTACAGTATTTTAGGGTTCCAAACCCTATCTTACACCAAGATAAGTGTTTTACTTCATTAATACAATTATGTCTTTGATTATTTGTGTGTATGCTTGCATGTTTTCCATGTCCGGCTAATTTACTTGTGTGTTTGCTTAGGGAATATGAAACTTAATTATTGAATATTGATTGGTTGTCTCTTATCTTAGTTGATTAATGATCTAGTAATGCGATAGGTCATTCGTTGGGTACTTAATGCTTGATTAAATCTTTGTGAACCTTAGAATATGACTCATTGAGTAGTTGTAAGCTAAACCATCCAAAGAGTGCCTTAGAGTAAGAGTTTATTATCCCTAGTGGGTTTTGTAGACGAGACCCTTTGGTAAGTTCAAAGAGTTAGGGAGAAACGCATACCCTACAACTTTAGACACACAACGCAACTAGGAATAAGGACGTGACAATTCAACCACCAATAGGAGATAATTAAGGAGTAGTAAAACCTAAGTAAACACATCTTTAAACTATCATACGAGCACACATTAATTAGACATAGACTACATACACCTTAGATTAGATAATTAGATAAGTAGAGTAATCGGTAGAAATACCAACCCCCCAAATTCAAACCCCGAGATTCGTACCTTTCCTTTCCTTAAAAAATATAAAAAGATAAAAAATAATCTTCCTCAACCCCAACCTTAGCGTAGTAACTTCTCACTAGCATTCCTATTCCCCTAGAGAACGATATCAATACCCGTGGCTTACCCTAATACTACACTACAACGATTAGGTTCACTGCCTAGGGTGTTGAAAAACTTGCTCGACGAAAAGGAAGTTCCTTTGACCCCGAACGACGCGTGTAGCGTTATCAAGTTTTTGGCGCCGCTGCCGGGGAATAGAATAGCTAGTTAGTAGTCCACCTCGTTTAGGTTTCTTTACTTGATTCCTATCAAGTAAACTTTTTTCTCATTTTTATTAGCTTCCTTGTATTCTATCCCCCTTCTTTGTGTTTGTGTTCGTAAAACCCCTTTCATTTGTCTCTATGGCAAGTGAAGTTGCATTTGAATCATTAACAAATGAGGAACAATTGAATTTCGCAAGTCGGGTTCATTTTCATTGTTCTGATAAATTTTTGAGTGATCTTAAAGATATCCAAAAGAATAAGGGTGTAAGATTGGATGGATTTGATATATTTTGTGTGTGTGGCTTCTATTCAATGATCGTTGTCAAGATCAACTCCTTTTAGTGACACCATCTTTAGAATTTTTCAGAAAAGCCTCCTATGCATAAACCTTCAGTTGTTACAACTTGAGGAAATGGATAAGAAGGATTTATCTAAACTTAGGCATCATGATCAAAAAGACCTAGTTTTTAAGAACATGAAACCTAAACCCAAACAAGATTGTGAGATGGTTGAAGCTAAAATACCTAGTTGCATGTGTGGGATAGATTTCAAACATTTAGGAGATCTAGATATAATGGAGAAAAAGGTGGAAATTCCAAGCCCACAAGCCCTACCATCACTTGAGGAACACACATCACCTATAACTTACCCAGAAGAAGTAGAAGAGACTATAGGAGCCCTGATTGATAGAGAACCTTTGGACCAAACGCCACTAGAGAATGTAGGTTTAGATGCTTGTTGTCATGACCTCTCTCTTAGTCCTAGGGAAGTTCCTAATTTTGATGAACCGGAGCCTCAACCAAAAACCTTACCCAATGTTCTGTCTTTAGATGTGAATCTTGGAATTGAATTATGCCCCAATCCACCCATCAAAATAGATAGTCCGGGTAGTTGCTTGATAAAGGTGGTAGATTCTAGGCCATGTAGAGTGGAAGCTAATATAGGAGTAACCCATGACCTTACACACTTATATCACCCATTCATGGTTGATAACAAGAAACATTATGGGTTTAAACCGGGTTTATTAGGTCAAGATGGATCCTTAACTAAGAATCTTTTGAAGTTGATAGAAGATGATCCATTTTTAGGAGAGAGATTTGATTCACCCGCTACACCAATTGAATTAGGTAAGGTTATAATGAATGGAGCACACTCCTTTGAGCACATAAATCACCCATCACCCTCTCCTCACGTAGCAAATTTCCACCCTAAGGGTGTGTATCGCTACTATCACCCGCACTTAAACTTAAGTGTAGGGAAAACCTCCCCTTTATCCGTTAAATAAGGGTAGAGTCAGGCTCGTGACTCGAAAAAAACAAGCGCTTCTTGGGAGGCAACCCATGTGTATTTGTTTTTCATTTTCATTTGTGTGTCGTATATCTTTTATTGATTGTTTATTCTCATGTTTAATTTTGTAAAAATGCTTTATTTTGTTTTTAACCTCGTCTTAATTGCATATAAAGGTATTTTACATAAGGGATAAGTATAGGGAGGATTACACACGTTTTCAAGGAAACGTAAACATGAGAATAACAATTCACTAAACGATATATTTGTGTGTTTGTTCGAGTCAAATGCTTGTATCGAGTCATAATGGATATTTTGCAGAAATTTTTCCAGATTCTAAAGATGTAAATTTTTTCAGAATTTTTTCCAGAAAATCGCAGACCAGTTTTTGTCAGGATAACCTGACGGCGTCAGGATCGCAACCTGACGGCGTCAGGAAGGAGTAAAAACAACAGATTATTTTTTTTCTCGTTTTCTGAGCTACTTAAAAAAAATTTGGAATTTTCCAGGTCTTAATTTTCTAGAAATTTTGTAAACATCCATTCCACAAGCATTATATCCTAGTTTAAATCGAGTCTTATATATATTATTACCGCCGATTTTACGCGAAGGTTTCGTTTGTTTTCTTCAAGTGTGCAGGTTTAATTTATCAAGAAGAAGTTACAAAAGATTGGAAGGAGCTTTTCACGCATAAATTCTTCTTGGAAAGGATTTAACCACTACTTCACACACAGATCCTACCGAGCTAATCAGGGGAGTACTAGTTTCTTTCATTTTTAATTACCTTCCAATTATCATAACTTTGATACTTTCGGGGAACATTGGGGACAATGTTCAGTTTAAGTGTAGGGAGGGAAAATAAAACGGGAACTTTGAAACTATGCTTATCCTTGATTATTTGCTTTGTCCAATTGTATTTGTGTAATAAACCATGAGAAAATGTCGGTTAGGGTAATTTTGGCACCAAATTTAAAATTTTTCATGACATATAAGAGTGGGCCATTAGTCTTAACAAAAGCGTCTCACGGATAGGAAGTTGCATGACTAGCACAAAAACCCTTTACCACCTAAATTCCACCCAAAATGTGAGGATCGCCCTTAGATTATTAGGAATTAAAAGCATTCATCTTTAATGCTTAGAGTGTGAACCGGTAGTATGTTAGATTCTAGAACTTGTTTTGTGATGCATTCCGAGATCGCAAGTAAGACTACACTTGTGTAGTTAGGAATAACTAAATGATAAGAGGCATTAGGATAACCCTTGTTTGATACACGTAATATAATTACTTCTTCCACATCGGTTGAGTAATTCCCCCACACCCTTTGCGTTGTACTCATCTTTAGTACACGATACCCCTAGTTAACCCCTCAGAGCCTATCCTTTTCGCGGTTCTCGTGATGTTTCAGTTTTTCCGGAATATCAACGAAGAGTATTGTTTACACCCCACCCCCAAATATACACCCAAATCACCTTAGCCTACCCTGTATGCACTCACTTTTAGTGCATTATTGTTATCACCCTAAACCCTTAGTTCAATTATCTAGTTGCTTGCATGAGTTGCTAAGTCGAGTCATATCCTTTGTATACAGTTTTGGGACGATTGGGATTCATGGGAAAAGTTAAAGTTTATGAAATGACGGGAAGGGAACGTTAATTCAAATTCCCTTTGTTTGCGTAATAATGTACCCCAAGTGTTTTGATCTTTTCAATTCGGGTCTAATTAGTGTTATTGTAATAAAAACTCAAGTGTAGGGATGTGCCTATAAATCCCTATCATTTTGATGTTACCGTAGAGGATGGTAGAGTAAAAGTGTATGTGAAAAAAAAAAGAAAAAAGAAAAACATACGGGCTACCATCCTACATCTATCCTTTAAATTTATGTTTGTTTATTTCAGTTAGCTAGAGTTTAGAGTGTCGAGTTTTGGCTTAGCAACGCCATTCTTCGTATGCTTGTAACATAAGAGATTTTTGACCTACCACCAATATATAGCCTATCCCACCAAACCCTTTGTTTCCCTACCGTAAGCCTAACATTACAACCCTTTAAAGACCTCTTTGATAGTCTTTCCTAGGTGCTTACGCCAAAGCGATGGAGGTTTGATCTATTCTCAAGCCTATGGTAATCTATGTACTAGGACCGGTTAATGAGTGTTTATCTTCCATTTCCAATTTGTTATATTTCATATACACTCGAGAGAGATGTGAGTATCCAAACACCCCATGTGAGGTGCTAGTATGTAATTTCCGTGCTTGTTATGACTTTTGCGGGGCTTATATGTGTTGTGAACCGTTTTGAACGAATTCTTTATGACCCATAACTTATAAATTAATTGGCTAAAAGCACATTTGCTTGAGGACAAGCAAATACCAAGTGTAGGGATATTTGATAAGGTTTTAAAAGGTACCTTTTTGAGGGGTCGTTTAAGCCTTTATTTGATCACTTTTGTATCCGTTATTGCTTAATATCGTTCCTTTTCACTTTTTAGGTCTCTTGAAGGCAAAATGCTGGAATGGCACTTATTTGGAAGAAAAGGCGCGATTATACGAACAAAAATGGCCAAAGTCAGAATAGAGACACTCAAAGCTGCTGAGAACATAAGGTGACGGCGTCAGGTGTTAATTGCGACGCCGTCGGAGGATCTTTGTGACGGGACAGAAGCCAAAACTCCCATTTTCAAGTGACGACGTCAAGTTATAAAAGAGTGGGCCATTGCAACTCAGACGGCCTAGATGTAATCCAGATGGCGTCAGAAGCTGAAGAGGACGGCGTCAAAAGCATATGGTGACGCCGTCGCAAGTCTAACGTGGCCAAGACGAAACCCTAATGACGGCGACACGACGGCGTCACAAAACATAAGGTGACGCCGTCGCATATGTAATATTATATATAGAATCCGAATTTTTCAGTATTGTGTGTGTAGTCTTTTGGAGTAAAAACCTAAACCGAACCAAGGCTGTCTTGCACAGTATTTTAGGGTTCCAAACCCTATCTTACACCAAGATAAGTGTTTTACTTCATTAATACAATTATGTCTTTGATTATTTGTGTGTATGCTTGCATGTTTTCCATGTCCGGCTAATTTACTTGTGTGTTTGCTTAGGGAATATGAAACTTAATTATTGAATATTGATTGGTTGTCTCTTATCTTAGTTGATTAATGATCTAGTAATGCGATAGGTCATTCGTTGGGTACTTAATGCTTGATTAAATCTTTGTGAACCTTAGAATATGACTCCTTGAGTAGTTGTAAGTTAAACCATCCAAAGAGTGCCTTAGAGTAAGAGTTTATTATCCCTAGTGGGTTTTGTAGACGAGACCCTTTGGTAAGTTCAAAGAGTTAGGGAGAAACGCATACCCTACAACCTTAGACACACAACGCAACTAGGAATAAGGACGTGACAATTCAACCACCAATAGGAGATAATTAAGGAGTAGTAAAACCTAAGTAACCACATCTTTAAACTATCATACGAGCACACATTAATTAGACATAGACTACATACACCTTAGATTAGATAATTAGATAAGTAGAGTAACCGGTAGAAATACCAACCCCCCAAATTCAAACCCCGAGATTCGTACCTTTCCTTTCCTTAAAAAATATAAAAAGATAAAAAATAATCTTCCTCAACCCCAACCTTAGCGTAGTAACTTCTCACTAGCATTCATATTCCTCTAGAGAACGATATCAATACCCGTGGCTTACCCTAATACTACACTACAACGATTAGGTTTACTGCCTAGGGTGTTGAAAAACTTGCTCGACTAAAAGGAAGTTCCTTTGACCCCGAACGACGCGTGTAGCGTTATCAGGCATAAACCGGGTTCAATACATATGCTACTGGTGGTTACTAAAGTAACACTGGTATTGAAGACAAGACATCATGGACCCAATGACGCACTGCACCTAACTTCCCAAACTACTCAAGTTCCTCTTAAAAGGGCTTGTTTCATTCTCACGGGGAACCGACATAATCTATCGACTTTCTCTTAGAGATTGTTGATATTGAAGAAGGAGACCCTCTCCCTAGTCTCCGGCATAGGAACCAAATATGCACAATTGAGTCTAGAGCCAAGAGATCATCCACAATATCTCATTAGGACACTATTCTTGAAGACTTGCTGCTTCACACAATGTGGAAAGTAAGAATATATTAAGAGTCCTACGTATTATCCTTGTGGTATTGCCAGAACATCCAAGTGATATGTAAAAGTATTCACGATGAAGATGGAAATCCTTCTAGAGCCAACATCAAACAAGCTCTGGGTGGGTGACATGTGAGATCTTCTCGTAAGATCAAGCTTGTGACAACTGGATAGAAACAATGGGGCGATTCATTCTTGAATCAACCTTGGTCCAGGAAATGAATTGACGAATACTTTTGGAAAAAACGTTCGATGTGCAAACCTTCTTTTCTCTAGCACGTCGAATGTGTATTCATGTTTTCAAACACAAAAAGTATCTCTGATTGAAAAATACTTTTAGAAAAACCGTTCGATGTGCGAATCTCTTCTTTTCACTAGCACATTGAATGTGTACTCATTCTCTAATACAAAAAGTATTTTGATTGAAAATTGATCTTTCTCATAAAACCTTCGTCGTATTGCAAAACTCTTTCTTCAAGCAATACACGATTGTTTTCAAATCAATGTTTCATCAATCAGTGAATCTCAATTCGCTGGTTCACTTACTCCGTGTTGTCTTCTTTGAGACGTTCCGGTTTGAGAATAGCTAGAACAGCTGTGAAACCCTGTCAAGGAGATTCTTCGGAATCCTACCTAATCACAGGCAGTACTTGTACTAATCAACGGGGAACCGTGGGCCGTGTACCTCAATTCAACGAAAGTGGTCAAAGACACTTTCGTGTGTTTTATTGCTAACTGTTGTTTGCAGGTACATTTGGACGGTTGCAGTTGATCAGAATTGAGGCGTTAATCCAAAGCCACATGCTCACAGCATCCACACTTAATTTGATGAAATCATGGCTGGTGCATATCTACATAACCTGGTTCTGATATCTTTATACTATGTTTCTGCTACGCTGCTGCAAATATCATGAACCAGTAAAGCTTCTGCCACTCTGATGGAAAGATGTCATGATTCAAAAGTGTGAGCATGTCGGTCCAAAAGTCACAACATCACATGAAGGCAACACCACTATGGATGATCCAGAGAGATTTGTTGTGGCTGATGATCTCAAAGAAAGCTCGAAGATCATCAAAGATGTGGATCAGTTCAAAGACCTCCACCCAAAGTACAAAACTATGCAGACTTCAAAGAATCGCTACAAATGCACAAAGATTGCTGAACTTGAAGAATTGAAGTCTATGAGCTCGAGAACTAAAGACAATGAAAGAATGCTAGGATACAAAATGTATTTCATGGGGTGACCTCCCTTAGGGGGAGATTGTTAGGAATTGGAAATTCCATGTTAAAGAGTCGGTCACCCCAATTATAGTTTAGCATAAGTTAGCTCGTAGACTTGTCGTTAGTTACGTTATTTATCAGTTTATTAGTTAGTTATTAGTTTAGTTTAGCGTAGTGTAACACCGTGAAGGAAGGACGGGTCTTTACCCACTATATCCCTGATCCACAGGCCGATAGGAGGTCGTATATTCTGTAGCTATAAATACCCCTTCCATCCATGGAAGGGGTGGTGCTTTCAATCTAACCTTTCACATTTTATTGAAGCAAGTCTCTAGCTTGAACACCCATCTCTCTACTTTCTTTGTCTAAAATGGCTATCATGTATTTTGATCATCCAAGACCACCCGAATCATCAACACAATAAATATATCGATCCTACAAATTCCCATATGATTGATCAACAATGGACATTTAGAATAATATAAATTACTCATGGATTAAAACATACAAATATAGGATTCAATATATTATAAATGATAACAAACATACCAAGTACTTTAATTCATTAAAAAATAATAATTGTTTAATACATCCTTTATCCAAATACAGAGCACATATTTACATTAAACTACTAGCTAAACTAAATCCAATGCTCTCAGCATGTTGAGTAAACATTGCCTTAGGTAAAGTTTTCGTGAAGGGATCAGCTAGAGTGTCATGTGAACCTTGAGTAGATTGATTTCGCCTATTTCAACTTGTTCTCGAACATAGTGATATCGTCGAGGAAAATTTTTGGCGCCTTTCATGACTCCTGGTACATTGGCGAATGTAATTGCTCCAGAATTGTTGCAATACATTTTAATAGGTTCTTCATTTGAGGGCATAACACTGAGGCCTGAATTGAACTTATTTATCCAAACAACTTCCATTGTAGCTTCTGAATAACACAGAGGCCTGAAATGAACTTCCTTATCCAAACAACTTCCATCGCAGCTTCTGAAGCAGATATGTACTCAGCTTTTGTTGCAGACATCGTAATTGTACTTTGCTTTGTACTCTTCCAATCTGTGGAAAACTAGAAGGGGGGTTGAAAAGTTTTACCAATTAAAACTTCCTTTTAAACTATTTAGATCGACTTATGTCAATCTATTTGGTTGTGTGTGTTGGATGTTGATAAACAAGCATATAAAGATATGTAATGAAAAGATAAGAGTAAGAAGCACAAAACCACAACGCGAGTATTTATAGTGGTTCGGCTACAAGGACACCTTCCTTGCCCTACTTCACTCCCCGAGTCACCTACTCGAGAGTTCGTAAACACTACACCAATCTCCTTATGGCAGAGAAGCCTTCACAACGTCGCCTACCCTTTTTCCGGTGCTAGGCTAACCACCGGGTTCTTTCACTCCAAGGTGAACCGAACCTACACAACGTCGCCTACCCTTTATAAGGTACTAGGCTAAGTACCTAGTTCTTTCACTCCAGGGTGAACTACACCTTCACAACGTCGCCTACCCTTTATTAGGTACTAGGCTAAGCACCTAGTTCCATTGCAATGGAGGAACTACTACCACACTACACCAACGACTAATCCCAAAGGAGATCTACTCCTTTACAACATCATCAAGGACATCAATATCCTTGGATCTAATGCTAGTCTATCTAGTACATCCAAACACACCATATCGAATGTACTTCTAAGGCACCTTTCACTAATGCCTTTGACTAGATCTACAAGACACTTTTCACTAATGTCTTGTGTCTTCACTTCTAAGCACCTTTCACTAATGCTTCAAGTCTTGACTTCTAAGCACCTTTCACTAATGCTTCTTGTCTTGACTTCTAAGCACCTACCACAAGTGCTTATGCTATAAACGATAGATACCCTTCACTAATATCTTCGTCTTGACACTTGAGACATCTTTCACTAATGTCTTCAACACTACACTTCTTTGAAGAAAGAAAGGAATCATCAACAAGAAGACTTCAGTAGCCTTGATGATGAGGAAGCATGGCAACTCATGAACTTGAGCTTGCTCGACTTCAAAGGTGGTGATCTTGCCTTTAAGAGGAACCTAAAAGATCATACAAAAACAAAACTACAAACATAGATCTCTTGGATCTGAGGTTAGTGAGTTTTTAACTCAGGGAGAAAGTGTGTTAGAAAGGGGTGAGAAATAATGAAGAAATGGCTCACTATTTATAGAGAAAAAATCCTACTGTTCCCCGGATCCCACGGATCCCTTCCACAAGGGATCCGTCTAGCGTTAAGCTAGGGATCCGCGGGACGCTCCCTTTTACCCATGGGTATTTTGGTTATGGGTCATGGGTCATGGGTTGAACCATGGATCTTTGGCTAGATACAATGTATCTTTGAGTGCAATGCACTTGGTCACTTGGGTATGGGTTGATCCATGGGTTATGGATATTATCCATGTATGATATAAGCATGATGTCATGCAATGGGTTATGGGTCAAGATCCATGGGTTATGGGCTTTGGGTTGTACCCAACTACATTCAATGTATTTGCCCAATGGGTTGTGATGCTTAAATTTCTACCCATTTATATTACCCAATATACTACATACTAGTTATGTGTATATTTTATCCAAATATGTAAACACTAGTTGTTGTACATATGTATTACTAAATCATAAAATCACTTATACTTGTTTTAGTGTTTTATATGAAAATGTGAATATGTTAAAAACTATTAGTTCAAACAATTTACGTATTTTATTTGTTTCGTTAAAATGATTTTACGTTTGTTTTCGACAAAACATTAGAAGATCGTAAAATATAAATAAACGTTTTTACGGATTATTTGTATTAACAATCTCCCCCTTTTTGTTGATGACAAAACATAAAATTATTTGAAGGAAAAGCTAAAATTCGTAAAAGTTTGAATTTGTAGTTTTTAATTTCTTCTCCCCCTTTTTGTCGAAAAAAAAAAGTGTTTGAAGGAAAGCAACACATCGTTTTTAAGAAAAACATGTGAAAGAAATAATAAAAAAATAGAGAGCAAGTAACGGGAACGGATCTCGTCTTTACTCCCCCTTGACGAGTCCATCCCTATGTAAGGGCGTCAAGAAAGTGATACTAATCTAGTTTGTTTGCAAGTAAGTTTGAAAAAGATTTCGTCTAAGTGACGAATGTACTCCCCCTTGATGATTGCAATATTGCAAGGGGATGTCATGAAATGTAAACCTAGTATTGCAAGTGATTTGCAATGTATTGCTTTGACATAAAGCTCCCCTAGCTTTAGGATGTCAAAGTCTTCATGTGTAAATTGAATAACTACAAAACAAAAGTTAGAAAGCAAGTAATTCACAATTTCCTGCAAATGTGGTTCAAGTTAGTAGAAAGAAAGCTTTCTGTCTCACGGATCCCACGGTTCCCTCCTAGTAGGGATCCGTCTAGGCAATTCTGAAGGATCCGTATTAGCTGATTAATTTCAGCAAAGGTGATATAACAAGCAATGTTATCACAAAAATGAGATATGAATACAAAGTAATCATATGCTCAGAAACATAACAAGTAGCATGATGCTAGGACACCACTAAAATCTAAGAAAATAAGAAAATACATGGCTAGGAATTTCTAAACCAATTATCGCTTGATGCTAGGACACCACTAAAATATTCTAGCTCAAGTTTTGTTTAGGTTTGATCTCGTCGAAACGTTCGAGGAGATGATAGAACATGAAACGTTGGTCTTCTCGTACTTCATGTATCAAACCTTCAACATGCTGACAACGATAACAATCTTTGTCATGGCTAGGTAGTGGTGGTGGAAGAAATGAGATGGCTTGATGCGAAGGATCAAGTGAAGCGGCTTGTGGAGCTTCAAACGATGGAGGGATTGGTGGAGGCACATTTGAGAATGGCTCGACCAAGAATGACGGTGGTGGTAGAGAAGTGTCAACTTCCATATGGTCGGGTGGTTGACTTTGATGATTTCTCATAATCCAAATGGGATTATATGATGGAAACGGCGAAAAAGAAGCCGGAGCAAGTGTTGACTCAACACCTTGATTTTGTACCATTATTCCTCCTAATGAGGAAAATGTTGTCGGCGAAATCGGATGAGACGGCCTAGGAGGCAAGTCCTCTAAATTGTAGAGGTGTGGTGATGATAGTGGGGATGTAAACGAAATAGCTCTAGGAACTAATGGTGATGGTTTAGTGGAGATGATATTGTTTGGCCTAGGAGGTATGGTGGTGTTTGGAATTGGTAGTTTTGTGGGTACTATCCTTTTAGGAATTGGTTTGATTGGATGATGAAGGATCCTATCATTTGTTGGCTTGACCGGAGATGATTCGGTTGAAGAGATTTCGTGCATAACACGCGCCTTTTTCATGGGTGGTTCTTTGGTGGATAAGTTACTACTTGGGTTTTTCCTCATGATGAGATGATTTCAAGAGGTTTGCAAAGATTTCTAAAGTGCTGAAAGTTAGGATGAGAGTGATGACTAGGGAGGTCCTAACAAAGTGGTTTATAAACCAAGAGATTTGGCAAGTGCATTTAAGCCTTAAGCCACTAGGATTCATTGGAATGTGATGATTAGCATGCACAAGAGTCAACTTCAGAGGTTGCACTGATCTAGGAACTCATTTAAGATGAGATGGAGTGTTTGAGTTAGGAAGATGAGTTTAAATGATTGTTTTAGCAAGATTTGACATAAACTGTCATCCGGTTCCCACGGTTCCCTCCTCAGAGGGATCCGTCTAGGCTAATCCTAGGGATCCGTATTCAGCAGTTATGAAAGAGTGGAAATGATGTTTCTAAGATCTAAGACCTATAACATCTTGAGTGTTTCAGTCTTCCTAAATGTCTTAAATGAAGGGGTGCTTAAGTACTTGAAGTTAATGAGTGATGTAGCTAATGATTGTCTTTTATGGAAGGATTTGGAACTTTCTAAGAGTACCAATGGATGAGGAAGGGTGACACTAAATATGAGAGTGTCACTTGAAGCTAAATGATCCTAGAGATCAGGTTGTGACTTAGGATAGTGTTTCGAAAAATATCCTAAAGGCTTTGAGATGAGAAAATTAGAATTTGATCAACTTTGATCAATTTTGAGGTGAGGATGATTTATGATCAATTTTGCCATAATCGAAAGATTTTAAAGACTAAGTAGAAAATGAAGTGTGAGTTTGAGAGCGGAAGAGTAATGGATTAAAATGAAACAGTAGATCTACAAGCATTTTAGAGTGTGATCTAGGTGTGTGAGTAGGAAGGATCAACCTATCTTGATAAGGACTTAATTTGCCTTAAGACACTATGTTTAGCTTAGTGTGAGGTGTTCTAAGGATATGTTTGAAGTATAATGCTTGCAATTGCATTTTTTGTTTGCCGGATCCCACGGTTCCCTAAGAGAAGGGATCCGTCTAGCACAAACTTTGGGATCCGTCCATCTGCTCAGCAGAACCTTTACTAAAGGTATGCAATGATCTTGACAATGCATCATATTCCAAGGTTGGTTTAGAGGGGTTCTAACACTAAGATATCAAATGTAATATGTTTTTATTTCATGAAGGAAATAGGATTACATTGATAAAGCACGAGTACAAGAGATTTGATCCTATTTTGAAATACTAATAGGTTTCTTGAGTGTTTTCTGATGAGTGTGCAAATACTCATCATTTTTGTACCTTTTAGACTGCAAAAACATCTGAAAACACTCAGAAATGCATCAAAATGATAAAAATATCACAAATAAGTGTTTTATGTGTTTTAAATGAAAAAATACCAAAATCAGGTGAAAAACGTATCAAGTTTGCATTATTGGCAGTTTTAGTCCCTCAAATTTCAAAAGTTGTCAAAACTAGTCCCTGGTCATTCCAAAACTTATAAAAAGTCATAAAAGGTCCTTGGGATTCACAAGTTGTAAGAAATTGTCCTTTGAAGTTTAAAAATCACAATTTACAACTTTGGTCCCTCAACTTTACAAAAGTGTCAAAATCAGTCCCTGGGTGTTTAAAAATGGAAATTATTCAAACTACACCCTTGTACTATTCAAATGTGGCATATTATACAAATGGTCCTTGTGTTATTAAGCTACAAAACCAAACCGGACCCCTTTTAATTATCCCAACCCAATACCCAGCTGGCCCAATACCAAGCCCAAACCCACGGTTTAAAAAATATAATACCGCCGCTACTGTTCATCCTCCTCACCCTTTCCTGCAATTCCAAAACCAGTGGTATTCTCCACCACCTCTCCTCACCCCAGCTGTCTAAACCACTCATCATCACCCCTTTCCACCTATACTTCAGCCCACAAAGCATTTAATGCTTCCCCACCATCAAACACTTCACCTCACTCACAAAACCTGTTTTTGCTGCCAACTCACCCCTAGCTCCATATCTACTTCACCTTTTGTGTCCCTTACACCTCCACAACATACCAAAGTGCATTAATTGCAGCAGAACTGCCTCAATCCACTACTATGACTTTTGGCGCCAAAAATGGTTTAAACGGAGAGGATGACTTTGACTCATCCAATGGTCAAGATTGTTGATGGGATATGATCAGAAGCATGTGGGGAGTCTCTAAAGTCTATAAAGAAAGAAGGAGAAGCAGAGGAGTGATCTATCTAGTGTAATTTTAGTTAATGTATGTCGATTATCTTAATTTTCAATTTCCAGTGTATCAATTAGCTTTCAAACTTTGTATTTCATGTTCTTAGTGTATGATAAAGCTTTTGTAAACCTCAATTTCAGTGTTAAGGTTCATTTCAAGTTTATGCAAATTTCCTTGTTCAAATTCTCAAAATGATCGAATGTTGTTGTTAGTTGTTGTTAAGGACTCATAAGCTCATATAAGCTCCTTATATAGCTTATGTAAGCTATTAGAAACCTTAAAATCCAGTTTAGTATCAAAAAGCAAAAAAAAATACCAAAAATACAAAAAAATTAGTTATAAATAAAAAAATCACAAGAAATGAAGATCACAGCTGGAGCAGGGTGAATAATGGATTGCCTTGGGTTTAGTGCTTCTTGGGAAGCTATAGGTTGTGTTCTCAGTTCTTGGTTCTCTGTTTTGTGCTTGAACACAATTTGTAAGCAATTTCTTCAAAATTTGCATTTTCTAGTTTAAGTGTTTAAAGTGTATTAATTTTGGCTTAATTCTGTTTAAATATAGTGATTATAAGTTAATCACTAGATTTCTTGGTTTGAAAAGCTGTCTTAGTGCTTAAAGTTTCAAAACAGTCCTTTAAAGTGTTGTTTGGATTCACTGTATTATCTGTGTTAGAAGGTATTCAAGCCTTTGTTCTTGCTTGTTTCATGTCACATTAGTGCCTAATAACTCATTGCAACCATAAAAACCAGTCCTTGTTTGTTAAAAAGTCAAAATCACCTTCAATCCCAATTTATTTGTTAACTAATAGGATTTAGCTTGTCAAATTCATCACAGTCGTTTAGAACTTGGTCACATAGCTTAATTTCATCTTATTTTAGGTTAATATAACATAATCAGTTAGTAGGATCAATCAAAAGTTCATCAAAGTCAACTTGATAGTGTAATTTAAAAAGTCAAAATTTTAGTTTAATGGTTTTTGAATAAAATAGATAATTTTATATAGGATTTAATATTAAGTTTCATGTTTTATGCTTTTGGGATATTAATATTTAGCTGCTAATCTTAATCATAGTATTTTTTATAATTTCTAAATAGCTTATTAAACTGCTTATTTTTTAGTTTCTTTTAAACCCTTTTCTGAAAAAGTGCCCTGTGCCAGAGGATTAGGTGTTATCTGTTTGATTTCACAAGCTCACACAGAGCTTATTAGTGAACCTCAGCTTTTGACCCTTAGCTTTTTGGAAAGCTAACCTAGCTGTTTCAAATGTCCAGTGCTTATTTTTAACTTTCTAGCTTATTTGGTAGGGCTGCTACTAGCTTTTATTCTTGTCCAAATAGTCAGTATACACTGACTCAGTATACACTGAGTCATCAGTGTTTTACATGCTTTTTCATAAGCTTGTCATAAGCTTATTAGTGGACCCCAGTGTGTGAGCTTGGACTTTTTAGAAAGCCCTCCAACCCATCTTGCTACCTCAGTTCTTATTTTGAGCTTTTTAGCTTATTTAATAAGCTTAAATTGCTTATCAGTTTGACTGCATGCCTGTTTGGTTAGTAGGTTTAGTATAAGTGCTTATTTGCTTATTTTAAGCTTATCAGTATGATTCTTTGTGCCTTTTAGCTTCATTTAAGTACCTTTAGCTTATTTGCATCTTAATTTACCTTTGTTTCTAGCTTGTTAGCTTATTTGATAGCTTATTTGAGCTTAAAATCATCAAAGTGAGCCAAAAGCTCAACTGTTAAGCTTATAAGCTCTCAAACTGCTTATTTTCAAGTTCCAAAATTTTTGTCTTTATTAAAGTTGCTTATTATCAGTAGTTAAATAGTTTTGTAAAAGAAAAATCACAAAAACATCATTTTAAAAATAGTGATAGCGTTTATTTAATATAAATTAGCTTTTTAATTTCCTTTTTCAGCTTATTATTAAGCACTTTCTGTTTTTATAATTTTCTTAGCTTTCTGTCACCATAGGATATTTATAGAAAAATTTTCATAATTTTCCTAGTTTGTTTAGTATTTATTAGAATTTAAAATAGTTAAAAAGTATTAAATAATTAATAATAAATAAATAAAAACATAAAAAATATCTTTTCAGTTTTAAAATTAGTTTTATAGTATTTTAGATTTTTCTAAGTTAAAATTTCATTTTTCTAGGTTAACTTTATATTTTCTTGTATTTAAGTGTATTTTAAATAATTAATAAATAGTAATTAATTAATAATAAATAGATAAAAAGTGTAATAAATATATTTTAAGTTTTAAAATAAGTTTTCTAATATTTTAGATTTTTCTAAGTCATAATTTCACTTTTCTAGCTTTATTTCATATTTTATTATATTTTAGGGTATTATTAAATAGTTAAAAATAGTTTTTAATTAATAATAATTAAATAATTAGTTATAAAAATAATTTTAATTTTCTAGTAATTTTATTTTATTATTAAGATTGTAAAAATATCATTTTCATATCCATAGGTGTTTTATTCTTTTAAATTTACGTTTTATTTTGTACGTTTACGTAGAATTTAATAAACGTACGCATTTACGTTTATTTAATCTGATTGTTGTGCTTTATAGTTCTATATCCAAATACAATTCCAATAAATCAGTAGTGAAATTATCCACCAAAATCCTTACAGATCATTATCCTTAGTAATCATTCTACGTCTGAACGTTTTTAAGCACCATTCAACCTCCGTGGTACTTAACGACCTGGGGAAAAACTATACTCCTCTGGACTTAATTGCATTGGTTTTAGACTGTTTGAATTTTATTACGGTTGACCATTCACAAGTGGTTGACTTGTGTAATAAACTTGACAGTTTGGAAGCGAATCAAATTTTGGCGCCGCTGCCGGGGAGGCTTTAGCGTGTTCTAAACATTTTCAGACCCATACTTGCACATATACCACCTTTTGTAAACAGTTTTTTTTTTTTTTTTTGTAAAGTTATCAAAATCAAAAAGTTCATTAACACTTTTCCTAAAGTGTTAACAACACCAAAAAAAATATATAAAACAACAAAACAATCGTAACGTTTTCTATCTTGTATTTTCTTTGAGGTGATTCTTAAAGAGATACGATCTGGTTAAACGAGACGATACAAAAAATATTGTCCAAAAGTATTTAAACCCTTAGCATAAATCCATACCTACGTCTTTTTAGTGGTACTTAATAAATACATAAAAATCAACCACCGCAAATCAAGGCAGAACACCTACCAACTAGGGGTGTGAACATTAATAAGTTCCCAATCTTAAAGATCAAAACTTGCCTTTGTGTCCTTGTGATTTGGTATACCTTTTTCAAAGAAGCCATTTCATTTGTGATTATTGGTTTAAGTTCACTTGTCATTTTGCCTCGCATTTGTTTTTGAAAATTGATTTTTATACTTAGTGCATGCGCACTCGTTCTTCCAGATCCACAAGTCCACTTTCAGAGCTTGCAAGTATTCCACGTAAACGTAGAGGACGTTCTGCTCCTTCAGCCATGACTGAGGAAAGTCTAGCACAACCACCCCCTGTCGTAATGGCAGAAGATAAACCGTTGAACGAGCTTCTCCAAGCACCCATCGAGGGTTACGGAGATGCCATTATTGTCCCAGCCATCGTGGCTGACACCTTCGAGCTCAAAACCGGGTTGCTTAATCTTGTAACCCAAAGCCAATTTTATGGTTTTGAGCGGGACGACCCTCATGCACATATTCGATGGTTCAACAAGATTGCATCGACCATCAAATACAAGAATGTCCCACATGAAGCAATTAAGCTTCTTCTGTTCCCATTCTCTCTAGAGGGACAAGCCCGGAATTGGCTTGAGAAACAACCCCCTCGTTCCATTGAGACATGGGAGGATTTAGTCACTAAGTTTGTTAACGAATTCTATCCTCCATCCCGAACTACAAGTCTTAAGAATGAGATAATGAAATTTGCTCAAAGATTTGATGAATCATTCGGTGAGGCATGGGATCGTTACAAAGAGTTGCTCCGCAAGTGTCCGCATCATGGTTTTACCGAGTTAATGCAAATGGATACTTTCTACAATGGTCTGAACCAAACTAACCAAGACTCTTTAAATGCCTCCGCGGGAGGTAATTTCCTGAGCAAGACCACAAAAGAAGCCTTGCAAATCATAGAAAACAAGTCCCAGGTCCGCCTTTTCCGAACAAAGACATATCAGTCTCAGTCTAATGCAGGACCTTCTACTTCATCTCATGTGAGTACATCTAGCACCGATGCTAAGATTGACAAACTCACGGATGCTGTTCAGGCTTTGGTTCTTGCTAACCAAAAGAAAGTCACTTTCACACAGACACCATCACATGGTGAAGTGAAGAAAGTCGAGGTCTGTGTTACTTGTGGTGGCCCTCATGCATACTACAACTGTACTGCCACCGATGGTAGTCCGTTTGAAGCCAATGCTATAGCCGGTACTTCACATCAGGGAGGTAATCAATACCGTCCTCAAAATGAACCAAACTACCGTGCTAATACTTATCAGGGACCACCCAGTTTTAACCAGAATCCTAACATACAAAACCGGAATCAGAACCAACCTAGAATGAACCAAGGTTATCAAAACCAAGGTAATTTCTATCCCGGACCAAATCAAGGTTTCCAACATCAAGGAAACTTTAATCAAAACAATTTCAATCGAGGGAATCAATTTCATGGGAATATGAATCCTAACCAAGGAAATTTTCAAAATCAAGGCCCTAATCCAAACAATAGAGGCCAGAATTTTCCTAATCCAACTCAAGCTATTGTTCCAATTGGACCATCATCTGATGAGTTATTGAAGCAATTCATGAAATCCCAAGATGAAATGAACAGGTTGTTGGTCAGTCAGATCGCTGATCTAAAGAAGTCTTTAAATGATCAACCCTCGGGCTCAGGAAAACTTCCGAGCAACACGATCGCTAACCCGAGGGGCGATGCAAAGGCGATCACAACCAGAAGTGGTGTTTCATACAATGGACCCGCTATTCCTACTACCTCTTCTTCTTCTCTCCCGAAGGTAGTGGAAAGTGAACCTGAGGCGACAAAGGACAAGGAACTTCCTACTAATAACGGAGGTACCAACGATGTCCAACCTCAAGTTGTCCCGAAACCCAAATCCAATCCAGGAGTTGTTTTTGAACCTCCTGTAGCTCCTGTTGAAAATCCCAAATCCAAATCTTCTATTCCTTACCCATCACGTTTGAATGAGCAAAAGCTCCGCGAAAAAGCCAGTCATCAAATGGACAAATTTTTTCAAATTTTCCAAGAACTACATTTTGACATAAGCTTTGCGGATGCTATCATGCTGATGCCCAAGTTTGCATCAACTCTCAAACACATGTTAAGCAACAAGGAAAAACTGTTTGAAATGGCTAAAACTCCTCTGAACGAGAACTGCTCAGCAGTTCTGTTAAAGAAGCTTCCCGAGAAGCTTGGAGATCCTGGAAAATTTCTCTTACCTTGTGTATTTCCAGGAATGGTTGAATGCTTTGCCTTAGCCGATCTTGGTGCAAGCATAAACCTGATGCCTCTTTCAGTATGGAAGAAACTTTCTCTTCCGGACCTTACTCCTACATGCATGACTCTCGAGCTTGCAAATCGTACAATATTCCGTCCACTTGGCATTGCCGAGGACGTATTCGTGAAAGTAGGAAAGTTCCATTTTCCAGCTGACTTTGTGGTTGTTGACTTCGATGCCGATCATCGGGTTCCTCTCATTGTTGGACGAGGATTCCTGAGAACGGGTCGTGCTCTCATTGATGTATTTGAGCAAGAAATCACATTACGTGTGGGTAATGAAGCTGTCACTTTTAACCTTGATCAAACTTCGAGGTACTCCGCAAACTATGATTCTGAGTCGGTTAACCGAATAGATATCATTGATGTTGCTTCTGAAGAGTACTCTCAAGAAGTTCTTGGTTATGATCATAATTATTCGAGTGATAATCTCACTCATTCATCTCAACCCATCATTGCCAATTCTACTCCTTCTCTCACTCCGTTTGAGGAAAGTGACTTCATCTTAGAAGAGATTGAAGCATACTTGTCTAGTGATTCAGTTTCATGGGAAATTGATCACGCTCCAATTGACATCGAGGGAGATATTCTTCTCATCGAGAAGATGCTCAATGATGATCCTTCATCACTCCCTCCCGTCAAGCTTCATAACAAGGAAGTCAAGTCAGTTGAGAAAACTGAAGAATTTCCTGAGGTTGAACTTAAAGACTTACCACCTCATCTCGAGTATGCATTTCTTGAGGGTGATGATAAATTACCCGTCATTATTGCTCGAGATTTGAGTAAAGATGAAAAGACTGCTCTCATAAAGGTCTTGAAGTCACACAAGCAAGCAATTGCTTGGAAACTCTCCGACATTAAGGGTATCAACCCGGAGTTTTGTACTCACAAAATCTTGATGGAGCATGACTTCAAACCAGCAGTTCAACATCAGAGAAGGGTGAATCCAAAAATCCATGATGTTATTAAACAAGAGGTTCTCAAACTTCTTGATGCAGGATTAATTTACCCGATCTCTGATAGTCCTTGGGTTAGCCCAATTCACTGTGTTCCTAAAAAGGGTGGCATAACTGTTGTCACAAATGAAGAAAACGAGTTAATTCCAACTCGGCTGGTTACGGGATGGCGTGTTTGCATTGACTATCGTAAGTTGAATGACGCCACTCGTAAAGACCATTTTCCTCTACCCTTCATGGACCAAATGCTTGAGAGATTAGCAGGAAACGAATACTATTGTTTCCTTGATGGTTTCTCAGGTTATTTTCAGATCCCCATTGATCCACAGGATTAAGAAAAAACCACATTCACCTGCCCATACGGAACTTTTGCCTACAGACGTATGTCTTTTGGCCTATGTAATGCTCCTGGCACGTTCCAACGATGTATGATGGCAATTTTCCACGACATGATCGGGGAAACAATGGAGGTGTTTATGGATGACTTATCGGTCATTGGGGACTCGTTTCAAACATGTCTCTCCCATTTAGATAAAATGCTCAAACGGTGTGAAGACACCAATCTTTGTCTAAATTGGGAGAAGAGCCACTTTATGGTCAAAGAAGGCATAGTCCTTGGCCATAAGATTTCAAAAAACGGGATTGAGGTCGATAGAGCAAAAGTAGATGTTATTGCTAAATTACCTCATCCTACTACCGTCAAAGGTATTAGGAGTTTTTTAGGTCATGCCGGTTTTTATCGCAGATTCATACAAGATTTTTATAAGATCGCCCGGCCTATGACCCATCTTCTTGAAAAAGATGCTCCTTTTATCTTCTCACCTGAGTGCATCGAAGCTTTTGAAACATTAAAGAAAACGCTTACGGAAGCACCCATTCTCGTTGCCCCCGACTGGGATTTACCCTTTAAACTCATGTGCGATGCAAGTGATTTTGCTATCGGTGCAGTCTTAGGGCAACGTAGATCCAAGTATTTTCAGCCTATCCACTACTCAAGTAAAACTATGACTGAAGCTTAAACCCATTACACCACCACAGAAAAAGAGCTACTTAGCCGTGGTGTATGCGTTTGAGAAGTTTCGGCCGTACTTAATCTTGACCAAATGCGTGGTGTATACGGATCACTCGGCTCTCAAATATCTCTTTGCAAAACAAGATGCAAAACCGAGATTGCTCCGTTGGGTTCTCCTTCTGCAAGAATTTGATATCATTATACGTGATAAAAAAGGAGCTGAGAACCTGGCTGCTGATCATCTGTCCCGTCTAGAAAACCCTCACAAAGATGTTTTCGAGAAAAAGGAAATAAATGAAACATTTCCTCTCGAGACACTCGATGCGGTTTCTTTTCGTGGAAACTCTACTACCCCATGGTTTGCTGACTTTGCGAATTACCATGCGGGTAACTTCATAGTGAAAGGAATGTCGACCCAACAGAAGAACAAATTCTTCAAAGATGTTAAACATTACTTCTGGGACGACCCCTACTTATTCAAAATCTGTGCGGATCAAGTCATCCGACGGTGTGTTTATGGACAAGAAGCTATGGACATTCTCAAAGCTTGCCATACTGGACCCACCGGAGGCCATCATAGTCCAAATTACACCGCCAAGAAGGTGTTTGACTCCGGGTTTTATTGGCCCACTATTTATAAGGATGCCCACGAATTTGTCAAAACTTGTGACGCTTGTCAACGTCACGGAAATATCTCTCAAAGAAATGAAATGCCGCAAAACGCCATTCAAGTGTGTGAGATTTTTGACATCTGGGGCATTGACTTTATGGGGCCATTTCCATCATCTCGAGGAAACAAATACATACTTGTGGCTGTTGACTATTTGTCAAAATGGGTTGAAGCGAAAGCTTTACCTACCAACGATGCCCGAGTTGTTGTGAAATTTTTAAAATCTCTTTTTGCTAGGTTTGGAACTCCACGAGCTATAATCAGTGATCGTGGTACGCATTTCTACAATGACCAATTTGATCGAGTCATGCAAAAATATGGTGTAACTCACCGTCTCTCTACTGCATACCACCCCCAAACAAGTGGGCAAGTGGAAGTTTCCAACTGAGGTATAAAAAGAATTCTAGAAAGGACAGTAGGCGAAAACCGTGCATCCTGGTCAGATAAACTGGATGACGCACTCTGGGCCTTCCGTACAGCTTATAAAACACCCATCGGGTGTACTCCATACAAGCTAGTGTACGGAAAGGCGTGTCATCTGCCGATTGAGCTTGAGCACAAAGCATACTGGGCCTTGAAACATGCCAACTTCGATATTCAGACAGTTGGTGATCACCGAAAAGTTCAAATGAATGAATTAAATGAACTCCGTGATCAAACATACAAGAACTCTTTGATCTACAAAGAAAAGACAAAGAAGATTCATGACTCCAAAATCAAGAACCGCGTTTTCAACGTCGGTGATCGAGTCCTTCTTTTCAATTCAAGATTGAAGATTTTCTCAGGAAAACTAAAATCCCGCTGGTCTGGACCATTCACCATCACTAAAGTATTTCCTTATGGAACTATCGAGTTATCTCAACAAGATGGTCCAAATTTTAAAGTGAATGGTCATCGATTAAAGCACTATTTTGGAGAGGACATTCCACCCGTGGTTGTCCCGGATCTACAAACTTTCCCCACGAACCAATGAATGCGGGGATCGAGTCAAGCTAGTGACTCGGTAATCAAAAACAGTAGCACACCATATGGGTTTTCACCCATATTTCTGACTTCTTTCTACTTTCAACCACCCTAGTGTGGGGAAGTTGCCCCCCGCTATTGTATATAAATTTTCAAGTTCAAATTAAAAAATAAAATAAAAAAAATAAAATAAAAAAAAATGTGTGTATATATCAAAAATAAAATAATGGCCGTAGTATTTCCCTTTTACGTTCTATGTTTTGGCATAACCACCGGTACTTTGAATATTGAGGGCAATATTCATTTCTAGTGTGGGGGGGAATTCTCACGAATTTTATCATGTAATTATACCACCCAATTCCCCCGTTTTTGGCCAAATTTTTTTTTGGAGTAAGTGTTTTTTACTTACTCATCAAATGGTAATCAGTCCGCCATGTCTAACCCACATAAGGATTGGCTAATCCAGGAGCAAACGGCTCTTGGTAAAGATATCTCAAATCCGTTGACGGCTTGCAATTTGCCCAAAATTGTATGGTGTTCAGCTCACCATATCTTTAATTAGTGAAGAGTTGGCTAGCCCGCAAGTTTATGGCTTGTGGTAAAGGCAGTTGGAAAACCATAATTAGTAATCGACTCACCAAAGATATTTTATCAAAGAGTTTGCTAGTCCAGAAGCAAACGGCTTCTAGTAAAGACAAATCAAAACCGTTGAAAGCTGGAGATTTGCTCAAAATCATTTGGTTATCATTGTACCAAGGTTCTTACTTGAACTGAAACAATTGGCTACTCCAGAAGTAATGGCTTTTGGTAAAGAGATGAAATCCATTAAGTTTTCTCAAAAGATTGCTAGGGACTAGCAATATCTTAGTGTGGGGGATCAAAATTTGATTCGCTTCCAAACTGTCAAGTTTATTACACAAGTCAATCACTTGTGAATGGTCAACCGTAATAAAATTCAAACAGTCTAAAACCAATGCAATTAAGTCCAGAGGAGTATAGTTTTTCCCCAGGTCGTTAAGTCCCACGGAGGTTGAATGGTGCTTAAAAACGTTCAGACGTAGAATGATCACCAAGGATAATGATCTGTAAGGATTTTGGTGGATAATTTCACTACTGATTTATTGGAATTGTATTTGGATATAGAACTATAAAGCACAACAATCAGATTAAATAAACGTAAATGCGTACGTTTATTAAATTCTACGTAAACGTACAAAATAAAACGTAAATTTAAAAGAATAAAACACCTATGGATATGAAAATGATATTTTTACAATCCTAATAATAAAAGAAAATTACTAGAAAATTAAAATTAATTTTATAACTATTTATTTAATTATTATTAATTAAAAACTATTTTTAACTATTTAATAATACCCTAAAATATAATAAAATATGAAATAAAGCTAGAAAAGTGAAACTATGACTTAGAAAAATCTAAAATATTATAAAACTTATTTTAAAACTTAAAATATACTTATTACACTTTTTATCTATTTATTATTAATTAATTACTATTTATTAATTATTTAAAATACACTTAAATAAAAGAAAATATAAAATTAACCTAGAAAAATGAAATTTTAACTTAGAAAAATCTAAAATACTATAAAACTAATTTTAAAACTGAAAATATATTTTTTATGTTATTTATTTATTTATTATTAATTATTTAATACTTTTTAACTATTTTAAATTCTAATAAATACTAAACAAACTAGGAAAATTATGAAATTTTTTCTATAAATATCCTATGGTGACAGAAAGCTAAGAAAATTATAAAAACAGAAAGTGCTTAATAATAAGCTGAAAAAGGAAATTAAAAAGCTAATTTATATTAAATAAACGCTATCACTATTTTTAAAATGACGTTTTTGTGATTTTTCTTTTACAAAACTATTTAACTACTGATAATAAGAAACTTTAATAAAGACAAAAATTTTGGAACTTGAAAATAAGCAGTTTGAGAGCTTATAAGCTTAACAGTTGAGCTTTTGGCTCACTTTGATGATTTTAAGCTCAAATAAGCTATCAAATAAGCTAACAAGCTAGAAACAAAGGTAAATTAAGATGCAAATAAGCTAAAGGTACTTAAATGAAGCTAAAAGGCACAAATAATCATACTGATAAGCTTAAAATAAGCAAATAAGCACTTATACTAAACCTACTAACCAAACAGGCCTGCAGTCAAACTGATAAGCAATTTAAGCTTATTAAATAAGCTAAAAAGCTCAAAATAAGAACTGAGGTAGCAAGATGGGTTGGAGGACTTTCTAAAAATTCCAAGCTCACACACTGGGGTCCACTAATAAGCTTATGACAAGCTTATGAAAAAGCATGTAAAACAATGATGACTCAGTGTATACTGACTATTTGGACAAGAATAAAAGCTAGTAGCAGCCCTACCAAATAAGCTAGAAAGTTAAAAATAAGCACTGGACATTTGAAACAGCTAGGTTAGCTTTCCAAAAAGCTAAGGGTCAAAAGCTAAGGTTCACTAATAGGCTCTGTGTGAGCTTGTGAAATCAAACATATAACACCTAATCCTCTGGCACAGGGCACTTTTTCAGAAAAGGGTTTAAAAGAAACTAAAAAATAAGCAGTTTAATAAGCTATTTAGAAATTATAAAAAATACTATGATTAAGATTAGCAGCTAAATATTAATATCCCAAAAGCGTAAAACATGAAACTTAATATTAAATCCTATATAAAATTATCTATTTTATTCAAAAACCATTAAACTGAAATTTTGACTTTTTAAATTACACTATCAAGTTGACTTTGATGAACTTTTGATTGATCCTACTAACTGATTATGTTATATTAACCTAAAATAAGATGAAATTAAGCTATGTGACCAAGTTCTAAACGACTGTGATGAATTTGACAAGCTAAATCCTAACAGTTAACAAATAAATTGGGATTGAAGGTGATTTTGACTTTTTAACAAACAAGGACTGGTTTTTATGGTTGCAATGAGTTATTAGGCACTAATGTGACATGAAACAAGCAAGAACAAAGGCTTGAATACCTTCTAACACAGATAATACAGTGATTCCAAACAACACTTTAAAGGACTGTTTTGAAACTTTAAGCACTAAGACAGCTTTTCAAACCAAGAAATCTAGTGATTAACTTATAATCACTATATTTAAACAGAATTAAGCCAAAATTAATACACTTTAAACACTTAAACTAGAAAATGCAAATTTTGAAGAAATTGCTTACAAATTGTGTTCAAGCACAAAACAGAGAACCAAGAACTGAGAACACAACCTATAGCTTCCCAAGAAGCACTAAACCCAAGGCAATCAATTATTCACCCTGCTCCAGCTGTGATCTTCATTTCTTGTGATTTTTTTATTTATAACTAATTTTTTTGTATTTTTGGTTTTTTTTTTTTTTTTTTTTTTGCTTTTTGATACTAAACTGGATTTTAAGGTTTCTAATAGCTTACATAAGCTATATAAGGAGCTTATATGAGCTTATGAGTCTTTAACAACAACTAACAACAACATTCGATCATTTTGAGAATTTAAACAAGGAAATTTGCATAAACTTGAAATGAAACTTAACACTGAAACTGAGGTTTACAAAAGCTTTATCATACACTAAGAACATGAAATACAAAGTTTGAAAGCTAATTGATACACTGGAAATTGAAAATTAAGATAATCGACATACATTAACTAAAACTACACTAGATAGATCACTCCTCTACTTCTCCTTCTTTCTTTATAGACTTTAGAGACTCCCCACATGCTTCTGATCATATCCCATCAACAATCTTGACCATTGGATGAGTCAAAGTCATCCTCTCCGTTTAAACCATTTTTGGCGCCAAAAGTCATAGTAGTGGATTGAGGCAGTTCTGCTGCAATTAATGCACTTTGGTATGTTGTGGAGGTGTAAGGGACACAAAAGGTGAAGTAGATATGGAGCTAGGGGTGAGTTGGCAGCAAAAACAGGTTTTGTGAGTGAGGTGAAGTTTTTGATGGTGGGGAAGCATTAAATGCTTTGTGGGCTGAAGTATAGGTGGAAAGGGGTGATGATGAGTGGTTTAGACTGCTGGGGTGAGGAGAGGTGGTGGAGAATACCACTGGTTTTGGAATTGCAGGAAAGGGTGAGGAGGATGAACAGTAGCGGCGGTATTATATTTTTTAAACCGTGGGTTTGGGCTTGGTATTGGGCCAGCTGGGTATTGGGTTGGGATAATTAAAAAGGGTCCAGTTTGGTTTTGTAGCTTAATAACACAAGGACCATTTGTATAATTTCTGATTTATGAGGGGTTAAACCTGCACTTTTTCCAAAGTTAACACAAGGACTAAACCTGCAATTAATGGTTAGTACAAGGACCAATATTGCATAAAATTCCATTTTTATAAATCCAAGGACCAAAACTGCCAACTTTGTAACTCCAGGGACCAAACTTGAAATTTTCTAAAAACTTATCATATAAGGACCAAATATGCCACATTTGAATAGTACAAGGGTGTAGTTTGAATAATTTCCATGTTTGAACACCCAGAGACTGATTTTGACACTTTTGTAAAGTTGAGGGACCAAAGTTGTAAATTGTGATTTTTAAACTTCAAAGGACAATTTCTTACAACTTGTGAATCCCACGGACCTTTTATGACTTTTTATAAGTTTTGGAATGACCAGGGACTAGTTTTGACAACTTTTGAAACTTGAGGAACTAAAACTGCCAATAATGCAAACTTGATACGTTTTTCACCTGATTTTGGTATTTTTGCATTTAAAACACATAAAACACTTATTTGTGATATTTTTATCATTTTGATGCATTTCTGAGTGTTTTCAGATATTTTTGCAGTCTAAAAGGTACAAAAATGATGAGTATTTGCACACTCATCAATCCCCCACACTAAGATATTGCTAGTCCCTAGCAATCTTTTGAGAAAACTTAATGGATTTCATCTCTTTACCAAAAGCCATTACTTCTGGAGTAGCCAATTGTTTCAGTTCAAGTAAGAACCTTGGTACAATGATAACCAAATGATTTTGAGCAAATCACCAGCTTTCAACGGTTTTGATTTGTCTTTACCAGAAGCCGTTTGCTTCTGGACTAGCCAACTCTTAAATAAAATATCTTTGGTGAGTCGATTACCAATTATGGTTTTCCAACTGCCTTTACTACAAGCCATAAACTTGCGGGCTAGCCAACTCTTCACTAATTAAAGATATGGTGAGCTGAACACCATACAATTTTGGGCAAATTGCAAGCCGTCAACGGATTTGAGATATCTTTACCAAGAGCCGTTTGCTCCTGGATTAGCCAATCCTTATGTGGGTTAGACATGGCGGACTGATTACCATTTGATGAGTAAGTAAAAAACACTTACTCCAAAAAAACAATTTTGGCCAAAAACGGGGGAATTGGGTGGTATAATTACATGATAAAATTCGTGAGAATTCCCCCCCACACTAGAAATGAATATTGCCCTCAATATTCAAAGTACCGGTGGTTATGCCGAAACATAGAACGTAAAAGGGAAATACTACGGCCATTATTTTATTTTTGATATATACACACACAATTTCTTTTTTTTTTTTTTTTTTTTTTTTTTTTTTTTTTTTTTTTAATAAGCTATCTTGTGAATGTCAAGTTTATTACATCCCTGGCAGCGGCGCCAAAATTTGATTCGCTTCCAAACTGTCAAGTTTATTACACAAGTCAACCACTTGTGAATGTTCAACCGTAATAAAATTCAAACAGTCTAAAACCAATGCAATTAAGTCCAGAGGAGTATAGTTTTTCCCCAGGTCGTTAAGTCCCACGGAGGTTGAATGGTGCTTAAAAACGTTCAGACATAGAATGATCAATAAGGATAATGATCTGTAAGGATTTTGGTGGATAATTTCACTACTGATTTATTGGAATTGTATTTGGATATAGAACTATAAAGCACAACAATCAGATTAAATAAACGTAAATGCGTACGTTTATTAAATTCTACGTAAACGTACAAAATAAAACGTAAATTTAAAAGAATAAAACACCTATGGATATGAAAATGATATTTTTACAATCCTAATAATAAAAGAAAATTACTAGAAAATTAAAATTAATTTTATAACTATTTATTTAATTATTATTAATTAAAAACTATTTTTAACTATTTAATAATACCCTAAAATATAATAAAACATGAAATAAAGCTAGAAAAGTGAAATTATGACTTAGAAAAATCTAAAATATTATAAAACTTATTTTAAAACTTAAAATATATTTATTACACTTTTTATCTATTTATTATTAATGAATTACTATTTATTAATTATTTAAAATACACTTAAATACAAGAAAATATAAAATTAACCTAGAAAAATGAAATTTTAACTTAGAAAAATCTAAAATACTATAAAACTAATTTTAAAACTGAAAATATATTTTTTATGTTTTTTATTTATTTATTATTAATTATTTAATACTTTTTAACTATTTTAAATTCTAATAAATACTAAACAAACTAGGAAAATTATGAAATTTTTTCTATAAATATCCTATGGTGACAGAAAGCTAAGAAAATTATAAAAACAGAAAGTGCTTAATAATAAGCTGAAAAAGGAAATTAAAAAGCTAATTTATATTAAATAAACGCTATCACTATTTTTAAAATGATGTTTTTGTGATTTTTATTTTACAAAACTATTTAACTACTGATAATAAGCAACTTTAATAAAGACAAAAATTTTGGAACTTGAAAATAAGCAGTTTGAGAGCTTATAAGCTTAACAGTTGAGCTTTTGGATTTTCGCTAGGAGGATCATTACGTGATTGATGAGTGTTGGTGGAATCAAGAACGAAGAAAGTCTTCATGAGAGATATGTTTAGCGGTTCCATCATCTTGTTCACAAGTACGTACAACGGACTTTGAAATTGAGGATGGAAGTGCATAACATTATGATAGAGGCGTGTCAAGAACATTCCATAAGGGATGAGTTTATTCTTGGAGCCTTGAAGATTTGCAATTCGCCTTGCGAAGAAGTAGGCGAGATTGTATGGTTTTTGTGTTAGCAAATAGTACAACATGTGAGCACAACAAGCGGGAAGAATTTCTCGATTTCTCCTAAGGCTCCAAACATTTTCACGTAGGATGAGTGCAAGAGGCTTGTACTCTTCTCGGATGTCCCTTGCAAAGATAATGTTTGGATCGGAGTAATATGGTCGAGGTTTGCGTATTATGTGATTTAAATCTTCCTGAGAGGGTATGCGTGAACAATATGGACTATTTTCTTCACGAAAGTTGAAGAGAGAATCAAGAGACCAATCTTCGGTGAAGGCACATTGTCCATGATTAGGAATCCAGAGGATGTGAGCAAAATGCCCGAGGGTTAGAGTAAACTTTTGGTTTTTGATATAAAACCAAAGAGATAGAGAGCGATCCTCGTTACGAACGAGTTCGACTTGACGGAAGAATTCCATTATGAACCTTGGACATATCTTCTCGTTGATTTCAAGAAGACATTCTAGTCCTATGGCTCGGAAGGAGGTGTTGACACCTTCTTCGAATTGTATAGAGGTGTCTACAATACGTCCTTCATGGAAGTGACGGGTTTCGAGATTGTTGAACCCACTGACATGATTGCCAGGTGTGTTGGGCTCAAGAGAGATTTTAGGAGTGTAGACGCTAGTGAGTAAAAAATCAAACTCGTATTCATGCGTCATAGTTGAACCTATAGAAGTGATGGGTTAATAAGAGGTGATGTTTATGGTCAACCTATAATTATCTAACGTTTTTATTAGATTTTTATTAACAATGGTTTTTAAACAAGAAAGACACTTGACTCACTTATGGTTTTGACATTCTAGTGGAGTATTACTTTTAGAAGAAAGATGGTTTTTAATTTGCATGAAAAACTGTTCTCTAGTAGGACGGATCCCACGGTTCCTTTTTTAAAAGGGATCCGGCTAGTATGACTTCCGGGACCCGTGGATCTGTAGTAACAGAAACAGATTTGATAAAAACATAGGTTTTACATTTTTATACCACGAAAAGTGTTTTGTCCTACATTTTCTTTTAGCATGCATACATGACTTCTAATGTATCACGAAGAAATATGAAACATATAAATCATAAGAAAATAAATAATAACAAAGATAACAAGATTATTAGTAATTTTGCATTTCAATGCTAAGGATGATACAAAGGATTGGGTATATGATCCCAATGTAGATTAACAACACAAAGTAAATGTCTCCATATGTGAACTTCATCATAGGGAACACAAGTGCGATGAGTGTTAAGGCGATGAGCACGAGTGCAATGTAAACCATGTTGATGACGGATCTTCTTGGTTTCGGTTGAGATGGAATGAGGAGGAAGATGAAGTTTTTGAGTGACAGGAAATTTTTGAATTTGGAATATTTGAAAAAGTGAGGGTTTGATAGAGTGGTCGACGGTGGGAGTATTTATAGGGAAGGAGGAATTTTTGAAATTCGTGTTTTGTTTTATTATTAGATTAAAAGAAACAAAACATAAGTTTTATATACCACCACTTTAGACGAGAAATAAAACACGTATGTGAGAAAAAGGCTTTCTAATGAAGCTTCATGTAAAACATGTAATTGCACAAAAGATAATCATATAAATACCTAAATAGGTATACTTAATTATCAAGCAAAGTAAAAAGAAAATCATACCTCTAGCGCACTTAGGAATGTCTTTACAAATGACACAGCAAATGTCACTTAGACTATTCCCGCTCCTTTGTGTTTAAGATACCTTCTTAAGGAAGGTATTCTTGTTACCAAGTGACTCTTAAAGCTTGGTGGGTATGAGCTTTAACTAATCAATACGACAAGGAAGATTAGTGCAATTAAAAAATAAATAAATAGAAAAAAATGTTGTTATCAAATCAACATCCAAACGTATAGTTTTAAAAGACATGGTGTTTGTTTTTATGAAAAACCTTCTTTGTAGTTTTCAATTAACCATGGATCGTATCGAGTTTTTAAAGTACAATATACTTCAAGAAACTTGGTAATGAAGCTCTGATGCCAATTGTGGAAAACTAGAAGGGGGGTTGAATAGTTTTACCAATTAAAACTTCCTTTTAAACTATTTAGATCGACTTATGTCAATCTATTTGGTTGTGTGTGTTGGATGTTGATAAACAAGCATATAAAGATATGTAACGAAAAGATAAGAGTAAAAAGCACAAAACCACAACGCGAGTATTTATAGTGGTTCGGCTACAAGGACACCTTCCTTGCCCTACTCCACTTCCCGAGTCACCTACTCGAGAGTTCGTAAACACTACACCAATCTCTTTATGGCAGAGAAGCCTTCACAACGTCGCCTACCCTTTTTCCGGTTCTAGGCTAACCACCGGGTTCTTTCACTCCAAGGTGAACCAAACCTACACAACGTCGCCTACCCTTTATAAGGTACTAGGCTAAGTACCTAGTTCTTTCACTCCAAGGTGAACTACACCTTCACAACGTCACCTACCCTTTATTAGGTACTAGGCTAAGCACCTAGTTCCATTGCAATGGAGGAAATACTACCACACTACACCAACGACTAATCCAAAGGAGATCTACTCCTTTACAACATCATCAAGGACATCAATATCCTTGGATCTAATGCTAGTCTATCTAGTACATCCAAACACACCATATCAAATGTACATCTAAGGCACCTTTCACTAATGCCTTTGACTATATCTACAAGACACTTTTCACTAATGTCTTGTGTCTTCACTTCTAAGCACCTTTCACTAATGCTTCAAGTCTTGAATTCTAAGCACCTTTCACTAATGCTTCTTGTCTTGACTTCTAAGCACCTACCACAAGTGCTTATGCTATGGACGATAGATACCCTTCACTAATATCTTCGTCTTGACACTTGAGACATCTTTCACTAATGTCTGCAACACTACACTTCTTTGAAGAAAGAAAGGAATCATCAACAAGAAGACTTCAGTAGCCTTGATGATGAGGAAGCATGGCAACTCATGAACTTGAGCTTGCTCGACTTCAAAGGTGGTGATCTTGCCTTTAAGAGGAACCTAAAAGATCACACAAAAACAAAACTACAAACATAGATCTCTTGGATATGAGGTTAGTGAGTTTTTAACTCAGGGAGAAAGTGTGTTAGAAAGGGGTGAGAAATAATGAAGAAATGGCTCACTATTTATAGAGGAAAAATCCTACTGTTCCCCGGATCCCACGGATCCCTTCCACAAGGGATCCGTCTAGCGTTAAGCTAGGGATCCGTGTGACGCTCCCTTTTACCCATGGGTATTTTGGTTATGGGTCATGGGTCATGGGTTGAACCATGGATCTTTGGCTAGATATAATGTATCTTTGAGTGCAAAGCACTTGGTCACTTGGGTATGGGTTGATCCATGTTTTATGGATATTATCCATGTATGATATAAGCATGATGTCATGCAATGGGTTATGGGTCAAGATCCATGGGTTATGGGCTTTGGGTTGTACCCAACTACATTCAATGTATTTGCCCAATGGGTTGTGATGCTTAAGTTTCTACCCATTTATATTACCCAATATACTACATACTAGTTATGTGTATATTTTATCCAAATATGTAAACACTAGTGTTGTACATATGTATTACTAAATCATAAAATCACTTATACTTGTTTTAGTGTTTTATGTGAAAATGTGAATATGTTAGAAACTATTAGTTCAAACAATTTACGTATTTTATTTGTTTCGTTAAAATGATTTTACGTTTGTTATCGACAAAATATTAGAAGATCGTAAAATATAAATAAACGTTTTTACTGATTATTTGTATTAACACATTCCATAGCTCCTCTATTGAATACAAAGACATATCCCATCTGAGACTTCGTATTATCTTTATCAGTTAGCCAGGACGCATCGCAGTAACCTATAACATTAAGTTCTGCCTCTGGATTCCCGCTATACACTAGAAACATATCTCGAGTAGCCCTTAAGTACTTGAGAATGTTTTTAACAGCAGTCCAGTGAATATTACATGGATATCGTTGATAACGGCTTATCATATTTTGTGCAAATGTTGCATCTGGTCTTGTGCATCTTACTACAAACATGATAGATCCAACAGCCGAAGCATAAGGAACCTTCTTCATGTGTGCCACCTCAGCAGGTGTTGAAGCACATTCTTTGCTACTTAAGCTAAGTTCAACTTGCATTGGAAGATATCCTTTCTTGGAATCTTGCATCCTGAATCTCTTCAAGATTTTATGAATGTAAGCACTTAAACTTAATCCATTTAGAAAACCATAAGGGGGGGTTGAATAGTTTTTCCGATTTTAAGTTAGTTTCAAAAACTTTAGATTTAATGTTATGTAAAATCGTATGGATGAAGAGAAAGTATAGATCTAAAAGTAATGCGAGTAAAGAAATCAAGTAAAGTAAAGGATAGAAATGACACAACCAATTTATAGTGGTTCGGCTACAAGGACACCTTCCTTGCTTTACTCTACTCCCCGAGTCACCTACTCGAGAGTTCAAGCACTATGTCAACAAACTCCTTCAACTTGGCGGAGAAGCCTTCACAACGTCGCTTACACTTTTTCTGGTACAAACCTAAATACCGAGTCCGTAACACGGAGGACCAAACCAATACTACTATAACACAACAAATATGTGAAATATGAAATACAAGATCTTCGCTACAGAAATATTGTGGAGGAACAAATCGATCAAGGACCCCTTGCTTGGATGACTTGTAGAATGCTCGTGATCTCGCCTTAGAGAATGAACTATATGAGAATCACAACAAAAGAAAGAAGAACTACTCTCTAGATCAAGTGATCTTAGGTTAGAAGAATGTAAGAATATGTGAGAGAGTTTGTAAGAAGAGGGGTGTGTTACAATGAAGAAATGGCTCTCTATTTATAGGCAAATTCTTGCCACTATTGCACGGATCCCACGGATCCCTTGCTTGAGGGATCCGTCTAGTGTAACTTGAGGGATCCGTGAGACACTCCTGTTTGCCAATAGGTTTTTGGGTTATGGGTCATGGGTTCTGGGTCCTAAACTTTGGACCATGGGTATCTAAGTAGATACAATGTATCTAATAGATGCAATGCATCTAGACAATGGGTATGAGTTAACTCCATAGGTTATGGATATGCTCCATGGGTATGGGTCATGGGTTATGGTTTTTACCCATCCTAATAAACTACTACAATAAATAAATTATTACAACAATTTATATTAAATGACTATATATGTAGATGTTTTACAAAAATAACATGTATCCTTATAATTTTACTTAAGATAACATTATATTTGTTATCAACAAAACACAAAGAGATCGCTAAATATTAATAAACGTTTTTACGGTTTATTTGTATTAACAATCTCCCCCTTTTTGTTGATGACAAAACATAATGTTATGATGAGTAAAACTTAAGATTAGATGTATGTTTTGAAAGCATAAGTGATTGGATCCGAACCGTCAAGTTATATCACACAAGCTAACCACTTGTGAATGGCTAACCGTAATAAACTTAAAACTGCTCAGAAACCAATGCAATAAAGATCAGAGGAATATAGTGGATTCCTAGGTCGTTAAGTCCCACGGAGACTCAATGGTGTTTTAAAAAACTTTCAGACGATAGAATGATCACTAAGGATAGTGATCAGTAAGGATTTGGATGGATGATTACTCTACTAATTGATTGGAATGTATTTTGGAAACAGAATTGGAAAGTACAACAATCAGATAAGACAAACGTAAACACGTACGTATATTAAATTACGTAAACGTACAAAATAAAAAGTGAATTTAAAGAAATAAAAGACCTACAAATATGAAAATGACATTTTTGAAATCCTAAAAATAAAAGAAAATTATTAGAAAAAGAAAATTATTTTTATAACTATTTATCTAATTATTATTAATTAAAAACTATTTTTAATTATTTAATAATACTCTAAAATAAAAGAAAATATGAAATAAAGCTAGAAAAATAAAATTATGATTCAGAAAAATCTAAAGTATTATAAAACTAATTTTAAAACTGAAAATATATTTTTTACACTTTTTATCTATTTATTATTAATTATCTACAGTTTAAAATACACTTAATTACTAGAAAATATAAAATTAACCTGGAAAAATAAAATTTTAACTTAGAAAAATCTAGAATATTATAAAACTAATTTTAAAACTGAAAATATATTTTTTTTTGCTTTTTAATTATTTATTACTAATTATTTAATACTTTTAACTATTTAAAATTCTAATAAAGACTAAACAGATTAGGAAAATTATGAAACTTTTTCTAAAAATAACTTATGATGACAGAAAACTAAGAAAAATATAAAAACTAGATTTACTTAATAATAAGCTGAAAAGAAAAATATAAAGCTAATTAATATTAAATAAACGCTATCACTATATTAAAAATGATGTTTTTGTGGATTTTCTTTTTCAAAACTACTTAACTACTGATTATAAGAAACTTTTACAAAGACAAAAATTTTACAAATTAAAAATAAGCAGTTTGATAAGCTTATGAGCTAACAGTGGGCTAAAGAGCTTATTTTGATGAATTAAGCTCAAATAAGCTTGTAAACTGAAACAAAAGCTGAAATAAGAAACAACAAGCTACAAGCTACTCAAATGAAGCTAAAAGACACAAAAACACATACTGATAAGCTACTAAAAAGAAAATAAGCACTATGACTCTTATTGTTATAAGACAAAAATGGGACAAAGTTTAAGCTTATTGCAGCCCTATCAAACAAGCTAGAAAATGGAATTTAAAGCTTGGGACCTCAAGATGGCTAGGTCAGCTTTCCAAAGAACCAAGAATCACAAGATTAGACCAACTAATAAGCTCTGTGTGAGCTTGTGAAAGTGGCTACTTCCACTGTGCACAGAGCACAATTTCAGACAAGGTGTTCAAAAGAAACTGAAAAATAAGCTATTTAATAAGCTAATGAGAAAATATAGAAAATACAAGGTTAAAGCTGAGCAGTTGTATTTCACTATTCCAAAAGCTCAAAACATAAAACTCAAAATTAAGCCCTATATAAAATATTCTATTTTATTTGATTCGCTCCCGAACGGTCAAGTTTTCTCACTCAAGCCGGCCACTTGTGAATGGCCGACTGTAAGAAACTTAAAACGGTTCAGAAACGAACGCAATGAAGATCAGGGGAGTATAGTGTTTCCCCGGGTCGTTATGTCCCAGCGAGCTATGCAATGGATCACCAAACGTATAGTGATCGAGAGATTTGAACGGAAAAAGGATTTGGAATGATTATAACTACAGAAGAAGTACATAAATTACAAGGGCTTAAATGCAAATTAAAGAAAGTTAAAAAGAATAAAAATATTAAATAAACGCTATCACTATATTTAAAATGATGTTTTTGTTTTTATGTTTTTATAAAACTTAATTTAAAAACTACGCGACGTACAAAAAAAATGTGAAACTTACACAATATTAATCCTAAAAATATGAAAATGATATTTTTACAAACCTAATGATAAAAGAAAATTTATAGAAAAAGAAAATTATTTTTATGACTATTTATCTAATTATTATTAATTAAAAACTATTTTTAACTATTTAATATTAACCTAAAATACAAGAAAATAGGAAATAAAGCTAGAAAAATAAAATTATGACTTGGAAAAATCTAAAATATCAAAAGAGAATTTTCAAAACTAAATTTTTATTTTTCAGATTAATTTTCTATTTTCTACTAATTTAAAACTATTTAAATCTAATTTAAATTGTGAAAAATACCAAATAAAAAGGGAAAAATAGGGAAAAATATTTTTTATGCTTTTTATATTTTTCTTAAACTGGGAAAATTTAAAAATTATTTTTTAGAACATTTTCTTAATTATTTGCAATTAAAGCTATTTAAAAAGGATTAAAAACTGTTTTTAATTAAGAAAAATACTAAACAGTGACCAAAATTAATGAAAAATTCAGGAAAATTCTAAAATCTTATTCTGGTTCTATGAAAAATATCAAATATGATGCTTATGTGTGAGAATTGTGAGCTGTAGTGTAAACTGAATTGAGATAAGCACTTTAGAATAAGCAAACTAGAACAATAAGCCACCAAACTATTAAAGCAACTAAATTATACTATAACTACTCTAAAACAACTAAATATAGCTACTCCTAACCTAAAATAATCAGCCTATTCAGAAAATAAACTAACTGATTTATATACCAAAACAGTAAACAGGCCCTATGTTTGAGCTTATTCACCAGCTTATCCAAGGAACTTATGTGAAAACCAGATAGGTGGTCTTGAAGACCACCCAACAAACTACAAATGTGCCAAGTTTGAGACCCTAACTATTTAAAATGAGCACTGTGCAGTTGCTGCAAGTTCTGCACAAAACTGGTTTTTGACACAGTTGACTTTTAAAAACAGTTGAAGAACATTGACTTTTGTGAGATTTAATCTCTAAAACCAGAGTGATTATGATCTAATAGTCTATAATGGAACTAGAATTAGCTACTCTAATGATGACTAGACCTAAATCAAGCTTTGGAACTTCAAATGCTTAACTGATGCAATGATAAGAGAAGGATGAAAATGATTTTGACTTACAGTCATTGTTCTTTCCACTAAATGACCAAAATAACTATTACTTACCTAAATGAATCTAAAGCAATAAGACTTAACAGTTAAACTAATCTCCAACTTAAATAATACCTTAAATCCAAACACAGGTTAAAGGATTAATAAGCAAATTTCTACAATCAAAACTTAAACATAATCCTAGATAACAATCAATTCAGATTCTACTATCAAAGTTTTACCTAAATGATGCAAATAGATTCAACAAACTACCACTAAATCTCTAAAACTATGATGATGCAGATGAGCAGATATAGAATCAGTTATAAGAACAGAACATATGCCAAAAGTGTTATTGAGCTACTCATAACAAATACAATGATAAACTAAGATTATAACAACTAAATGAACTAAGATTAACACAATCTAAACAAACCTAATGACTGATTAATGAATCAAGCAGAAACAAACTTACATTAGGTCCAGCCACCAATATCACAACTGAGAATCAATGACCACTATCAGGACTAATTTCAACCCATAACAGATCCAACTTAACCCATATCCATGTATAATTCAGCAATCCAGAACTATATTAACAATGAAACTGCACATTGACTTTTGTTGACTAATATCCAAAATGCTAGAAACTTAAAGACAAGCTTGCAGAAAGCTATAATAAGCTAGTACAAGCTTGTTTGAGCTTATAAATAAGCTGATTGAAGCTTGGACCTTAGAGTTTGAAAATGAAAAATGTACTAGTGAGCTTGAAATTTGAAACATGAACATAAACTGAAAATTGATACTTAAAAGAGTTGCAATACACTTAAGTACTTTTACTTGATACAATTAAACTTGAAAATACAAATGAGAATCTTTTTAAGACTAAGAAATTAAAATACGACATACATTTGTGAAAAATAAAACTAACTACCCCCTTATTCTTCTTTCTTCATCCTCTTTATATACACCAGACTCCTTCTCTCACCTCTCTCTTCAAATCCCACTAATAATTTTGGCCCTTGGATTAGTTGGAATCATCTTGGCCGTTTAAATAGTTTTGGCGCCAAAAGCTGTTTTAACAGCTGGGGTTGAGTGTTAGGTTTAGAGGGCATTAAATGCATCCTTGGAGTGTTGTGTTTGGAGGAGGGTAGAGTAGGGAGATGATGGTGGATAGTTGAGTGTGAGCAGAGGTGTTGCAGGGTGGTGATGATGGTGTAAACCCGTGAGGGAGGGAAGGGGATAGTCAAAGGTGTTTGACTGGATTTTATTTATTAAAAGGGGGGTCCAAATTGCATTTGACAGGGGGTCACTTGGGAAGGCAGGGGTCCAAAAGGGAAATGACAAGGGCCAAGGGTGTAGGTTTAAGGTTTTAATACAAGGACCTTTGTGCAATTTCTGAAAATGTAGGGACTAGAACTGCCAATTCATCAAAGATGTTTCAGGGGCTGAAATTGACAAGTTCCAAAAGTACAAGGACCAAAGCTGACATTTTCCAATTTCCAGGGACCAATTTTGCCAATTTTTAAACTTGGAGGACCAAACTTGTAATTTCTCAAAACTTTTGACATTTTTCACCAAAGGACTAATTTTGATAACTTATGATTTTAAAAGGACCTTTGGTGATTTTACTTTTGAAATTATGTGCTCAGGGACTATTTCTGACAATTTTTGAAACTTGGGGGACTGAAACTGCCAATTATGCAAACTTAGCTTATTTTTCATCTGATTTTGAACATTTTGCATCTGAAACATATAAAATGTAATTTTGGAATATTTTCAGTATTTTGATGCATTTCTGAGCATTTTTAGACGTTTTGCAGTTCAGATTTAACCAAAAATGATGAGTATTTACACACTCATCAATCCCCCACACTAAACTATTGCTAGTCCCTAGAAATCTTTTGAGAAAAACTTAATGGATTTGAATCTCTTTACCAAAAGCCATTACTTCTGGAGTAGCTAAATGTTTCAGTTCAAGTAAGAACCATGGTACACCGATAACCATGTGATTTTGAGCAAACCACCAGCTTCCAACGGATTTGATTTGTCTTTACCAGAAGCCGTTTGCTTCTGGACTAGCCAACTCTTAGATAAATTATCAATATTATCTTTGGTGAGCTGATTACCAATTATGGTTTTTCCACTGCCTTTACCACAAGCCATAAACTTGCGGGCTAGCCAACTCTTCACTTTTAAGGATATGGTGAGCTGAATACCATACAATTTTGGGCAAATTGCAAGCCGTCAACGGATTTGAGATATCTTTACTAAGAGCCGTTTGCTCCTGGATTAGCCAATCCTTTTGTTTATTAGACAAGGCGGACTGATAACCAATTGAGTAAGTGTAAAACACTTACTCCAAAAAAAAATTTTGGCCAAAAACGGGGGAATTAGGCGGTATAATTACATGATAAAATTCGTGAGAATTCCCCCCCACACTTAGAAATGAATATTGCCCTCAATATTCAAAGTACCGGCGGTTATGCCGAAACATAGAACGTAAAAGGGAAATACTACGGCCATTATTTTGAAATATTTTTTTTTTTTTTTTTTTTTTTTTTAGAAAAGATTTTATATACAACAGCGTGGGGCAACTCCCCCACACTAGGGTGGTACACACGGGTGAAAACCCATGTTTAGCTACTGTTTTTTATTACCGAGTCGCTAGCTTGACTCGACCCCGAATTAATTTGTTCATGGGGAAGCAAAGTGGAAGAGACAATCTCCATCGGACTTTCATTCAAGATGTTTGGACAAACATTTGAAGCACGTGAAAGTTCCACACCGATGAGATATATTCCCGGCTCAAGATAATGGTACATGAAAATGCCGGGATCAAAGATAATGTCTTCATTCCCGAAGGAGTGAAGAACAGGAGAAGCCACGGGATAGGTGAAGAAGAGATAGAAAATCATGATAAACATCATGATTAACTCATCATCATCAGAAGGAGAATTCATAATAGCATGAATCTCATCATTTAAGCTCAATTGGTCTAGACATATCCCGGGTGTGTCTAGATCAAAGTAGAAGTTATCATACTCCGGCGGAGATATGATATGAGTGAGTTCATCTGAGAACTCCATGAAGGTGAATGAATCATATTCAGAATTGATATGAGTGGGTTCACTGGCGAACTCCTCAAAAGTAAATGATTCATGATCGAGGAGAGAATTATGAGAATGAGAAGTGGTACTGCCACTAATCTTCTCTCCCATATTATCAAAACAGAAGGCTTTCATTTCCGGAATAGAGTCATCGGAAAGAATGTCACTACCCTTAATGGGGATAGGAGATGAAATAGATTTCTCTTTGAAAGCCTCGATTTTAGAAATGAGAAGACTGACATTCAGTAATGTTGCACGAAGTGCTTCATCTTTGATTTCAGTGTCAGTAACTTCATCATTCTCTTCTTCTAAGCTAACAAGCTCAGAAGGTGAATCTTCCACATAAATGATGTCTCCACAAGATAACGAATCATCATCATCAGAATCGGAGAACATCTCAACATGATCTGTTGGGAAGACAAGAGGAGGAGGGATATCACACAAATTCTCGAGAATTCCCTGTGACTCTCTTGGGATTGGGACAAGGTTCTCAACACTAGACTTTATGAATTCGTCCAATTCCTTTTCAGGAACAGTGTCGAGATGCTCGTCCCCCATGTTCAGAGAGTGAGTGGGAGCTTCGGGTGTGATAGCAGTTGTTTGAGATGGAATCTCAACTGCTGGGATATCAACTGACTGAGGGAGTTGAGAAATATTATCTTTAAAAGGATAAAAACTCTCCTCGTCATCATCATACATAGCTGCCTTAAGAAATTGGGAACGCCTTAGAGCTGCTTGCTCTAGGACTAATAATTCTTCCCTAGATTTGCGAGCCTCTCGTTCTTCTCGTTCTTCGGCCAGCAATTCTCCCATGGTCTTTTCACTACTCACTTGATTCTTAAAGTTACTAATCATATCATCAAGCGTTTTCATTACGGTTTCAAAATCTTGGGAGATTTCTTGAGACAACGGCTCAGGTGGAGTTTGAACCGTATGGTGCTGTGGAGGTTGGAAATTGTCAAATCTGTGAGAGTCATGATTGTTGCAAGGAAATGGATTCCCTATTTGACAATCAGAGCTGAAGTGGGGACCTCCACAGTACTCACAACAGTAAAACTGTTGAGTCTAGACAGGTGAATCATATGGATTTTGGTCATAACCAAAGTTCTGAGCATCACTGGAAAACTGTTCGTAGACAAACGTGTTTCCGGATTGACACTCAAATCCTTGGTGAGGACCTCCACAAAATTCACAGCAGTAATGTTGATTATATGAAGATAAGTCGGGCTGTGGTGGGTAATTGGAAAAGTTTGAGGGGTCGTTAAATGAGTTCGGATTAGGATCATAATCAAATGAATTCCTCGAACCACAAAACAAACAACTCCCGTTATGAATATCATTACCACATTGTACACACGTACACCAACGACAGGGTGAACCAAAAAGAGGCTCACCACAACCGACACAAGGAATAAACGATTGCATTTGAGAGTTATGATAAGGAATCGGTTTATTCAAAGAATCAACAAAACCAACATGGTGATCCAAATGACTATCAAGTCTCGAAGAACATTCAGAAAAATCAGGAGGTGGGACAAGTGGTGTGCTCTGAGAGCTAGCAATTTCCACCACTTCCGTTATGGTCTCCGGTTCTCGAACGGGTTCATCGGGTTGTGGCGGATGGTCGGAAAAACTTGGAGAATCATCGAGAGAGTTATCAGATAATTCGCACCAATAACAATATTTTCTTGCACCCATCCTTCCACATCGCTTGCATAAACAATCCGGATTCTGACAACAGAGCTGATCCTCTTCCATACGGCTTTTGCAGTGGAAACAACGAGGATAATCGAATGTCACCATGAGAATTAAACATGTAGAGGGTTAAAGAAATAGAATTAAACGGTTTTGAGGTTAAAGAAGAGTAGAATCAAACGGTACGAGGGGGTAAGAGAAATAGAATCATACGGATAAGAGGAATGAGAAGAGTATTTTTGGTATTTTTGAAAAACATGATGTAAAAACAAAGAATGAAAATCTTTTTGGGTTTTTGATTTTTAAAAGAGAATATAAACACATACAGATGGTATAAACAAGGAGTGAATATCCAAATCACTAATCTGCTAGACGTAAGATAATCAGCACAGCTCCTCGGCAGCGGCGCCAAAAATTTGATTCGCTCCCGAACGGTCAAGTTTTCTCACTCAAGCCGGCCACTTGTGAATGGCCGAATGTAAGAAACTTAAAACGGTTCAGAAACGAACGCAATGAAGATCAGGGGAGTATAGTGTTTCCCCGGGTCGTTATGCCCCAGCGAGCTATGCAATGGATCACCAAACGTATAGTGATCGAGAGATTTGAACGGAAAAAGGATTTGGAATGATTATAACTACAGAAGAAGTACATAAATTACAAGGGCTTAAATGCAAATTAAAGAAAGTTAAAAAGAATAAAAATATTAAATAAACGCTATCACTATATTTAAAATGATGTTTTTGTTTTTATGTTTTTATAAAACTTAATTTAAAAACTACGCGACGTACAAAAAAAATGTGAAACTTACACAATATTAATCCTAAAAATATGAAAATGATATTTTTACAAACCTAATGATAAAAGAAAATTTATAGAAAAAGAAATGTATTTTTATGACTATTTATCTAATTATTATTAATTAAAAACTATTTTTAACTATTTAATATTAACCTAAAATACAAGAAAATAGGAAATAAAGCTAGAAAAATAAAATTATGACTTGGAAAAATCTAAAATATCAAAAGAGAATTTTCAAAACTAAATTTTTATTTTTCAGATTAATTTTCTATTTTCTACTAATTTAAAACTATTTAAATCTAATTTAAATTGTGAAAAATACCAAATAAAAAGGGAAAAATAGGGAAAAATATTTTTTATGCTTTTTATATTTTTCTTAAACTGGGAAAACTTAAAAATTATTTTTTAGAACATTTTCTTAATTATTTGCAATTAAAGCTATTTAAAAAGGATTAAAAACTGTTTTTAATTAAGAAAAATACTAAACAGTGACCAAAATTAATGAAAAATTCAGGAAAATTCTAAAATCTTATTCTGGTTCTATGAAAAATATCAAATATGATGCTTATGTGTGAGAATTGTGAGCTGCAGTGTAAACTGAATTGAGATAAGCTCTTTAGAATAAGCAAACTAGAACAATAAGCCACCAAACTATTAAAGCAACTAAATTATACTATAACTACTCTAAAACAACTAAATATAGCTACTCCTAACCTAAAATAATCAGCCTATTCAGAAAATAAACTAACTGATTTATATGCCAAAACAGTAAACAGGCCCTATGTTTGAGCTTATTCACCAGCTTATCCAAGGAACTTATGTGAAAACCAGATAGGTGGTCTTGAAGACCACCCAACAAACTACAAATGTACCAAGTTTGAGACCCTAACTATTTAAAATGAGCACTGTGCAGTTGCTGCAAGTTCTGCACAAAACTGGTTTTTGACACAGTTGACTTTTAAAAACAGTTGAAGAACATTGACTTTTGTGAGATTTAATCTCTAAAACCAGAGTGATTATGATCTAATAGGATATAATGGAACTAGAATTAGCTACTCTAATGATGACTAGACCTAAATCAAGCTTTGGAACTTCAAATGCTTAACTGATGCAATGATAAGAGAAGGATGAAAATGATTTTGACTTACAGTCATTGTTCTTTCCACTAAATGACCAAAATAACTATTACTTACCTAAATGAAGCTAAAGCAATAAGACTTAACAGTTAAACTAATCTCCAACTTAAATAATACCTTAAATCCAAACACAGGTTAAAGGATTAATAAGCAAATTTCTACAATCAAAACTTAAACATAATCCAAGATAACAATCAATTCAGATTCTACTATCAAAGTTCTACCTAAATGATGCAAATAGATTCAACAAACTACCACTAAATCTCTAAAACTATGATGATGCAGATGAGCAGATATAGAATCAGTTATAAGAACAGAACATATGCCAAAAGTGTTATTGAGCTACTCATAACAAATACAATGATAAACTAAGATTATAACAACTAAATGAACTAAGATTAACACAATCTAAACAAACCTAATGACTGATTAATGAATCAAGCAGAAACAAACTTACATTAGGTCCAGCCACCAATATCACAACTGAGAATCAATGACCACTATCAGGACTAATTTCAACCCATAACAGATCCAACTTAACCCATATCCATGTATAATTCAGCAATCCAGAACAATATTAACAATGAAACTGCACATTGACTTTTGTTGACTAATATCCAAAATGCTAGAAACTTAAAGACAAGCTTGCAGAAAGCTATAATAAGCTAGTACAAGCTTGTTTGAGCTTATAAATAAGCTGATTGAAGCTTGGACCTTAGAGTTTGAAAATGAAAAATGTAACAGTGAGCTTGAAATTTGAAACATGAACATAAACTGAAAATTGATACTTAAAAGAGTTGCAATACACTTAAGTACTTTTACTTGATACAATTAAACTTGAAAATACAAATGAGAATCTTTTTAAGACTAAGAAATTAAAATACGATATACATTTGTGAAAAATAAAACTAACTACCCCCTTATTCTTCTTTCTTCATCCTCTTTATATCTCACCTCTCTCTTCAAATCCCACTAATAATTTTGGCCCTTGGATTAGTTGGAATCATCTTGGCCGTTTAAATGGTTTTGGCGCCAAAAGCTGTTTTAACAGCTGGGGTTGAGTGTTAGGTTTAGAGGGCATTAAATGCATCCTTGGAGTGTTGTGTTTGGAGGAGGGTAGAGTAGGGAGATGATGGTGGATAGTTGAGTGTGAGCAGAGGTGTTGCAGGGTGGTGATGATGGTGTAAACCCGTGAGGGAGGGAAGGGGATAGTCAAAGGTGTTTGACTGGATTTTATTTATTAAAAGGGGGGTCCAAATTGCATTTGACAGGGGGTCACTTGGGAAGGCAGGGGTCCAAAAGGGAAATGACAAGGGCCAAGGGTGTAGGTTTAAGGTTTTAATACAAGGACCTTTGTGCAATTTCTGAAAATGTAGGGACTAGAACTGCCAATTCATCAAAGATGTTTCAGGGGCTGAAATTGACAAGTTCCAAAAGTACAAGGACCAAAGCTGACATTTTCCAATTTCTAGGGACCAATTTTGCCAATTTTTAAACTTGGAGGACCAAACTTGTAATTTCTCAAAACTTTTGACATTTTTCACCAAAGGACTAATTTTGATAACTTATGATTTTAAAAGGACCTTTGGTGATTTTACTTTTGAAATTATGTGCTCAGGGACTATTTCTGACAATTTTTGAAACTTGGGGGACTGAAACTGCCAATTATGCAAACTTAGCTCATTTTTCATCTGATTTTGAACATTTTGCATCTGAAACATATAAAATGTAATTTTGGAATATTTTCAGTATTTTGATGCATTTCTGAGCATTTTTAGACGTTTTGCAATTCAGATTTAACCAAAAATGATGAGTATTTACACACTCATCATTATTCAAAAACGACCAAATGGAAAATTTGACTTTTTATAAAAACCAAAGAAGTTGACTATAATGAACTTTGAATTGATCCTTCCAACTGATTATGTTATGTTAAGGTGAACTAAGACTTGTTTGATTGATTTTAACAACTTAAGAACAAGAAATCATAATCATGGATCATGAAAATCCAACAGTTAACTAACAAGACATGATCAAAAGTTATCTTGACTATTTCACAAATAAGCACTGGTTTTCTTGGTTGAACTTAGGTATTAGGCACTTATGTGACACAGAACAAGCACAAACAACAACACAAACAATATCTACTACAGTTTTAACAAGCAAATCCAAACACCCTTTTAAATGACTGTTTTGGTGATTTTCAAAGACTTTCAAAGATTAAAACCATACAACTAATCACATACCTTATATTATCATTAAATAAGTCTAAAGAAACATTAAATAACAACAATAATAACACAAGACCAAGAAATTACACTTATGCTAATTTAACTGTTAAAATGAGATTTTACTAACTACAAATTTAAAAGAACAAGCAACTGTTTTTAATGGTTAATTATACTTAACTATAACTAATGAACGATAAAACACAAAGATTTAAACTTAAGAACACTTTAAACAGTGAAATACAAAAATTGAGCAAAAAGCTTACAAGTGGTGTTGAACTGAAAACACAGAACCAAGATCACAAGACCACTCCTATAGGCTTACCACTAAGCCACTAACCCAGGGCAATCCAATATTCACCCTACTCCAGCTTTGATCACCATTTCTTATGATTTTTTATTTATCACTAATTTTTTTTGTATTTTTGGTGTTTTTTCCTTTTTTGGTTCTAAACTGAATTTTAATGTTACTAAAAGCTTAAACAAGCTTTCTGAGGAGCTTATGTTTGCTTATTAGTCCAAGATAACAACTATTAACATCATTTGATCATTTTGAGATTTTTAACTAGACAAATTGCATAAACTTAAAACTTGAATTAAAACTGAAATTGCAACTGAAAAAGGTTCAAATACACTTAAATTTACTTAAACAAAGTACTTGGAAGTGAAAACATACACTGGAATTGGAAAATTAACTAAAACGACATAAAATAAACTAAGTTACACTAGTTATGTTGCTACATTGCTTCTCTCCTCTTTATAATCAACTTTTCCACTCTAGCCGACATCTCTGATTGTATCCCACTCATTTCCAGCCATTGGATTGGTCAAAATCATCATATTCGTCCATGTGTAGATTTTGGCGCCAAATTTCTCTTGAGCAGGTTTTTGTCAATTAATGAAGTTTGGAAGATGTGGAGGTGGAGGGGGGTTGGTAAACAACTGGGAAGACAAGTAGGATGTTGAAAAAGTGGAAAAACCAGCTCTGGTTTCGGTTTTATAGTGGTGGTGAGGAAGATGCATAGTTGATAAGGTTTTAAAAGGTACCATTTTGAGGGGTCGTTTAAGTCCTTATTTGATCACTTTTGTATCCGTTATTGCTTAATATCGTTCCTTTTCACTTTTTAGGTCTCGTAAAGGCAAAATGCTGGAATGGCACTTATTTGGACGGAAAGGCGCGAATATATGAAGAAAATGGCCAAAGTCGAAATCAAGGCACTCACAGTTGCTGAAGTTAGAAGGCGACGGCGTCAGGTGCTATTGGTGACGCCGTCCCAAAATTATTGTGACGGGACAGAACTCAAAACTCGTATTTTCAAGAGACGGCGTCTAGTGGTGAATAAGCGCGGAAAGGCAGGTTTATTCACGGTAAGGTCGTAAAACGGAAATGCTCTGGATTTTTCACTTTTCCTTGCTATAATTCGTTATTGCCTATGTTTTCACTAGTTTATTCCTGAATTTGCTGGGGAGTTTTACCATGGAAAATTTTGGAATAGTTGATACGTAGAAGGAGTGGTGGTGATATTTTGGCTTTGGTCTCGACCAAAAAGGTGAAAAAGTTGTAGGATGAACAGAAGGGTCAACAAATGGTTGGGGGGAGGTGGAGGTGTAGAAGGTTTGAAGTAATTAACTGTTTTTGGACGAGTTCTCTTTAAACCGCGGTTTTAG
>BPTQ01000003.1:195348817-195579391 GCA_019973895.1 Chrysanthemum seticuspe
TTTATATTTTTGTATTTGGATTTTTTAATAAATATATACAAGGATAGAATAGATGATATAGTAAAAGAAGATGATGCTACGAGTACCGAGATAAGGATATCAAGCAGCCCCGTTGTAGAAGATAGAAGTCATCATCTCTTAAACATCCACCACCAAAGCTTTCGAGGCTCTTGAATCGAATAAAGAAATTGAACCATCTGAAAGTGAGACTTTGGCAGCTTCCCCCCAAACCGAAAATCCTTATGTTGAGCAGATTCGAAGCTCTATTTCAAGCTTTCCTTAGCCAGGTGCACAGAGAAGCACACCATTATCATAAATCCCGCTGCTCCTTTTAAGAACGATAATCGAGGATCTCCATTCGGGGTTATATCATCAAGTAGAAGAACAGCAACGTATCATCCCACATTTGAATACCTCTTCTCAAATTCCTTTTCCACTGAAGTCTGAAGCAATCCATTCCGAAAGGTGTCAAGAGACCACTTCCCCCACGTAGTTGAAATGATGCAGTCAGTCTCTTAGACTAGAGCTCACGAACCCGAATACACATACCCGAAGACAAAGAAACTTATACCATCGAAGTAGCAGATTAAGTCCAATAGCCAAAGAATAACCCCGATGTATACTTTTCTCTCCCCCTGAAGAAAGTGTATGAAGCTCAAGAACCCGAAGTACCCGAATGCCCAAAGAGAGAATAACCGATAACATTGAAGAAGCAGGCCGAATCACTGATTATCTCTGCGGGTGACAATCTCTGCGGATGTCAACACCGGAATAAGTGATTATATCTCTGAATCACAGATTAAGCCCTCAAGTAAAACAGCTGAGCATCCCCAATGTACACAATCTCTCTCCCTTGATGATTGTGATAACATCAAAATCATCACACACTTGTGTACCTCTTTCATCACCAGAAACTAACTCTTCCATCTCTTCCCCCACATAGTTGGAATAAGAACACTAAACGCCTTGTTGAGTAAACCATGAGTTTCTCTGCGGTCATGACATTTGTCTTCCCGGGATATCTTCAATTACTTAGAAGTATTAAGTTCATCAAGTTTACTCGCGTTTAGATACGTGTCTCCTTCCCCCTTGCTGGTTTTGATACTTCAGAATCAGCAACATATTTTAAGCCCATGTACTAGAAATCTGTTGAGAAGAACACTTGAACTCTTGTGAGAATCAACTTGCTGAAGTACATAGTGAGCAAATCTAATTAGGGATTAAATTTGACTTTTCACTCTCCCCCAATTAGTGCTCTCCCCTAAACCGACAATCTGTTTGATAAATGCCATGAATTAAGAAGAAGTCTTTAGATTGTTAAATGCAACTCGTCTTTAGTCTTCTAACATGTAGCAGAAAATGTAGAACCGACTGTAGACTCGACCTTCTTCAAGATTGTCCAGTTGGGGAATAGAAAGTTAACATCTTCAACTCACCAAAAACAAGAACATCACCAAAAAGCATCCCAATCAACTTACATCTTGCAAATCCCTTTAACTAAAATCCCTCCCAATCAAACAAGAACAGAAAGATGTTCATCAAGGAAATCAGCAATCAGGCCGCAACGAACACACAAAATGGTAATACCAAGCAAACAATCACATCAAACAAGAACAGAAGGTTGTTCGGAATCATCAAGTTGATGTGCACGTGAAGCATTAACCGGAAGCACTTTGTCAATAAACTCATATCAGCTTGTGAAGATGTCAACAAACGGCTCTTAAGAAGAAACTCCATGTGAAGATTACCCGATAAGAAGAAGCTCGGTTCTTACATGAGTTTAGAGCCGTATGACCATTTAAATTCTCAAATAATAATCAACCATGCAGTAATTTCACACTTCTTCTCCCCCTCAAGAATTGCATACGGAGTTGCCATTCTTGATTAAATAAGTGAAAATCATCCATATGTTCTATTCACACTTCTCTCCCGCAAAATAAGCACATGATGTCGCCATCTTCATTATAATCGAGCAAGTGGAATGAGAAAAACAATCAGTGGTAGCCCGGTTCACTTGATGACTTAAGCGCATGGAAAAAGTATGAAGCATGTTGACGAGAATGGTCATAAATAAGAAGATTTCTCTTCTTCAGAAGATAAAGCGCACTGACACGTACACTTTTCTTTTCTTTAGAGAACGAGGCCTGAACTGATGTGAACAGACGTCATAAGAAGATTTTTCTTCTTTTGAAGATAAAGCGCACTGAAACGTACACTTTTCTTTTCTTTAGAGAACGAGGTTTGAACTGAAGTATTCAAACGTCATAATCTCTCTCTTTTCTGCTCTCTTAGCAAAACATGTAATTATCCCCATTATCATTCTGTAGGCTCTTTGTAGTGACAACTGATGGAGAAAACCCAATATGATGAATTTGACCCTGAAGTAAACTATCCCGAACTCGTGACTTATACTTGCACATATGTAACAAAGAGCGGTGCCGAGACTTCATTCTCCATTGAATCTCTAAGTACTCTATACTCTTCAACCAACCAACCATCAAGTATAAGACGTACATCACCTCTTGAAAATCCACAATTGAATGTGACACTGAGCACTACAACGTAACTCCTTAAAGTGATAGTTATTTTGAGATGATAAGAGCCCAATTCCCCCAAGCGGTAAAAGAAAAGGTAAAAGTCACTCAACAATAACTAGATTTCCAAGTCTTCGTTTTAAATAACAAGCTTGAACAAGGACCATGAAGAATCTTCATCCAACCATCCCCGATACCTTCAGATACTAAGTACACTCGCCCGTGATAATTCACTTCAACCTCAAATAAATAATACCGAATTAACGCCGTTGTCACATCTTCTGAACTGCTCAAATCTAGCCTCCTTTGACTTTTTAAGTGAACTATGATAATGGTTTCATCCCGACCATGGTTAAAAGCACATAACCTCGTAAAACCAAGTAATAACCAAACTGCCATGACGAATATCCAAACACACATCCAATTCATGAAGTACACCCTTTTATCCCTTCTTTGAAGCAGAAACCGTAGCACCAGCATCAGATAAGATCCCGAAACACACTTTCCATTCTCCAGGATGGTTCCATCAATACGAGATTTTACAACTCTATGGTTTAAACCGAGAAATAGTTTCTTTCGCGGGATTTTACAAAACCAAGAATAAACCGTAAGATAGATCCGGAAATGCACTTTACTATTACCAGGATGTTTCCATTGTCACGGGATTTTACAAGTCTATAATTTAAACCGAGAAATAGATTCTTTCGCGGGATTTTACAAAATCAAGACAAAACCGTAAACAATATCAGCTTGAATGTGTTATGACCACTTTGGTTTCAGTGAATATCTGTTTTAAGAGAACGTGCAGCGGTTCATCAACGGTCCATTATCCAACATCAACAACATCAACAACCATCCTAATCAACACTTTGGTAAACACATCATTCACAAATTCTGACGGCTCTTGTAGTGACCACAAGGAGAAGTAAACCTGATATACCAAACTTGATCATGAAGTAGAATTCCCCAGATTTGTTACTTAAACTTGTACTCATCCTTGTGAAAAAGAAATGGTGTACCCAATGTACAAAACCTCTTGACGTATCCTCAATTGCGTGAGTCACCGAAGTGATAGCTACGTTGTGGGTTAAGCGAGAAACAATCACAACCGTAACTAAATAGCCAAGTCTTTATCACATTCTGTAAATGCCCAAACAAGTCATCTTCGCGGAAGGGTAGAAAGAAAGAAGACGAAATGAGTAAACGAGCCCGGAAAACCTCACTTCAAATCCAAATTAGAAATACCGTCCAAACAACCTCGTAGTCAACATTGATCAATCATTGATTCAAGCCATAACATAATATCCATTGTGAAGATGCATATACCAAAGTACCAAACCTTATAGCAAGATGGTTCTCATCATCATACCAAAATTCATCATCGGATCACATTGTCACAAATCACATCATCAAATCTCATATAATAAAAATTCGCATCCTATGAACATGATATTGACACCTGATCCAATATAGTGAATAAACCCGATCAATTTAAGCTTTAGAAAGCCCATGTCCAATTATGCTCATATTCCGGCCCAATTAATCAAGGTTTATATTGATCTTGTTTTAATATCAAAGTCCAACATCCAACGTTCAAGTTATGACACACATTATTCAATCTCAGTCCAACTAAAATCCAATGACAATTCATATTAATCCTGAATGAAGCAACATAGTCCATTATGCATAATTATTGAACCAGCTTGTGAAAGTCAATTTTCACATTTTCACGTCTAAAATGTATGCTATTGTAAGTTTCATAAATATTTCATGCTGCCCCAAGATGTGATCCCATACGAAATCCAATCCATCATTATTAAATGTCATTCAGTCTAGGTCCAAGCCCACGAAAACCAGACAATCCAAGTCAACACCAATACCCTAAAATCACGGGGTATTAAAACACACATCACTCTCATTTTAACCCTAATCCTCTCACAAAATAACGCCCCCTTCTCTCCAAATCAAATCTCCACCAGTCAGTCAACAAATCCTAAAAAACATATCATCGCCTCTTTGAGTAACAAACCCTAATCATTCACTATCAAAAAAAAAATCCGCCCCCCATTCACAACAGTCACATATCCGAAACCCTAATTAACCTCATAATCTCAGCCCCCAAACAATACTTCGCCTTCCTTTTCTGCTTCTTGCTTCAGTCATCACGCCACAGGGATGGCTTGGGTGATTTGTGACAGCAACATGGATGGTATAGGACCTAAGGATGAGGCTTCAAAAATCAAACCAAGGTAGGTTTAATCTTGACTCTTGTAAGCATTATTGCCTTAGAACGAATTGATAGAAAGAAAATAGCTTTTTAGTTATATTTCTTATCTATTTGATTTCGGAAAATAATTGAGGAATTAGCTTCAAATATAAATCCATGAGGATAAGCATTCGTGTGTTATATCACAACAAACACGAAGCAATCTGAGATTTAATCGATTTAGTTCGAGTCTTAGATCATTGAGGATATTTTTCATTCGTGTAATAGTTCTTGTAAAGGACCATGTGTATTTGAAATACCACACGAAGAAAAGATCTGAGATCAAAAATATTCATTTCATTTTCGTTAAAGGTTTTTGTTATAATGGATCTGTGATGATGATGTTTAAACGAGAAAACAATCTTTAAAAGATTTGTGAAAACGTTTAACTAAACTGAGATCTTGATTTGATTTCATCTGTTCATTGAGTCTTGATAGTTGTAGGAGAGATTACTGAATGTATAGGGTATAAAGATTGAGATGTTGGTTGATGTTGGGATTAGGAGAGTTTGAAGTTATTTTTTTTTGTTGAATCAAACAAATGTTACTGCTTCACGATGGTATTTGTGTTGAGGTCAAGTGGTTGTGGTCAAGTCTTCTCTACTTCTACCTTTCTTTCAATGTCAAGTCTAGTCGTGAGTCAACTCGCTAAGCCAAGTCGCTTGCCAAGTCGCTAGCCAACTCGCTAGCCAAGTTGCTAGCCAAGTTGCTAGCCAACTCGCTACGTCTTGTTCAATAACAAGTCGCTAGGTTTTTTCATTACAAGTCGCTGTCATAAATCGCTAACTTGTTAAAAAACAAGTCGCTAGCTATATTCATTGAATCAGGACATCTTTTACAGACAACTCGCTAGCAAGAATATGACCAGTTTCAAACCCAGAAAAGCATAAAAAAGACACTTCATTACACCCTTTTAAACCACTAGAACTTGACAGTAAACCCAGAAAGAAAAAGACTTGAAAAGAGATATATATTACCCATTTTGACCCATTGTTTGGACTGTAATATGACCATTTGACCCCAAAAAAAAACATCACGATTTGGTACAAAGACACAAAGATCATGAGTAGTTACAACTGCAGTTTTGACAAACATTTGACACAAAAACAGATGTAACCATTGGAGATACTATTGGACAATGACCAAATAACTCGTGTAAAAACAGTTAACAACAAAGATGTGAAAGAGAGTTTTCCAGCCAATAAAACTAGTACACCAACAGCATAAACAGTTTCAAACACGAATCAAAACCGCAAGAAATCATCAAAACACAACAACCTTGGCTCTGATACCAATTGTAGGATCGTTATATTTATGTGTTTGATGATTCGGGTGGTCTTGGGAGATCAAAATACATGTTAGCCATATTTAGAGAGAGAAAGATAGAGAGGGTGTTCTTGCTAGAGACTTGGTTCACAAATGTTGAATGTTAGATTATGAGAAGCACCACCCCTTCCATGGATGGAAGGGGTATTTATACTTACACAATACACGACCTCCTATCGGCCTGTGGATCAGGGATACAGTGGGTAAAGACCCGTCCTTCCTCCACGGTGTTGCACTAAACTATTCTACGCTACAAACTAATTAATAAACTACTAAATAACGAAACTAACGACAAGTCTACGAGCTAACTTAAGCTAGATAACATTTGGGGTGACCGACTCTTCACTAAGGAATTTTCTAATTCCTAACATTTTGTAATCTTAAATGCTTATCTAGTCTCTAAATTAGTTTATTTATTTCTTTCTAAAGTTTATTTTTAAATGCCTTAGGACAAAAATCCAAATTATGACCTATATGCCAATCTTGCTGAGGGCCAATCAGAATGGTTTAGACAAAGCCTAATTTTTTTTAAGTGGTATACACCAAGAGCACCTCCTCCTGTTGAATACGGGGGGGGGGGGGGTATTTGGTGATTATCTAAGAAAATTGTCATCAGCTCGCACATCTAAGGACAAAGATAGAGAGGCACATCCACTTAGGCAGAGTTGTATGCTTCGCGTTAAGGCTTTGGAGCGTTTATGTGACAGTTTGTTGATTCTGCCTAAAGAGATCAAGAGTTTGAAAGAACGTGTCTACAAACTGGAGAGTATTATTCATGTGAGTCTTGACACAAACCCTTTTCTACGTATGCCACAATTTAACTAATGTCTAATTATCATGTTTTGCAAAATACTTTGTGATGCAGTATATTACTCAGAAAACAAAAGTCGGACACGAGCACAAAGTTAACTCATCTGTTCAAAAGGTATACATATATACATATAAATTTATCTTTTCTTGTCATTTACTTAGCTAAGTATGTGCACACATGTTACAGGATAACGTGGAGTGTGATCTCGGTGACGAGTATTGTAGTAATCTAGATGGTGATTTTTTTGAATTATTTGATTCGCCTATTCTAACATCCAACAAACACACTGCCAATGGATTTGTAGATGGTTTGGATAATTTCTCCCAGAAATTTTATGTGGTAATTGATTTCTGCAACTTTCAAATTACTCTTATTTGTCTTGTACCTTTTATTATAACTTGTTTCATAACTTTAAACAGAATGGTGGGGTTGAAGTGGACAAATTGTCTGATGAAGATTTATCTGAGGTGATCACATACATGTTTTCAAGAATATATTAACTGTATTCAAGACTTATCTTAGGTAATAACAACGATCCATTGTGATGTAATTGCAGGATGATTGTGTGAAGGCTGAAAAGCAAGCTGCTGAGATTTATAGGGTGGCAGAGCAGAGGAAACAGAGGACGAAACTAATTTTGGAAGAAGAAAAGAGGATGAAGAGTATACAGCATAGTAATTCCAGTCACATGAAACTTGCTTTACAGCGATGTGGAACTTTCAAGAGGAGGTATGTCAACGTGGTCAGGCCGAAGATGGAACCATGGGAGGAGTTATTACCTTTATACGTCCCTAGCATGGATGCACTAAAGAAACGTACAAATGTCCTTGATGCATTCATGACTAAAAGGTGTGAAGATCTCGAACCGTGGAAAAAGGTATTACCTTTATGAATCTGCAACTACAGCATCAGATATTGGCTCAATTAAGTCTTATAATTCAACTTTAACCTGTTTTGTTTAGGAAGCAAGCCATCCATTCAAATGTATCGATAAAATTTCATTTAGCCCAGAGTTGGAGAAGTTTCTGATTACCCCTGGGCAGACTCGTTGCAAGTTTCCTTGGTATAGTGACGTTACTGTTGATCGTACTTTCTGGGATGCTTTAGTTGGGCTCGACGATAAACGTGTAGGTTGGTTACTTGACGAGGTACGTTAAAATAACAATTTACAGTATATTTTGGATAAAACTATTTTTTGCTATATGTAAAGTTTTTGTTGAATTCTGTCTTTTTATTGCCTTCAGCACATTGATCTTTGGGTATGGTATATGTGGTATTTTAGACCATCTTCCGCAGATTGGTCAATGGTTAGTTGCTACTTTTTAACGCTTCTACTTCAAGACTCAATGCCACTGTTTTATGCAACCGATGATATTTTCCCATTTGCGTGGAGGAATGTGGAACATGTATTCATTGGTAACCAATCTTTTAGAATATGATAGTTTAATTATGTGGATTATATTAATTTTTTTTAAACATTGTAGGTCTTCATACCCATAAATGAACCCAAGAAACATTGGTCCCTAGCGCAGTTTGACATTAAAACTGGAATCGTTACATTCTATGACAGTGAAGGATATCAAGAACCTGAAACTCGTCCGTGGTATTTGAATATGAGGAGTTGTTTGGAGTGTAAGCTTCCGGTAGTTCTAGAGAAGACTGATGTGTTTGCAAGCAAAGGAATCGATCCCCTAGAATACAGCATTAAGTTTAGGAATGCACGTAACGTCCCCAAGCAGGGTGGGGTATTTGGTGATTGCGGCGTCTTTGTATGCTTATTTCTTTACAGGTTGGTGATTGTTTAAATTTGTTTTTTACATAGTTTTAAGCCTTATTTCTTTAATGTTGTCTTTAATAGTGTCTACTTAGTTTGGAATTCATAGAAGTATAGAAGTATAATGATATAGTATACCACTAACCTTTACATGATTAACCTACTGTTACTTAAACCAACTGCATACATACATCATATATTCATACATTTAACCAGCAGTGTTGCATAAGCATAAAACATTTCATAGTAAGATTTGGTTACAACAGTTTTATTAATTTTGGTTTAAGTGATACTTAAACCAACTTCATACATACATCATATATTCATACATGTAACCAGACACGTCACTTTTAGGAACTAGGAAATCACATTTAGTCTCTTTTTCCTTTTTTCTTTGGATCATCATTAGGTTGCTTCCCAACAATAGTGTTACTCCTACTAGGACCCGCAAATTGCCTATGTGGTTGCTTAACTTTACCACCGCCACTGTTTTCTTGTTGTTCCTGACCGTATATCTGTTTTCTTAGTTCTTCTAGCACTTCAGCTGGTAATCGGTAACTTGGTTCAACATTTGGTCCATACAATTCCCATATCTCGGGAAACATCACCTCTCTTGCTACCTTTATTGACCACTCCCTATCATCATGATTATGCTCAAACCTAACTCTTTTACCACTCATTTTTTTTAGTTATTTGTTTTTTGTTATAGATGTTTGATGAAAATGCAATTGAGATTGTGGCCTTATATATTGTAGGATCAATTTGTTTTTAGTCACTATTTTAGTCAAAAAACAGCTTTTCATGACTGATACTGTTGCATCATCAATGCCTGCATAATGACTGCATTTTGATTACTGCAACTAATTTTGCATAAATATTTGAGTCATTTTAACTGTTACTTGTGAGTCAAATACAGGTTAACTGTTACTTGTTAGTCCAATATGGGTTATCTTTATGCATGATTTTAATTTGTTGTTTCTTGTTCTCTAAACAGATTATCTCATGGGATGCCATTGGTTGTTGAAGATGCCGTCCAGACAGCCCTTGCATATCGAGAACAGATGGTCCGTTTCTATTTCAAGCACAAGATATTTGTGTAGGTGTGATTGCTATTGTGACCTGTTACCTTTGGGCAAAAGCTACATTGTGTTTTGTGTTTGTTAACTGTTGCTTTTTGGGCAAAAAACTTATTTGTGTTGCTATGTTTGTTAACTGTGATATTGAAAGTTGTGATGACTGTGTTTGTGTGCTTTCAATTGAACCATGTAGCAAATGACTGTGTTTGTGTTTTTGTGTTTGTTAACTGTTGCTTTTTGGGCAAAATACTTATTTGTGTTGCTTTTGGCTATGCTATGTTTGTTAACTGTGATATTGAAAGTTTGATGACTGTGTTTTGTGCTTTCAATTGAACCATGTAGCCCATTCAACCAAAGCCCATTCATTAGATATAACATATCATACTAAAGAGTATCATACACACTAGAAGAAGATAAGAAATCAAAACTGACTTGAAAGACCCTAAAAATTTGCTTCATCCACAAAATGGTTCATAGACATTTGTTTTTGAAAACTAAGCGTAATAATCAGCTTTTAAATCGCAAAACTTGCAACTTTCATTAAAAGTCTAATGCTGTTTGCCATACACACTAGAATAAACTAAAGTATGCCACTCTATGGGTCATCCAAATTAACAGCTTGTGAGTTGACTTGTTCTTCTTGTGAGCTTGGCATTGCTTGCTGTGAGCTTCTTCTAGCAGGTAGCTTTGCCTAAAAATTGTGTAAATCAATTTATGAGTTAATAATCTGTATCCTAAATAATGAGCTTTAAATAACAATACATAACTTACTTTTTTCTTTGGCAATGTTTCTCGGCAACTTTGTCGGGTGTGTCCAACATTACCGCACCTTCCACACTTAACTGGTACCGGTTCCTCTCCTTGGGATCTAATACAATCTTTGTTCTTGGGTCTACCAGATTGGGGTTTAGCCATAAGTGGTGGCTTAACAACTTGCAAGTAACTTGGACACTGCCAACTTGAAACTTCTCCAACTGGATATACCAAGTCTTGGTACGTAGCTTTAAGCTCAATTTTCCTAAACCATGCTTTTGCCAAATGATTACAATCCGTCATTCCCATAACTCTACAAACCGCTAAAACATGACCACAAGGCAAAGCAGAAACTTGCCATTTTCTACATGTGTATGAACGTTCACCTAAATCCACTATATGTATTTTTTGTCGATCATCGACCTGGTAAATCCTGTTCATCTCAATCCCGGCCACAGTCCAATGAGCGCTCTTTAACATTCGGTCTGTTATTTTTGCAGTTGCCCAATCACTTAGTTCATCCATTTGTGCATCTAAATTATAATATTCGTTAGTATTTTATGATTTGTAAACAATAAATTCGTTAAATAGTTTACTTCTAGGAAAAAATTACATAAACCGCGTACCTTTATATTTTTCTCGACGATTGAAGTACCCCTTTTGGACAAGGGCTCTGTACCACTCCATTAGGTTAGTGATGGGTACTTTTCGGACATCTCTTGTTAACGAATTGATTGACTCCGCGCTATTAGATGTCATGTAATTGTAACGATTACCAGCGGAATATGCCCTTGACCACCTTTCAACCCCAGCTTCGATCAGTTTGTCGTAGGCTTCTTTTCTTTTGCCCTTAACCTCGTCTAATGCTCTATTAAAATCATCGATTAAGTAGGCTTTGCACATCTTCCAATATAAAGCCTTATGCTTTTTACCCTTCAAGTTACAATTCATCATCAAATGCCTACAACAATGCCCATGGAATGCATTCGGGAAAACAGATTTACATGCAGATTGTATTGCTACATGTCGATCTGATATGATAGTTAAATCTGGAACTTCACCAATGCATTCTCTCAATTTTGACAGAAACCATGTCCACGATTCACCAGTCTCACCCTGAGACACACCCGTTGCAACAGGTATAATTTGATTATTCCCGTCCATTCCAACTGCCAGCAGATTTGTTCCAAGGTAAGTACCTTTAAGATGAGCTGCATCAATTATTAACAATGGTCACATATGGTGTAGAAAGCTTCGAATCTGATTAATTTTTAAACGATTAGTTATATGACAATAATACTCAAGAAATAGTAAATATATAGATATATGCTTACCGTTACACCAAAAGCTATGAAAACCATCTTAAACCGGTCTTCATCATCAGTATCAATATGTGTTACAGTACCGTCATTTGTCAATTCTAAATTATGACAATAAACCGGTAACTGTTCAAATGATGCTTTCGGGCAACCTTCAAGCGTATCCAATGCCACATTCTTCGATCTCCATGCGTGTTTGTAACTAATATCGATGTTGAATTCAAGGTTCATGTCGTTTTGTATGTCCTTTGCCGTATATATACGGCTGTTGTCTTTGAACTTAGGCCAACAAGTTTTTCGTAGCATTACGGTGATGCATACCTATTTTTGTTTTTGAACAAGTGTGATGGTCGTTCACCGTTCCTAATTCCCATTCACTACTAAATTTGCACTTACTTGAAATTATTTTCCATTCGCAACCCTCATGCACACAAATTACATCATACCTTACCGGATCTGATTTTCTAACCTTAAATTCATAACCATCTAAAAGAGCTTTATAACCAATTTTATTCATAACACATTTTTTATTATCAAATCTTTCACCCGTTTCCAAAATACATCTAGCATGATCAATTTTTCCTTTTGGAGTTTTTATAATAGGTTGTGGATCTGGTGGGTTGTGAATGTTGTTTAAAGTATTCATTTGCCAATTATGCTCAAACTTTTCTCTTGCCATAAAATCATTATGGCAATCAAAAATTTCTTTTTTGGGTAATTTTGAATCATTGTAAATATTGTATTGTTGGTTTAAATTACGGTGATTTTCGAAATATTCTTGTTTTGGTATTCGGGAATCATTGTAAACAGTGTATTGTTTTAAATCAAAAGGAGATAAAGGAACGTTAAGATCTATACCCAAAGAACTAGAAGAAGAAGGATTTCCCACAAAGCATTGCTCAATCTTTTCAATAAAAATAGTATGTGGCGTACCTTTTCCTTTGCAAATTTCGTTTGTGTAAAATCTCACATCATCATCGTCTACAATGTGGACACACTTTGTACCAACTTTGTACGTAAACATGAGGTTGCACGTATCGTTAAACTTGTACTTTTTCTTCACAATAGCTACCAGTTGATTGAAAGTAATATTTCTTTTAAGGCAAACACCAAAAGTCACATCTCCGTAAACGAAATACACACTAAATTCAGTAGCCGATTCTCCCATTTCTTTTGAGTGAACAATCTAATTCTTTCAAATAAGTACATTAATATATATAGCTCTTTGGTGTAAATTATTTATCTTAGTTGTATGATGTAAAGTAAATGTAGTATTTAAAGTTAGTAGAAACTTGACTAATCGACCGACGGTTACTCGACCTATAGTAATTAATTGTACAAATTTAATATGCATTTAATATTGCATCTACTACATATGTGTGTTAGTTGTGAATTTAAATGATATGAATAAATGTAAGTTTGGTTGTAAAACTTAATGTAGTAATTAATGCACTGGATACTCGACTACTCGACCAACGGCTACTCGACCAATGGTTGGGTAGATGTAGTAGCTATATGTACACATTAATATGCATTTAATATTGAATCTACTACATATGTGTGTTAGTTGTGAATTTAAATGATATGAATAAATGTAAAAGTTAATGTACTAATTAATGCACTGGATACTCGACTACTCGACCGACGGCTACTCGACCTATGGTTGGGTAGATGTAGTAGCTATATGTACACATTAATATGCATTTAATATTGAATCTACTACATATGTGTGTTAGTTGTGAATTTCAATGATATGAATAAATGTAAAAGTTAATGTACTAATTAATGCACTGGATACTCGACTACTCGACCGACGGCTACTCGACCTATGGTTGGGTAGATGTAGTAGCTATATGTACACATTAATATGCATTTAATATTGAATCTACTACATATGTGTGTTAGTTGTGAATTTAAATGATATGAATAAATGTAAAAGTTAATGTACTAATTAATGCACTGGATACTCGACTACTCGACCGACGGCTACTCGACCTATGGTTGGGTAGATGTAGTAGCTATATGTACACATTAATATGCATTTAATATTGAATCTACTACATATGTGTGTTAGTTGTGAATTTAAATGATATGAATAAATGTAAAAGTTAATGTACTAATTAATGCACTGGATACTCGACTACTCGACCGACGGCTACTCGACCTATGGTTGGGTAGATGTAGTAACTAATTGTACACATTTATATGCATTTAATATTGAAGCTACTACATATGTGTGTTAGTTGAGAATTTAAATGATATGAATAAATGTAAAAGTTAATGTACTAATTAATGCACTGGATACTCGACTACTCGACCGACGGCTACTCGACCTATGGTTGGGTAGATGTAGTAGCTATATGTACACATTAATATGCATTTAATATTGAATCTGCTACATATGTGTGTTAGTTGTGAATTTAAATGATATGAATAAATGTAAAAGTTAATGTACTAATTAATGCACTGGATACTCGACTACTCGACCGACGGCTACTCGACCTATGGTTGGGCAGATGTAGTAACTAATTGTACACATTTATATGCATTTAATATTGAAGCTACTACATATGTGTGTTAGTTGAGAATTTAAATGATATGAATAAATGTAAAAGTTAATGTACTAATTAATGCACTGGATACTCGACTACTCGACCGACGGCTACTCGACCTATGGTTGGGTAGATGTAGTAGCTATATGTACACATTAATATGCATTTAATATTGAATCTACTACATATGTGTGTTAGTTGTGAATTTAAATGATATGAATAAATGTAAAAGTTAATGTAGTAATTAATGCACTGGATACTCGACTACTCGACCGACGGCTACTCGACCTATGGTTGGGTAGATGTAGTAACTAATTGTACACATTTATATGCATTTAATATTGAAGCTACTACATATGTGTGTTAGTTGAGAATTTAAATGATATGAATAAATGTAAAAGTTAATGTACTAATTAATGCACTGGATACTCGACTACTCGACCGACGGCTACTCGACCTATGGTTGGGTAGATGTAGTAGCTATATGTAGGGGTGTCATATTTCCCGACCCGACCCGGACCCGACCCGGACCCGAACCCGACGAAGGATATTCGGGTCGGGTTACTCGGGTCCAAAATCCAATTCGGGTCAATCGGGTCAACCCGATTAACCCGAGTACGAACTAGGGTCGGGTATCGGGTTCAAAATATTTGAAAATTCGAGTTCGGGTCGACCCGACTAACCCGACTTAATTTTTTTTTTTTTTTTTTTTTTTTTTTTTTTTAACTTTTCCCAATCTTTATTTAATTGAAAGGCCCAAATTAGTGCATGAACATATATTGCTTCATATATTTGGTTTTATATTCATTTTCATTCTATATAATTGACATCAGATTGAAAATAAAATGCATTACAAAAAGAAAATGTGTAAATCCAACTATAAAATGCATGTATTAGTGCATTGCTCTACTGGTATGAATATATTAACCTTTTAAAAACCAATAGACATTATATTCATAACGTTTGGTTACTAAATTTAAGAAATTAAATTCTAGAATTATATAAATGGACTTGACCCGACCCGACTTGACCCGACCCGACTTGACCCGAACCCGACCAACCCGAATTCAAATAGGGTCGGGTTCGGGTATATTATTTTTTGGCTTGACCCGACTTCGACCCGACCCGACTGACCCGAACCCGACCGACCCGACCCGAATGACACCCCTAGCTATATGTACACATTAATATGCATTTAATATTGAATCTACTACATATGTGTGTTAGTTGTGAATTTAAATGATATGAATAAATGTAAAAGTTAATGTACTAATTAATGCACTGGATACTCGACTACTCGACCGACGGCTACTCGACCTATGGTTGGGCAGATGTAGTAACTAATTGTACACATTTATATGCATTTAATATTGAAGCTACTACATATGTGTGTTAGTTGAGAATTTAAATGATATGAATAAATGTAAAAGTTAATGTACTAATTAATGCACTGGATACTCGACTACTCGACCGACGGCTACTCGACCTATGGTTGGGTAGATGTAGTAGCTATATGTACACATTAATATGCATTTAATATTGAATCTACTACATATGTGTGTTAGTTGTGAATTTAAATGATATGAATAAATGTAAAAGTTAATGTACTAATTAATGCACTGGATACTCGACTACTCGACCGACGGCTACTCGACCTATGGTTGGGTAGATGTAGTAACTAATTGTACACATTTATATGCATTTAATATTGAAGCTACTACATATGTGTGTTAGTTGAGAATTTAAATGTTATGAATAAATGTAAAAGTTAATGTACTAATTAATGCACTGGATACTCGACTACTCGACCGACGGCTACTCGACCTATGGTTGGGTTGATGTAGTAGCTATATGTACACATTAATATGCATTTAATATTGAATCTACTACATATGTGTGTTAGTTGTGAATTTAAATGATATGAATAAATGTAAAAGTTACTGTACTAATTAATGCACTGGATACTCGACTACTCGACCGACGGCTACTCGACCTATGGTTGGGTAGATGTAGTAACTAATTGTACACATTAATATGCATTTAATGTTGAATCTACTACATATGTGTGTTAGTTGTGAATTTAAATGATATGAATAAATGTAAAAGTTAATGTACTAATTAATGCACTGGATACTCGACTACTCGACCGACGGCTACTCGAAAACCTAGCCTATAAATACCCATTCAAGTCACATACACAACTCATATACTCAACTCACAGACGGATTTTCAAAAATGTCACACAAAGATTTCTCTCAACAATTCCCTAGTCCACCACAAAATGAGCATGTTTCTTACGATTCACCTGAATATGTCTTCCCGGTATTCACAAATGACTATGAAGTAGCAAACATTCAACCGCAAGTTCCGTTACCGGTAATCCCAAATGAAAATGAAGCGGCAAACATCCCACTCGAAAACGAGCCGGCAAAAAACCAACCTTTGGAATACGATCCCAATCCGTTTGGGTTAACTGAGGATCAACTTCGACTACTTGAACAAGATATGGAAGTACTCATTGAGTTTGAACTAGCCGAGGAACGTGAGGAAGCTGCTCGTAGAGAGCAGGAACAACGAGAATTTGAATACCGATGGGAAATGGGGCTTGGACCTGAGCAATCATATACTTCTAGTGACGAGGGTTGGGTCTCGGATGATTCCTTTTTTTAATTTGTTGTCTTATTATGAGAACAATGTATTTCATGTCCTATCATCTAATTTCATGTCCGCTAATCTAGTTATTAAATAAATTGTTAGTGTTTGTGAGAAATATTTTAATATAAGTGTGTCGAGTAGTCGAGTATCCAGTGCATTAATTACTACATTAATTTTTAAACCAAACGCACATTTATTCATATCACATCTACCCTACTAACAATATTAAATGCATATTAATGTGTACAATTAGTTACTACATCTACCCAACCATAGGTCGAGTAGCCGTCGGTTGAGTAGTCGAGTATCCAGTGCATTAATTACTACATTAAGTTTTACATTTATTCATATCATTTAAATTCTCAACTAACACACATATGTAGTAGCTTCAATATTAAATGCATATTAATGTGTACAATTAGTTACTACATCTACCCAACCATAGGTCGAGTAGCCGTCGGTCGAGTAGTCGAGTATCCAGTGCATTAATTACTACATTAACTTTTACATTTATTCATATCATTTAAATTCTCAACTAACACACATATGTAGTAGCTTCAATATTAAATGCATATTAATGTGTACAATTAGTTACTACATCTACCCAACCATAGGTCGAGTAGCCGTCGGTCGAGTAGTCGAGTATCCAGTGCATTAATTACTACATTAAGTTTTACATTTATTCATATCATTAATATTCTCAACTAACACACATATGTAGTAGATTCAATATTAAATGCATACTAATGTGTACAATTAGTTACTACATCTACCCAACCATAGGTCGAGTAGCCGTCGAGTAGTCGAGTATCTAGTGCATTAATTAATACATTAAGTTTTACATTTATTGATATCATTAATATTCTCAACTAACACACATATGTAGTAGATTCAATACTAAAATTTCGAATTAATGTATAGTTGATTCACATTTCGAATTAACAAGTAAATTTGTTATATGTAAAAACTAAATTTTCGAATTAATTGATTTACTACAACATAAGTTATACTACAACATAAGTTATACTGCAACCAAACTAGTAACTAGACATAAGTTATACTACAACATTTGTTATACTACTACATTCGCTAAATGAAATTACATTGGATCAAACAACAATGGTTACATAAATATTCCACTTCCAGTACCACCATCACCGTTGCCACTTTCAAGAACCTCATCGTTGGATAAAACCTTGACCAAATTTTTGATTGTGATGTTAAGATAATGATTGCCAGATTGTTTGGGAGAAAATACAGAAACATTTTGAAGTATCAAGACAGTTCCGACGGTAAATTGGTTTTTAAACCTCTCATCATTAACAACTTTGTGATGTATTGAACCTGACATAAACCCTGAAACGTCTTTCAATGTTACTTTTAGATCACCCAAAACATTCGGAGTACAAGACTTGATTATAGCAACAACCTTTTCAAGTTTCCCTTTTTTAAGAAATTTTTTTATATCGGCAAAACAACCAACAATGATCCCGCCATCAACATTCATAAACTCAACCGCGTTAACCCATGGACCACTTTTAAAATCCGAATCCTCAACCAAATCGTCAACAACTTTCCTAATAAACTCCTGTGTGATCATTACACCATCGTCCACACCATCCCGAATACCTGCAGGACCGGGTATTTTTCTAACAGGATTTTCGAAATAATTATCAACTTGAGAGGATATTGTGTTTTGTGTTGTGGCGGATAATCGGAGATCAGAGTCGTCTATATCAAGTAATTCTTCCCACTCGTAATTTGGTGGTGAATTCATTGCATAGCTTTTAAGGTTTGGTAATCTTATCACATGTTTCTCACCTCTATTTATATAATTATCATATACCCCATCACATTAATTATAGTATGTGTTAGTTGGGAAAAGGTTAGTTGTTGTAACCAATTAATAGGTGTTAGTTGTTGTAGTTAATACATGTTAGGATACTCGACCATCAGCTACTCGACCACTCGACTTTGAATTAGATCTATTATCCATCGGGTAATATCCAATCGGATCACTATATTAATCCTTTTTTTTTGTTATTTACACACTTCATTTGTGTTTGTTCACTAATACTAGAAGAATTTTTGTACACTTTTATTTTTGGCTTAATTTATTTTTGTTAATTCGGATTTTTTCTATTAAAAACAAGATGTCTAATATTTCTAATGATATTGTATTCGAAGTTTTCAATAAAGGCATATTCTACGTCTTTCCCCTAAGGTACGCAGGTGGAAAAATTATTGAAATTAAACTATCTATGTCTAAAACGTTGTCGTATTCCCAAATGTGCGACATGTTGTTAGAAAAAATAAAAGAAGATATTTGGGCTTGGTTTTATTGTATACCAAAATGTAGCTTGGAAGAAGGTTTGACTATAGTGGAAAGTGATAGAGATGTTAAGAAGATGTATGAATTGGCTCAACTACATGGTAAAATTGAGGTATATGTTTCCCATACTCCTCAAGCATTCCTAGTTGATTACTATCACAAAAACTTGTGTAAAGATGAGTTTGATGAGGAGGTGACAACACAATTAAAAAACCATGATAAAAGAAAGAAAGGTTTTCATTGTATGTCGTTGGAAGAGGTTAGTGCATGGGAAAATGAAGAATCTCAATCACCGGCTTACTTAAGATCACCGCATGAAAAGCCGTTTAAAGAAGCTAGTCTATTTACACCAAGGATGCTTTTTGATGATTTTGATGATGCAGCTCATGATGAATTTGATGAAGGTTCTAGTGCTCTTCCTTATGTGTCCAATAACGGTGATAACAATAATTTATGATGGGCATTTTTAATTGCAATTTATGATGGTTATGTTTCATTGCCTTGTTTGTTGTAATTTAGGTACTAGTGCTTTTATTTAACATGTGTTAATTCTTGTGGGTCATCCAAGATGGTGTAATGTATTAGTTGGTATTTAATGTTATCAGTATATTATGGTCTCTAACAAGGTAATTGAAATATAAGGTTATTTGTGTCATTATTTTATTTTTGTATTAGTTCATACTTCATGGTGTAAGGATTTTTTATTGTAAGTTTCATTTTTTTTTCAAATGTTGTGGCTTCAGTTATCTTTTGTAATCATTCTCTTCGATCACGGTTTTATGCTTTAATTAATTTTGGGGAGAGTAAAAATGTGTTGGATTTATCTATTTATACGCCTAATAACAATTGAAACCCTACCTAATCTCTTAATTTTCATCTATCTTTACTGTACACACACCCCCAAATCCCCAATCACCGCCTTGCAAAATCAATGGCAAACCAAACCCCAAGTCTTGATGAGTTGCGTCAAGCTAGTGGTTCCGATGATATTGCAACCATGTTCAAGCATCTCTTTAACAATGAAGTGATGGAAGCACAAGCTCGCCTAGTCAAATTGGAAGCAATATGCAGAGAGCTAGGCGATGTGCTTGCGAAGCGTGAAGGGACAGTTAGGGAGCTCCATTATCTTGGCCCAAACCATGAGAAAGGGGTGGATGCTTTATCATGTCTGGTGAAGATGAATGTAGATGATCGTGATATTTGCCTTGAAGCTTCTGTTCATTTGATTCGTGATGGGATTGAGCAGAAGCAAGATGGTGTGACCCTGATGGAGATTGATGAAGACATGACTGGTGTTTAGTGACATCGTCACTTTTGGGTTGAAGCTTTTTGGTTTTCAAGTTGTAAGTATGTGAATGTGTTTTGGGTATGGATCATTAGTAAGTAATTTGGTTTGTATGGTATATTTATATATAACTCGTATGTAATTATAGTTTGGTTTATGGTTTCTGAATATGCTGGTGATGAAGTGATGTAAGTATTTGGATGATAATTAGTCCAATGAAGTTTTGTACTGAAATGATGGTTTATGGTAATGAATCGTTATAATATTTAGTTTATCCTTATTGATTTTGTTGCCATTTTGTATATGCAATTCTAGTGTAGATGTTGTTTCAGTTTTGTTAATCACAGTGTAATGGAATTAGGGTTTAATGGTCAAATTTAGAAAGGGTCACTTTTAGAAATGACATGTAACCCAAACTAAAGTGGGTAAGTTTTTAGATTTTGGTTTAATGGTCAATTTTAAATGTGAATAAAGTGGGTCACTTTTAGGAACTTGTGGGTCTACATGGTTACTCTGAATAAAGTGGGTCACTTTTAGGAACTTGTGGGTCTACTTTTAGGAACTTGTGGGTCTACACGGCAGAACCATATGAATGTTTTGGTAGTTTACATGGTTACTCTGAATCTAAGTTGTTGATGCTTGGTATCCTATTAAGACCAATTTGATGTTTAAGATTGTGAAAACAAGAGGTGGCCAGGCCTCGACTAATCCAGTTTAAAGTTTAAATGGTCCAATGACAAGTATGAGGACTTAGATGTGGGTAACTGGAATAGTGGAGTCATGGTTTTTATGCAAGAATAAAGTTTAAATGGTTCATGCTCTGTCTGATAGACCATAACTCCAATATCATTGAATTTTGGGTTATAGTTGCTTATTTAACTTTTCGTTTGAGTCTGTTCACTTGTTTTGCAACTGAATGTTGATACCTCCAACTGAGCAAAGAGTCAAGTATGCTAAAGAACTTGGAGGTATCAACATTCAGTTGCAACATTAAACTCGATCCCTTAACCTTTATTATTAGATAATAGATACTAATAGATATCATTGTTTGCTAACATATGTATCATTCAGTAAAAAGTTTACATTGACTAATAGTTCAAAATAGAAAACATGATCCAACTTATACTGAATGTTGCAACTGAATGTTGATACCTCCAACTGAATGCCTATTTAACTTTTCACCTGGTAAATGGTAACAGCATATATGTCACATTGAATGAGACAAACAGATTTAACTGGATGAGATGATTAAACAAAATTGTTTTCAACAATACATATGTCACACTGGTTTACAAAACATACAACATTCGTTTACAATATATTATGCTTAGTTACCTACTACCATTTGCAACTACTATTACAGTTTCAACTACCAAAGTACAAAACTACTACCAAAGTACCAAAGTTATGCCAAACTACAAAATACATTTGCAACCACCAGTTGAGTTATTTGAACTTGTACATCAATGAGTTATTTCTACCAACTACTACAGCTTCTCACCTTTCAGCGCCACATTTCAACCCCAGCTTCAATCAATTTGTGCCAAAGGTACTTCAATCTTGTACTTCCAAAAGAAATCTACCAATCGCTCCCTATATGCCAAAGCTGCCAAAGTAGGATTACCATCCGCCAATGGAAGATTATTCGACAATCTATACAAGTTTATCATCACCCATATACCGCAGTCACCATAAAGAGGGCCTTGCCTTGGCACATTATCCGCATACCGGAAGGTGATGGAGTAATGTTTTGGATCAATTCCCTTTTTTTCCATTACTTCGGTTTCTTGTAAAAACTTTGGAATTTTATATTCAAAACATCTCCTCATGTTGAGCCACCAAATTCGATTTTCAACTAGAGGCCTGGAGAGGCTGTCATATATTGTTATGACACCGGAACGTAGATGGAGTTCTCCCAGAACCCAATGTACATTATCTTCGTTGATAGGAAAATAGACCTACAATATTGTTGAACAAACATAAGACAACAAAAACAATATTGTAATTAAAATATTGAATCAAAGGGCTCAGATTTGCTCAAAAGAAGCACACTCAGCTCCCAAGCCCCCTTTTCTCTCTCCAAAGAAACTCACACAAGGGGCTGTTTGGGTCAAGGCTGTGAAAGGGTGAAATAATTGTTTTTAACCATTTTGACTTACCTAGTCAAACTTCTATTAGGATTCTTAGGTTAGTGTGAATGTTAGAGAAAGGTTGCATAAGTTTTGTTAGGATTTGGTAAAAATAAGAGCTTAACTGTTTTTCTGCACTGGCACAGGACAACAGCATTACTGCTGTTATGGGCCCTTTTTCTTAGTCTAATCGGTACTCAAATTGTGCAAACTTTGTTTTTATTAAATCCTTGTATGCCCATCTAATTCTAGTTTCAGTTTAGTGCACTATAATAACCACTAGCATAGTATAAAGTTGAGTAAAAAATCTGTTTTTGCACAACTACCTGTTCTGCATCAGTTATTTTTAATCTGTGTAGATGCCCTTCCCAAGTTACATTTTTAGGATTACCACTATTCTAACTTTGTTGTTGTAGTTTGCTTTTGGTTTTGAAAGTCTTTTTTCAGCTAGAAAATAAGCTCCAAAAACAGCCTCACATTACCTTATTTAGGAATTTCCTTAAACTACTAGAAAATGACTTTTCAACCATATGTGTGATCAACGCGAAAACTAAAGGTTACTTATTATGGTCATGCCTGATTGTGATCTAATAAATACTACATATCAATTAGAACCATCAAATACTACTAGAAAATGACTTTTCAACCATATGTGTGATCAACGCGAAAACTAAAGGTTACTTATTATGGTCATGCCTGATTGTGATCTAATAAATACTACATATCAATTAGAACCATCAAATACTACTAGAAAATGACTTTTCAACCATATGTGTGATCAACGCGAAAACTAAAGGTTACTTATTATGGTCATGCCTGATTGTGATCTAATAAATACTACATATCAATTAGAACCATCAAATACTACTAGAAAATGACTTTTCAACCATATGTGTGATCAACGCGAAAACTGAAGGTTACTTATTATGGTCATGCCTGATTGTGATCTAATAAATACTACATATCAATTAGAACCATCAAATACTACTATACGAATATCAAAAATTTCTTAAACACACATTTTCAACAGATTGAGCAAACCAGGGGAGACCATAAGTTACTCCGTCAGCAAAAAAACCCGGCATCCTGTTGGTGAGAATCATGGAGCTAAAAAATGGACCTGCCATGGCCCAATCAGCATCGGCAGGTCTAAAATGCCATAGAAAAATTATCCATAGATCAAGATGCTGCCAAAAAAAAATAAAAATAAAAATAATAAATTACCTAATTAGATCCATAAATATTAAAAATTGTTATCATGAAATTTACCGTATCAGAAAGCCATCCATTTCTATACTTCCTGATGCCCACCAACCTTTCCCAAAAATCATGATATGCATAAATGCCATCTCCTCCCCATGGAAAATAAAATCTCCTGTCCTCCTTTTGATTCAAAAAATCCATAATTTCTTTCGGGACAATCACTCTTAATTGTCGCGAACCTGTCGGACGAGTTAGATCCTGCATATATATCATACAGAATTGTCTAGTCCAGAGTACTTAACCAACGTTACAACATCTGCAATAAATAATAAGTAAAATAAGTTACCTCATTCCACGGGGGAATCTCTTCACCACCATGTGAAACCAACGGCTGAAAACGCTTAACACATTTCTTCTTCCTGGCACGGACTTTAGGCTTTTGTGGAGTGGTTGAAGGCTGCTTCGTGTACGGGTCTTGAAGATACCTGCTCGCTCTAGTCTCTCGGGCATAATTAACCGGTATCTTTTTAATAGATGCCTGCCCGTCACCATAACAGTAGATATCAACTAAATTCTCGTTATGGTCATTGCTAGGGGTACAATCTGGAACATTCATTGCTGATTTATCCTGATCATCATTGCTAGGAACAGAATCGGGATGCTTCGTTGCTAATTTCTCCATATCATCATTACTAGGAACAGAATCTCGATCCTTCATTGAATGAGACTGCAAATCATTGTCTTTTTCCTGTATTAAATTTACCTTTTCAGGAGTATTAAATACACATATTTGCATAAGAGTCTCCACTGCCATTAAATCTTGTTCCTGAAGCGGATCACCCGTATTCTTCAATGCCCCTTGTTCCTCTTGTTCCTCTACTACCTGTAGAAATACAATTAATCAAGCCATTCTATTTCAGTAAACTGATATATGATCAAATAAACATGTTTCGGTCATACAAACGGTGAATATGGTTAAAACTGACTACCTGATTATCAAACGGTGTGTCAAACATGTTTTTATATTCTGAATCCAATATTTCAGGATCAGCTTCGTTGATTCCACCGTTATAATAATCATGTTGAATATCCATGTCAGGATGCAATTTGACATCATTATCAAATGCATTTGAGGGCTGCATAAGAAGTATAAAAATCCATAGTCTCGTTATTGTATGACGAGTGTTATGTAATAATATCCATACTCTCGTTATGTAATAATATTACCTTTTCTTCATTTGCATTGTCAGGTTCAAGAGAGGGCTGCACATTATCGTTGGAGCTGTTCTCAACCTTTCGACTAGTGGGCTCCACACTATCATTAAACCTGTTATCGACCTTCACACTAGTGGGCTCCAAAATCTTGTTCACAGAGGGCTCAAAAGTCTCGTTCACAGAAGGCTGCAAAAATTCAACTAATCTTAGCCCTTCACAATCTTCTTGTAATAATATACGACATGTTGATAAGGAAACAAAATTCAAGAACTTACCTTTTCTTGATTTGCAGTATTAACAACATTTGGTTCATCATCATGTACACTACAATGCTCCATAGTCTCGTTAGTGCCATTCTTAACAAGTTGCTCAAGTGCTGCTATACGTCTCCCATAGAATGCTTCAATATACTCAATCCTCTTTATAAGCTCACCTCGAGGTTCAGAATTTTCTGATAATCTACTAGAGGACTGCAAAAATAAGGTAATATATAATAATCTTATTTACACATTCAATGTAAAAATAAAATTTTGTTTATAAACAACAAACCTTTGAGTCTTGATCAACTTCACTCGACATCTGCATAAAAGATGCATCCTTGGGGGGTTTCACACATTTCTCAAGTGCACTTAAACGCCTCCCAAATGAACGCTCAATATCCTCAACCTTCTTTGCAAGCGCTGGGTCATCCAATCCTTCATAGCCATGCACCTCAGTGCGAACATGTACCTCACGGTGGACCTCACGGTGAACCTCTGTGTGAACCTCCGTGTGAACATGTTTACGCGGAATAACCTTCCTCTTTTTCAAAGGTCTATGAGATGCATCTTCTGTTGACCCATTCTTGAAATAGTCTAAACTACATGTCCACCATGATGTATTGATCTCCTTTTCAGTGGGGACAAGTGTATTAATTGACTTTCTAGAATAGAATAGCCTCTCACAATCACCTTTTGTAAATGTTATACCATTACTCCATGAAACACAACGGGGTACAACATCATCGACTTTGTGCCACCAATTTGTAGCATTCGGAAAAAGTTCCAATAACCATATCTGTAAAAAATTTAAAACCATTAATGTTAAATAAATAAGCTAACTTAATGGCTAGTTGTAAACTAAATTAATGTCCAATAACCAGATATGTAAAGTTTTTAAAACTAGATCTGTAACAACTTGTATATGGGAACGTAACAAAGACATATCAAACTTCAGCTACAAGTTTGCACTTAATAAGAACATGTTGCGTTTCAGCAATTATTAGTCAAGCATCTGTTTCTAATCTAAGAGTTTCGGATAAAATCTGTGTACTTCAAAAGTCAGACAAAATTGCGTCACTGCATTATGTCATTAGATTCATATAAACGTCAAAATAAATGAGGTATTCTATTCCATATGACCACATATTCTGATAACAATGCAGTTGCACTATAGCTATTGGATTAAAACCAAACTTAAAAGTGGATTTGGGGAGTCAAACATAGCATTTAGATACTAAAGGCTGGGTTGGGTCAACATTTATGGTATGGGTGGGTTGGGTCAACATTTACACTGCATTGACATAAATGAGGCAAGCAATACATGAGACAAGCAATAAATGAGAAAAGCATGCAAACCTTAAAGACGAAAACAAATCCATTCAAAGAATATTGAGGCTTGTATTTTTTCCCGTGTGTTGCAATTTTTTGCAAAATATCCTTACGGTGTCTTGAATCAACATTATACACCCTAACGTGAAGCTCTTCCCAAATATATTGTCCCCAAGGGAAAGCATCAAAAGCACACAAATCATCCACTAGAGCCAAAATCTCATAGGGTATAACATGCCTAAGCTCATTACCCATGAATACATACTCTAAAGCCAGCAACAGACAAACACGGACTGAATCATCATGAGATAGCTTTTTAAAATCCTTATCCGTCTCAAGAAGTGCTTTAAGATCTTCACCCTTTATTCTTGGTAGAGTAGGAAATACCCGGTTATGGAAATTTGAGACACTCTGACTCAAATGGTCTAAAGAAGGATTTCCAAATTTGAAACCGGTTAACAAACAAAATTCCCTCCTACCAAACTCTAATGTATTGTGACCAATATCAAAAATAAAAGGCGTATCAGTAGTAGCATCTTTGATATCCCTTTGGTGTTGAAGCAAAAAATTCAGGACAAGATTATCATGGTCCTCCGTTCTAATATCCAACCAAGGGCCAAAAACACTACTTTGAAACTTGTTATACATTTCCTTTTTTTCAGACAACTTCTTGGATATTGTTTTCAGAAGGTGTAGCTTAGTTCTCAAACTAACCTTCGAATCATAAACCTAGGTTAACAAAAAACAAAATATTAAAAATAAAACTAATTTATACATGATACTAGCTACAAGATTATTCAGTCTTCATGGGTATATTGTGTTACTGGTACAAAAAATACAAAATACCAACTATTTTCAACCAAAATTGATATACCCAAAAGACTTGATCGTTACCAATCCCAAACCTAACTAAAGGATTAAACATTTATTACATCTAAATATGATACTTACATCAACACGATGAAACGATGAATCCATTGGAAATAAACAAAAATCCTATCAACTCAATCGCCGACAATATCCCTTTGGTGTTGTTTTGTGTTTGTGTTTGTGTTTAAGTTTGACAATGATAATCAGATTTGGATTGATAATCATGAATCGATTTAGTCTTGTCTATGATACAATGGTTATTGCCGATCGGTTATCCAGGTTCATTGGAAAAGAAAGAAGAAGGTACACAGTGAAAAGAAGTTTTGTACTTTTTTTTTTTTTTTACCTTTTGTACTTTTTGCACGTGGAAAAATGCAAGTCGAGTAAAAGTAAGTTGAGTAGCCGTCGGTTGCGCAAATTTGGTGGCTATTTGGATAGATTAAAAAGTAAAAAGTGGATTTTACTTATGACACGTGTCATGTTTCTGGTGGAGCTGCGCGGTCGAGTGGCTGCGCATGACCATTTTGGAGATTGAAGAAAATTTTGACCACAAAGGGGACTACCAAAAAGATTTTGACACTTTTTGGTCATATAATATTGTTTCTGCCACAACTCGTCGAGACGAAAAACACATTTTCAAAAAGTTATCAATCTCTTGCATAAGCGATAAAAATAGTAGTTGTTGACCATTTTAAAGAGATGCACCTATTGGTAGAGTTCCATTCAACCAGTGTAAAATGAGGACTGGAGTTATCAGTGAAGACTTGATAGCAAATACTCATAAATAATACTAACTCACTCTTCATCAATAGTTTAAAACTTAAAACAAATAAAAAAACAAGTTGGTCTGCTATTTAAACACATAATTTCGATGTATACACGTTCTAGTCTTTAGTCTTTAGTTACTATATATATTACTGTTATAATAATTCATCATTTACAGATCCAGAAATATTTGTCTTTGTCAGTTCACTTAGCTTAAGTGTGCTGAAGGCAAGAAGATAATGAGGCCACCACGTTTTGACAAACTTGGAATGAAGAAAGGGGTATGGAGCGAAGATGAAGACGACAAGTTACGAGACTTCAGCTAAGTAGTGAGGTGTTATATGCTGAAATGGTGGATATAGTGAAAGCAAAGATCATGGGACTCACATTTAAGTGTAGTACTGCTGTGAGGAGATTGGAGCAGAGGTGGGATATTGTATGTAAGAAGAAAAACCCTTAATTGTGATCATTTTAGTAAGGTGTATTGATGTAGTGTATTGATGTTTTGTTTGTATTTTCTGGATAGGCATGTCTAGTCCAGTTATGAGAATTGTACTGTAATTTGTTTTAGAAGATAATATAATTCACCCTTTTGCACAAAAAAAAAAAAAAAAAAAAAAAAAGTTACGAGACTTCATTCAAAAATACGGCCACGCTAATTGGTGTGAAATTCCCAAGTAAATTCATTCTTTGTGGGCTCTGAGATATGCATTGTCCAATACTAGTAAAAGTCAACACAAATTAAAAAAGTTACTACACGCGTACGTGGGTGCTTGTCAATAATATAGTTATCAATAATTTAGCATCATTGACAACAGTCACTACAAGAAGTCAAATTTATCAATTTCAAAGTATATTATAAGGGGGTGTCAGTGATGCCATCATATCTAATTCATACCTAATCACTCATCAATAATATCCTTTCATCTCTTCTCATACCTATCTTATACTTAACCATAGATTTTTAGTGGCAACCATGCGTAACCCATACCTCATCTAATTTTATTTTTATTTTTTCTTGTCCTTCTCCCACACCAATTCGGTGAACATTACCGATTTGCCATACACCCACACCACACCAATTTGATGGCATTGGTGTTACCGATCGGTATGACCCAAACCGAAAGCCACCCCGAACCCACTGAAACCCCATAATGACAATAGTTACTAGAAGAAGACGAAAACATGAACAATGCCATCGTGACGCGCTTTATTGACCCAAACTAAAGTGTCACTGTAAGTCAATAGTAGTATTAATCAATGTTTTGAAACCCGGGTTGACCCGGCCGGGTTAACCGGTTGGACCGGTTCCGGGCAAAAAAAAGGGTCAAAATAACCCGGGTTTCTAAAACCGGGTTAACCAGTAAGACCCGCCGGGTTTTGAGTGACCCGGGTCAACCCGGTTCTCGAAACCCGGCCGGGTTTGGTTTTTTCCAAAATTTTTTAATAAAAACCGGGTTGACCCGGTGGTTGACCCGGCGGTCGAACCGGTTGACCCGGTTATTTTTTTTATATATATTTTTAATGGAAAACCGGGTTAACCCGACGGTCGAACCGGTTGACTCGGTGACCGATGACTCGACCGGGTCGATTATAAACCCGGGTTTCAAAACATTGGTATTAATAAAAGTGTTGGTATGGAAAAGTGTTTTAAAGGTTCAAATAACGTTTAATTCGTACTCGTCTTAAGAAAACTGTCTAATAAAAGAGTCCAATGATATTTGTTAGTATTTCTTTTTGGTATCACTATGGTCCATCAATATTTTTTTTTGTGTATGTAAAACATTGGTTATCTTTTTTTAAAACGAAAAAAAAAAAAAAAGTTAGCTAAGAATGAGACAATAGCGAGAAAGCTATATATACGCCTACAAACCAAACTACAAACGCACCCGAAAACATCCACATGAAACAATTGAAGATCAAATGACACCTACAACTAGACTACCCAAAAAACATCTTAAGTAGTATCCATCATCTACTTGACTACTTGGTGATATTGATCCTTCATAAACGCTATCCCCAGATACTCTCTAGAGTGACATCTCGTTGTATAAACCTAAATACATAAATATTGCCCAACACATATGAAATCTTCGTATTCACGTAAAAAGTGTGTTACTACGCGAACTAACATCGTGATTAGAGTGGAGGGGGTGCATTTACCATCTTCTATACTTCACTCATTTGTATGCAAATTCCACATCAATGCCGTAATAATATTATGTATTTACTTTTTTTCTCTTCCTTTCTTCTTAAAACCTTGCAATACGATATTCTCCCATCCCGATCACTCAAATTTCGTACTTTTTCGTATTAATAAAATTGCACACATATGCACTCCCGGTACGCATAAGTGGCTAGCAAAAAGCATTCCGCAAGGCGAGTAAAAATGTGTGACGGGCAATGTGGACTTTCGGACGGGCAATAAGAATTTTATGACAAATATAATATTGTTTCTGCCACAACTCGTCGAGACGAAAAACACATTTTCAAAAAAGTTATCAATCTCTTGCATAAGCGATAAAAAGAGTAGTTGTTGACCATTTTAAAGAGATGCACTGCACCTATTGGTAGAGCTCCATTCAACCAGTGTAAAATGATGACTGGAGTTATCAGTGAAGACTTAATAACAAATACTCATAAATAATAAATACGCTATACATTACATAAATTGGAGAGCATATTTCACTCTTCATCAATAGTTTAAACTTTAAACCAAATAAAAAAAGAAGTTGGTCTGCTATTTAAACACATAATTTCGATGTATACACGTTCTAGTCTTTAGTCTTTACAATATATATTACTGCATGTTATAATACTGCATCATTTATAGATCCAGAAATATTTGTCTTTGTCAGTTCACTTAGCTTAAGTGTGCTGAAGACAAGAAGATAATGAGGCCACCACGTTTTGACAAATTTGGAATAAAGAAAGGTGTATGGAACGAAGATGAAGACGACAAGTTACGAGCCTTCATCCAAAAATACGGCCATCCTAATTGGTGTGAAATTCCCAAGTTAGCCGGTATGATCTACCACGAACCTAGCTAGCTTCTTGAAAAGTTTCAGTTAAGCTTATACATTTGCTTATATATTGTATTTTGATTTTTTGTTGTTTAGGTTTGGCTAGATCCGGGAAAAGTTGTAGGCTAAGATGGATGAATTATTTACGCCCGAATGTAAAACATGGAAATTTTACAAAAGAAGAGCAGGATGTCATTGTTGATTTACATAGCAAGATTGGCAATAAGTAAGTTAAAATTTATTATTCAAACAACTGTATAGATGTTTGTAGCTAGATTCATTGTGACTAAATCAATGGGATTATGTTATATTAACAGATGGTCAATGATGGCCGCACAACTGCCGGGTAGAAGTGACAACGAAATAAAAAACTACTGGCATACACATTTGAAAAATCGGGTAAACATAGAAAGTACTAAAATAAGAAATGGACAAATTGAAAGTGCCGAGCCTAGCAACGCTAATCCTGTAGGATGCTCGATGAAAATATCGAACTCAAAGATGATCCAAGATGAAGTTGGAATTTTATTAGCAGTATTGTCATCTAACTTGCCGCCGTCTTCCTCAACAAGGGAACTTTCTTCGTCAAGTGGCTTCAATAACGTTGCTCCAAGTGATGTTATACCTCCACGGTTTTGCAAACAAGCCGGTAGTTTTTGGACCGAGCCATTTTTACTAGATTGCGAGATTCATGCATCATCAAATCAAAAAATCTTTTCACCATTGGGCTCAACAAACGATCTCATCTGCCAGGCTTCTTTCCAGGATAACATCATAGATGATGTGCCATTATGGTCAACCATCGAGTCCTATTTTCTAATCTAAAGCTAATTTGTACAATAAAAGTCATGACAAATTAAAAAAATTACGCGTACGTGCTTGTTTATAGTATAGTAATCAATAATTTAGTTTCATGACAATAGTCAGTCACTACAAGAAGTCAAATGTATTGATATTAAAGTATATTATAATATTAATAGTCGCTAGACGAGACAAGAACAACGCTTTGTTGACAAGGGTTAAGAGAGCTGGGTGCAACTCCTCGTCAATAACATTTATTGATGTGCTACTTTAGCGTCATCTCAGCACTCATCAATAACTATATATCCTCCTCAACAAAACAGCTAATAATACTTATTGGTGCCTGTAAGTCCTGCAAAAAACTCCCACAAAAAATACACACACACACACATAGAGAGAGAGAGCCCGTTTGTGGTTGGCTGAAGGACGAACTAACAAAACGTTTGACCGGTGCATAACGACATCCAACGACGACACCATTGTTCTTGAGAGGGACGGATGGTGTGCATTTAACATGTTGCACGGTACTCTCTAATGACGCATAGTAAAAGGTCAATCATATGTCTCACTACAAGAAAAAGTGTCTTTAGTGACGAAAATTCAGTGACGACCTTTTATTTGGTCACTATTTCAATGATTTAATACTTTTGGTTTATAATAGTGACGAGATTTTTGGTCACTGATTTGAGATAGTAAATTAAGTGACTAAACTATTGGTCACAAAATTGTGTAAAGTAATCACTCTTTAAATCACAATAATATTTTGATAAATTTTTATAACAAATAAAAAATGTTAAGTTTAAGATAAATACAAACTTGTAAGGGGGCGTTTGGTTCACAGAATGTTTTTGAAGGAATTGTAATCTTTGGAAGGAATTGTAATTTGATGTAATTGTAATTTAAAGAATTGGAATGTGTTGTAATTGTAATGTATTGTAATTGTAATTGATGAAATCTGCCAATGTGTTTGGTTGACTCGCAACGTAATGTAATTCAATTTTTTTTATAAAACTTAAAAAGTTAATATAATAACAATAATAATAATAATAATATAATAATAGTAATAATAATAATATTAAAAATAAATAATAATAATAATAATAATAATAAAATAATAATAAAAAATAATATTAATAATAAAATATAATAATAAAATAATAATAATAATAATAATAATAATAATAAATAGTAATAATAATAAAAAATGATAATTAATAATTAATAATAATAATATTAAAAATAAATAACAAAATAATAATATTAATACATTATTATTATTATTTATTATTTATTATTACTATTATATTAATTATTATTATTATTATTATTATTATTATTATTATTATTATTATTAAATAATAAATAATAATAATGATAATATTATTATTATTATTATTATTATTATTATTATTATTATTATTATTATTATTATTATTATTTATTATTATTTATTTTTAATATTATTATTATTAATTATTAGTTATCATTTATTATTATTATTAATATTATATTTTTATTATTTTATAATGGTTATTATTATTATTTATTATTATTATTATTATTATTATTATTATTATTATTATTATTATTATTATTTTATTATATTATTATTATTATTATTTTTATTTTTATTATTATTATTTTTTATTATAATTATTTTAATATTATTAATTATTATAATTATTAATTTATTATTATTATTTTTATTATTATTATTATTATTATTATTATTATTATTATTATTATTATTATTATTATTATTATTATTTATTAGTTTAATTATTATTATTAAAGTAAATAAATATATAAAATTATTATAATTATAATAATGATAATAATTATTATTACTATTACTTTTATTATTATATAAATTTTATTATTTTAGTATAATAATAATAATAATAATAATAATAATAATAACAAATATAAAATTCTGAATTACAACGTAATTCAAAACTTTCCATCCAACATCCTATGTAATCTGAATTCCCTCCTTGGATGTAATTGGAATGACTGAATTACAATTGCAATGCAAACCAAACAGCCTACGTAATGTAATCTGAATTACATTCCCTCAATTCTGCGAACCAAACAGACTACGTAATGTAATCAAATTACAATTACATCCAATTACGGAGGATTACGGCGAACCAAACACCCCCTAAGAGTTTAACCAAACTTTTAAACATAATTAAATAAAAAAAATTATGACTTTAAAACAAAATTTTTTGACTATCAAATACACATAATGATAATACTGATGGAAAAACTATAAGGCCTCAAAGTTACTACTTATTTTCTATCCGAACCTAAAAAACCAAACTACTTGTCCGAGCCCAAAGTTATTCCGTATTTCATTTAAAACACGCGGATATGTCTGACCCGACCCGTAAACATACTTTTTCAGTTTTCACTCATCACTTACCTAATCAATATTTTCTATTCCCTCTTTTCAATTTTTCAGTTTTCAGGTGAAAGGTCGGCATTCAATCAGACTTGAATTTGATCGGAAAAACTACACCGACATTCAATTGGACCTGATTTTGATCGGAAAAACTACACCGTCGATCTACCTGCTCGTTACTCTAATTCGGTATGATATCATTACTGTTGATTACACATAATAAACACACACTCAGATACACACAATTATTGAATTTATTGTTTGTTTGAATAGATGTTATATTAAATAGCTAGGCCCCAAATTTGACCTAATTCAGTAGGTTGTGATTGCGATTATACTTGTGATGGCGATTGCGGAAAACTTGTGATTGCCATTTTGTTTCGTGCCGGTTTGATATAGTTTTATGATTGATTATACGTAGTGAAACAAATACATTTAGTTGTCATCGGCTTATTGTTAAAATTAAGTTAAAGGTAGGTAGCGCCTCAATTTGACATGAATGTCGCTCATCGGCTTTTTGTTAGCCATGGTTTATTAGGCAGTATACAAGGATGGGGTTGATCTTAGCATTATGAGTGGGGTTACTAGAATCTCGACATGGTCAAGCTTATAGTATTTGGTAATTTCAGTGGAGTGTTTGATAGAAATATATGTGGTTAACTGAAATAACTAAGTCGACTATTGACTATAAACTGGTTAACCCAACCAAAAATTAACTGAAATTAACTCAGTTTTGTTAAGAAATGAAGTGAACACGTTATATTTTTGAAACAACTTACTCGAATAATTTAGCGATAATCAAAGTATAATTAATGGGTTGGAACATTACTGAGGATGTTTATAGAATCTGGCTAGAAACCTACTTATGTTGCTCTGATATTAGCACATAGGCCAATTAGTATTGGGGTCCAGGGTCTTGCATATACTTTCATATTCATGGATTTTGTTATACTACACAAGTGCATTATTAGGCGTAAGCAAAATAAAAGTCAAACCAGCAGAGGAGTCGAAGCATACATTACTACCTGAAAGTCTGAAATACAACTCTGTTGTAGCATTTCTAGGCATCAGTTAGTTGTCTTAGCTCATGCCACCTTTGAATCAAAACAGACCATCAATGCATGTTCCATAATTTTCATATCCAGAAATTAAAATAAGATGCTTGAGGAACAAGCTGATACCAACTAAATGACTTTCTTTCACCAGCTAAACACTTGCAAACTTTCTATCGTACTTTGAGGCTGGTCTGCAGAATAAGTCCCTCGGCAGGATTGGAAGCTAGCAGAAGGAACTACACTTAACCCCATCTGCATCACAATACCAACTCTTCATAGTTTACTACTAACCAGTAATAATACCGGAGGTGATGTGTAGACCACGAAAACTTTATTCATACACCACCATGTTATTCAGTTTTGTACTAAACTACAGATCACATCCGGTAACTAAATCACCCATAACAGTAACGACCCATAACCCAAAAGTCACATCAGCGACTTCTTACTTACACTAATAATCTGCATGATTATACAATTGACGACAGGAGCAGGTTTAAACCATTCCCATGCGTAAGTTTGGTAACAGTTAACCGTCTTTCAAAGTTTAAGTATGAAATCTCGAAGAAACTATGACTAGCAGATGAAATAAAAATATTTTCAATAGTCTTAAGTTTGGGCGTTCCAAAAAAAAACAGTCGTAAGTTTGGTTGATTTATGTTCGTTAAGTTGCCTAGCTTAAACAAGAAATATAATTATTTTGATACAGTTCATTCTCAAAGTAATATTCTCTAATGAGTCACCATTGTTTAATTGAATTAGGTGCTTTTGCTGTATATTTGGAGCCGTGGCATGCTGATATCTTTTCTTTTCTGGATTTGAGGAAGAATCATGGAAAGGTAATATTGACTTACTGATTATGTCGTTAATGTGACAACTTTATGATTTTTACTAGATTCTTTCCCTTTCCCTCCAAACTTGAGATTGCCGTGTTAATGTTTTCTTTTGTGTAATTTGAGTTTGAACTTGATGTGGATAGTTGGTTCAATACATTCTTAGTCTAGAGTTTCTGATGTATTAACATTTCATTAGTTTGTGCATGCTACTTTATGCAAGAAGAGTAGCGGGCCCGAGATCTGTTCTACGCTCTTTGGATACCTGACCTTTTTATGGAAAGAGTTCAGAGTAACGACCAGTGGTCTTTGTTTTGTCCAAATGAGGCTCCAGGTTTGGCTGATTGTTGGGGTTAAGAGTTTGAAACCCTGTACACCCAGTACGAAAAACAGGTAGGCTTAAGTATGTTCATCAAAATAAAGAAGTTTTGTTATGATGTTGTTCTGGCCAAATAGTAACTTATTTTTCTATAATCAGGGGAAAGCCAAAACAGTTGTCCAGGCACAAAATCTTTGGTTTAAAGTCCTGAAGTCTCAGATAGAAACCGGGACACCTTATATGCTTTACAAGGTAGTTGGTTTGAAGTTTAAGATAGTTGATTATAGATTAATTAAGTGCTAGTTATGATTAGTATTTGGTGAATGGTGTGATTTTGTACCGCACATGCAGATCAATTTTTAAGCAAAAGGTTTGAGGTGTACGATAGTCGATAATACATAAATAAAATGATAATAGCGATTATTACTTAGTCATGAATGCAGATTGTCTAATTTCATTGATGCTCTCCCTGTGGTATGTATTGTTGCATGCCTGCGTCTTTTCGTTTATTCTGTTTTCACTTGACTGTTTGACTATCTTCATAGCTCTAAGTCAATCCTGTCATTATTGATGCAGATCTGAGTGATGGAATCAAGTATGATTATAGTATAATTTTCCTGCTTTCATTTATTGGTTAAGTACTGCTCAGAGAACAACAAGAGGCTCATTAAATTCTCTACTTGTGAAGTATATGGGAAAATGATCGGTAGCTATCTTGCCAAGGATAGTCCTTTGCGACAGGTAAGTATTAGGTTTCGTTTGGTTCATTTGATATAGTGAAATGTGTCGACTCATTTTAGTTACTGATGTGTTGGTGGCTACTGTATGCTATGTTGTGGTTCTTGAGAGCAGAAAATGTAAGTTAGTATAGGTCTTCTGCTTAAGTTTTGATCTATATACAAGTGCTTTAAAGGATGAAAATTGCAAAAACACTTGCAGAGAATTAAGTTGAAATATCAAAGCTTAACTTTTCTTAATTAATAATACTGGATTTTCTTTTAAACATGTTCAGTAATATTCTCAGATGTGATGTCATGAAATTGAAGTCAATAATATGAATGTTTGACCTGCTTGTTGGATCAAGTAGTACGTTGTGCAGCTGTGCTTGTTGTTTGGTGATTAACAATTTATTTCTCTTTTGGTTTACAATGTGTACAGTTGATAGAGAGGCTAATCTACGATAAGCAAACTTAAGCCACATTATGTCCCAATTACTAATAATACCAACTGTAGCATGCTTACTCACTTCTTTTCCTGTTACGATTTCACTGCTGAGGGTGCAGAGAACGGTCTTGAGTTCACCATTGTAAGACCTTTCAACTGGATTGGCCCTAGGATGGATTTCATTCCCAGGATTGATGGTCCCAGTGAGGGTGTTCTGAGGGTTCTTGCTTGCTTTAGCAATGTTAGTTTAAGTTTTACCCTTGAACTATTTTGATCTCAATATGTTTTTCCTAAAATTTTATTTACTGGCGATTCTTTGTTTTTCTTAACCAGAACCTTTTGAGACGGGGAGCCTCTCAAGCTTTTGGATGGTGGTGAATCACAAAGAACCTTTATTTACATCAAGGATGCTATTGAAGCTGTTCTTCTGATGATTGTATGTCTAATAATTTCTCTTTAACATATGTTCAAATGAAAAATATTGTTTTTGACAAGCGTTAATCGGTCTTCTCTTCCCTACTCAGGAAAGAGAAAATATTGTTAATTTCTCTTTAGCGTAGTATATGTTTTTTTTTATTATGTCTCCTATAGCTTTGCTGCTTCTCTTTTAATATTAGAGTTAATCTCGCGCACACGCCCACACACACCCCACACATGTCCCTAATGTGACTTATGGGACATGAACCTACAACCTATGGTTAATGGGATGATAGAGGCCCCTTTGGTACTGTTAGGCTAAATTGTTATCTCAAGATGAGAATCACTGAACCTCACAAAACATCCCTAATTGGCTAATTAATTATCAAAAAATAAAATTTTATTGCAGGAAAAGGGTACGACAAAAGTTAGCATTGTATCAAGGGGTTCTCCGAGGTTTCCGAGGAGACCTTTGAAACTGCTCTCAGCACATTGAAGGTAAGATATGCTTTAGTATACCCTTTTTTTTTGGTCTTTCTTGAAAAAGTTGAAAACGGTAAGTTATGTGTTTGATCAACTAATCATAATATATATTAGCTAGGAAATGGTCATTAACATAAAAAGGGTAATTTATGTGTTTGATCAAATAATTGTAAGATATGCTTTAGCAATGTGAGCTTGTAAGACCATAGAAAAATACACCTCAAGTGACTTAGCAACCCATTTTCCCATTCCCTTGTACCTAGTGAAGTACCTAAAAAGTGTCGTTTGAATGTAAAGTATTAATCTTTAATGTCTCTTTAATGTCTCTTTAACGTAAAGTATTAATCTTCAGGGAAGAACCTGAAGAATTTGCTGGCAAGTTTAGTCATTTTTTCTTTCGTACATTGCGGGCATTAAGAACATAAAGTGCGTGGTGTATCCACAAGATTCAAGATTGTGTTATAAGAAGGTTGTCTTGATAATTATGTTTTTTGTATTTATTCATGTTCAATGTTGTATTTCTTAATAACATTGTAGACAAATGGATACAATTGTTGGTATGTTATGGCTGTTGATTACATTCTCTTTTTTGTTCGGATTAATTTGCGTTACGTTAAGAAGCCAAGAATTTTAGTTTTTCGTATTGTTAAAAATAAAAAGGTACGAAGAAACTGAGCATTTTGTAGTTGTCGGCAACTTGTAGATAGTGACCACTTTTTGGTCACTAGTCAACCAAATAGTGACCACTATTTGGTCTCTGGCATATTTAGTGACCAGATATTTGGTCTCTAATGGTTTGAAGTTGTATCTACCACCAATCCATATAGTGACGACATTCTGGTCACTATTTAGTGGCGAAACTGCTTCTGGTCTCTAATTGTAATTAGAGACGGAGCTATAGTGACCACTGGCGACCACCTGAATTTGGTCACTAATCAGGTTTAGTGACGAGATTGGTACTGTTTGTGACGAGAATTTCTGGTCACTAAAGACACTTTTTCTTGTAGTGTCTATAGCAGTATAACAAAATGTTAGACGATGTAACTTTTTCTGTTTTCCTAAAAAAAAATCTAACTATTTTTTTTATTCAAACATTTCCTATTTATTTCTTCTAGTTAAAGGAAAATGCAGAAGAACAAATTTTTATAAGCACACCTTATTTTTCTAGTATTCAACCTCTTACATTTAAAATTTAACTTAAGATACAAAACTTTTAGATACATTCTCACTTAATGGGGTTTAATTGATTGTTTAACTTGTGGTTATTGCAAGTTTTGCTCATTATTTTTGTATGATATATTGTTATTTTAATTAACTTAATTGCATATAATATTAGTGGACTGTATTAACTTAATAATATGTAATAAATGAATTAAATTTGTCATTTTTACCTATCATTTGATTAATTTTGTAAATTTAGCACACGTTAAAAAAGGGCATATCAGCTTATTCTTAATCAAAATCAAATCCAGACACTCTATTTAGAATCATTGATTTTTAGTTAGCATATTTTCACAAACTAAATTCGGAAGGGTCGGGTTCTGCTTGGAAATGCGTGGGTTCCTGGTTTATCGTGTTGGTTTTTGATGGAGTACCACAATGGTAAAGGTGTAGTACGTGCCACGAGTAGAGTATGTTAATAAAAATAAGCCGTAAAAACGTTTATTTATATTTTACGATCTTCTAATGTTTTGTCGATAACAAACGTAAAATCATTTTAACGAAACAAATAAAATACGTAAATGGTTTGAACTAATACTTTCTAACATATTCACATCTTCACATAAAACACTAAAACAAGTATAAGTGATTTTATGATTTAATATTACATATGTACAACAACTAGTGTTTACATATTTGAGTAAAATATACACATAACTAGTATGTAGTATATTGGTTAATATAAATGGGTAGAAACTTAAGTATCATAACCCATTGGGCAAATACATTGAATGTAGTTGTGTACAACCCAAAGCCCATGACCCATGGAGCTTGACCCATAACCCATTGCATGACATCATGCTTATATCATATATGGATAATATCCATAACCCATGGTTTGGATCCATACCCATGTGACTAGGTGCATTGCACTCAAGAGATACATTGTATCTAACTAAAGAGTAAAGACCCATGGATCAACCCATGACCCATGACCCAAAACCAAAATACCCATGGGTAAAAGGGAGCATCCCACGGATCCCTAGCTTTACGCTAGACGGATCCCTTGTGGAAGGGATCCGTGGGATCTGGGGAACAGTAGATTTTTTCTTCTCTAAATAGTGAGCCATTTCTTCATTGTTGCTCACCCCTTTCTATGTTTGTAGTTTTGTTTTTGTGTGATCTTCTAGGTTCCTCTTAAAGGCGAGATCACCACCTTTGAAGTCGAGCAAGCTCAAGTCCATGAGTTGCCATGCTTCCTCATCATCAAGACTACTGAAGTCTTTTTGTTGATGATTGTTTTTCTTTTCCTAAGAAGTGTTGAAGACATTTGTGAAAGGTGTCTCAAGTGTCAAGATGAAGATATTAGTGAAGGGTATCTATCGTCAATATCATAAGCACTTGTGTTAGGTGCTTAGAAGTCAAAACTAGAAGCACTATTGAAGGGTGCTTAGATGTCAAGACATTAGTGAAGGTTGTCTTGAAGATCTAGTTAAAGGCATTACTGAAAGGTGCCTTAGATGTACATTCGATATGGTGTGTTTCGATGTACAAGATAGATTAGTACTAGATTCAAGGATATTGATATCCTTGATGATGTTGTAAAAAGGAGTGGATCTCCTTTGGAATTAGTCGTTGGTGTAGTGTTGGGTAGTAGTTCCTCCATTGCAATGGAACTAGGTGCTTAGCCTAGTACCTAATAAAGGGTAGGAGACGTTGTGTAGGTGTGGTTCACCTTGGTGTGAAATAACTAGGTACTTAGCCGAGTACCTTATAAAGGGTAGGCGACGTTGTGTAGGTGTGGTTCACCTTGGAGTGAAAGAACCCGGTGGTTAGCCTAGCACCGGAAAAAGGGTAGGCGACGTTGTGAAGGCTTCTCCGCCATAAGGAGATTGGTGTAGTGGTTACGAACTCTCGAGTAGGTGACTCGGGGAATGGAGTAGGGCAAGGAAGGTGTCCTTGTAGCCGAACCACTATAAATACTCGCGTTGTGGTTTTGTGCTTCTTACTCTTATCTTTTCATTACATACTTATATATGTTTGTTTATCAACATCCAACACACACATCTATATAGATTGACATAAGTCGATCTAAATCGTTTAAAAGGAAGTTTGAATTGGCAAAACTATCCAACCCCCCTTCTAGTTTTCCACAATTGGTATCAGAGCTTCGTTACCAAGTTTCTTGAAGTATATTGTACTTTAAAAACTTGATACGATCCATGGTTAATTGAAAACTACAAAGAAGGTTTTTAATAAAACTATATATTTGGATGTTGATCTGATAACAACATTTTTCTTATTCACTTTTTCATTTAATTGCACTAATCCTCTTTGTCATGTTGATTAGTCAACGCTCACATCTATCAAGCCATAGGATTTGCTTGATAATAAAGATTACCTTCCCTAAGAAGGTATCTTGAGCACAAAGGAGTTGGAATTGTCCTCTGACATTTGATGTGTCATTTGTAAAGACATTCCTAATTGCATTTGAGGTATGACTTTTCACTTATCTCAAAATGATATTAGCTTAACAAATAAGTATGATTACCTAGGTATTTACTTGATTATCTTTTGTGCATATACATGTATTACATGTAGCTTCTTCTCACATACGTGTCACTCTTTCGTCTAAAGTCGTGGTTTATAAAACTTATGTTTTATTTAACTTAATCCAAAAAAATCATATCTTTCTAATAATAAAACAAAACACAAATCTCAAAAATTCCTCCTTCCCCATAAATAAACCATCCGTCGACCACTCTATCAAATCCTCACTTTTTCAAATATTCCAATTTCAAAAATTTCCTCTCATTCAAAACTTCATCTTCCTCTCCATTTTCATCTCATCCGAAACCAAGAAGGATCGTCTTAAACATGGTTTACATCGCTCTCGTGCTCATCGCCTTAACACTCATCGCACTTGTGTTCCCTATGATGAAGTTCACATACGGAGACATATACTTTGTGTTGTTAATCTACATTGGAGTTATATACCCAATCATTTGTATCATTCTTAGTATTGAAATGAAATATTACTAATAGTCTAGTTATCTAGGTTATTATTATCTTAATGTGTTTGTCATTTCTTTTGATTTATATGTTTCATATTCTTTCGTGATACATTAGAAGTCATGTATGCATGCTAAAAGAAAATGTAGGATAAAACACATATCGTTGTATAAAATTGTATAACCTATGTTTTTATCAAATCTGTTTCTGTTACTACAGATCCACGGATCCCGGAAAATACACTAGCCGGATCCCTTTTGAAAGGGAACCGTCCTACTGGAAAATTGTTTTTCATACAAAATAAAAACCACTTTCTTTCTAAAAGTTATATTCCACTAGAATGTCAAAACCATAAGTGAGTTAAGTGTCAATATTAATAAAAACCATTGTTAATAAAAATATAGTAAAAACATTAGATAATCATTGGTCGACCACAAACATCACTTTCTATTAACTCATCATTTCTATAGGTTCAACTATGACGCATGAATATGAGTTTGATTTTTCACTCACTAGCGTATACACTCCGAACATCTCCCTTGAACCCAACACACCTGGCAATCATGTGCGTGGGCTCAATAATCTCGAAAACCGTCACTTCCACGAAGGACGTATTGTAGACACCTCTCTACAATTCGAAGAAGGTATCATTACCTCCTTCCGAGCCATAGGACTAGAATGTCTTCTTGAAATCAACGAGAAGATATGTCCAAGGTTCATAATGGAATTCTTCCGTCAAGTTGAACTCGTTCGTAACGAGGATCGCTCTCTATTTCTTTGGTTTTATATCAAAAACCAAAAGTTTACTTTAACCCTTGGGCATTTTGCTCACATCCTCCGAATTCCAAACCATGGACAATGTGCCTTCACCGAAGATTGGTCTCTTGATTCTCTCTTCAACGTTTGTGAAGAAAATAGTCCATATTGTTCACACATACCTTCCCCGGAAGATTTAAATCACATAATATGCAAACCTCGACCATATTACTCCGATCCAAACATTATCTTCACACGAGACATCCGAGAAGAGTACAAGCCTCTTGCACTCATCCTGCATGAGAATGTTTGGAGTCTTAGGGGAAATCGAGAAATCCTTCCCGCTTGTTGTGCTCACATGTTGTACTGTTTGCCAACACAACAACCATACAATCTCGCCTATTTCTTTGCAAGGCGAATTGTAAATCTTCAAGGCTCCAAGAATAAACTCATCCCTTATTGAATGTTCTTGACGCGCCTCTATCATAACGTTATGCACTTTCATCCTCAATTTCAAAGTCTGTTGTACGTACTTGTGAACAAGATGATGGAACCGCTAAACATATCTCTCATGAAAACTTTCTTCATTCTTGATTCCACGAACACTCATCAATCACGTGATGATCCTCCTAGCGAAAACACTCAAGGAACCTAGTAGTATTTCAAATAGGATCAATCCTCTTGTACTCATGCTTTATCAATGTAATCCTATTTCCTTCATGAAATAAAACATCTTACATTTTGATATCTTAGTGTTAGAACCCCTTTAAACTAACCTTGGAATATAATGCATTGTCAAGATCATTGCATACCTTTAGTAAAGGTTCTGCTAAGCAGATGGACGGATCCCAAAGCTTGTGCTAAACGGATCCCTACATTTAGGGAACCGTGGGATCCGGCAAACAGAAAATGCAATTGCAAGCATTGTATTTCAAACATATCCTTAGAACACCTCACACTAAGCTAGACATAGTGTCTTAAGGCAAATTAAGTCCTTATCAAGTTAAGCAGATCCTTCCTACTCACGCATAACTCACCTAGATCACACTCAAAGACGCTTGTAGATCTATCGTTTCACTTTAATCCATTACTCTTCCGCTCTCAAACTCACACATCATTTTTCACATAATCCCTCATATCTAAACGTTGGAAACCTCTTATAGCAAAATTGATCATAATCATCCTTACGTCAAAATTGGTCGAAATTGATCAAATTCTAATTTTTCCATCTTAAGCCTTTAGGATATTCTCCAAAGGATTAATATAAGTCACTATCTGATCTCTAGGATCATTTAGCTTCAATTGACACTCTCTTCTTTAGTGTCATCCTTGTTCATTCATTGGTACTCATGAAAGTTCCAATTCCTTCCATAAAAGGCAATCATTAAGCTACATCACTCATTACCTTCAAGTACTTAAGCACCCCTTCAATTAAGACACTTAGGAGGACTGAAACACTCAAGATGATATAGATCTTAGACTTTAGAAACATCATTTCTACTCTTTCATAGCTGCTGAGAGTCGGATCCCTCTAAGGAGGGAACCGTGGGATCCGGATGACAGACTATGTCATACCTTGCTAAAACAATCATTTCAACTCAATTTTCTAACTCAAACACACCATCTCATCTTAAATGAGTTCCTAGATCAGTAAAAACTCTGAAGTTGACTCTTGTGCATGTTAATCATCACATTCTAATGAATCTTAATGGCTTAAGGCTTAAATGCACTTGCCAAATCTCTTGCTTTATAAACCACATTGTTAGGACTTCCATAGTCATAACCTTCATCCTAATTTCCAGCACTTAAGAAACCCTTACAAACTTCTTGAAATCATCTCATCATAAGGAAAACTCCAAGTAGTAACTTATCCACCAAAGAACCACCCAAGACAATTGCTCGTGTTGTACACGAAATTTCTTCAACCGAATCATCTCCGATCAAGCCTACAAATACAAGGATCTCTTCTCAACCAATCAAACCCATTCCTAAAAGGGTAGTACCTATAAAACTACCTATGCCAAACACCACCATGCCTCCTAGGCCAAACAATATCCTCTCCACTAAACCATCACCATTTCCTAGAGCTATTTCTTTTACATCTCCACTATCATCACCACACCTCTACAATTTAGAGGATTTGCCTCCTAGGCCGTCTCATCCTCCTCCGCCGACAACATTCTCCTCATTAGGAGGAATAATGGTACAAAATCAAGGTGTTGAGTCAACATTAGCTCCGGCTTCCTTTTCGCCGTTTCCATCATATAATCCCATTTGGATTATGAGAAATCATCAAAGTCAACCACCCGACCATATGGAAGTTGACACTTCTCTACCACCACCATCATTCTTGGTCGAGCTATTCTCACATGCGCCTCCACCAATCCCTCCGTCATTTGAAGCTCCACAAGCCGCTTCACTTGATTCTTCGCATCAAGCTATTTCATTTCTTCCACCACCACTACCTAGCCATGACAAAGATTGTTATCATTGTCAACATGTTGAAAGCTTGATATATGAAGTACGAGAAGACCAACGTTTCATGTTCTATCATCTCCTCGAACGTTTCGACGAGATTAAACCTAAACAAAACTTGAGCTAGAAGATTTTAGTGGTGTCCTAGCATCAAGCGATAGTTGGTTTAGAAATTCCTAGTCATGTATTTTTTTATTTTCTCTTAGTTTTTAGAGTCATATATATCATAACTCTAGTTTTATTAAATGAAATTACATGCTACTTGCTATATTTCTGAGTATATGATTACGTTGTATTCATATCTCACTTTTGTGATAACATTAATTGTTATACCACCATTTGCTGAATTTATTCATCAGCTAGACGGATCCCTCTTATTTGCCTAGACGGATCCCTACTAGGAGGGAACCGTGGGATCCGTGATACAGTAAACTATTTTTCTACTAACTTGGACCACATTTGCAGGAAATTGTGAATTATACTTGCTTTCTAACCTTTGTTTTGTAGTTATTCAATCTACACTTGAAAACTTTGACACCCTAAAAGCTAGGGGGAGCTTTGTGTCAAAGCAATACATTGCAAATTACTTGCAATATTAGGATTACATTTCTTGACATTCCTTTGCAAAATTGCAATCATCAAGGGGGAGCACATTCGTCACGTAGACGAATTCTTTTGCAAACTTACTTGCAAACAAACTAGATTAGTATTACTTTCTTGACGCCCTTACATAGGTACGGACTCGTCAAGGGGGAGTAAAGACGAGATCCCTTCCCGTTACTTTCTCTCTATTTCTTTTTATTTCTTTCACATGTTTTTCCTAAAAAAAAAACAAAGTGTTAGTTTCCTTTCGAAGCTCTTTTTGTTTCGACAAAAAGGGGGAGAAGAAAGTAAAAACTACAAATTCAAACTTTTACGAATTTTAGCTTTTCCTTAGAATAATTTTATGTTTTGTCATCAACAAAAAGGGGGAGATTGTTAATACAAATAAGCCGTAAAAACGTTTATTTATATTTTACGATCTTCTAATGTTCTGTCGATAACAAACGTAAAATCATTTTAACGAAACAAATAAAATACGTAAATGGTTTGAACTAATACTTTCTAACATATTTACATCTTCACATAAAACACTAAAACAAGTATAAGTGATTTTATGATTTAATATTACATATGTACAACAACTAGTGTTTACATATTTGAGTAAAATATACACATAACTAGTATGTAGTATATTGGGTAATATAAATGGGTAGAAACTTAAGTATCATAACCCATTGGGCAAATACATTGAATGTAGTTGGGTACAACCCAAAGCCCATGACCCATGGAGCTTGACCCATAACCCATTGCATGACATCATGCTTATATCATATATGGATAATATCCATAACCCATGGTTTTGATCCATACCCATGTGACTAGGTGCATTGCACTCAAGAGATACATTGTATCTAGCTAAAGACCCATGGATCAACCCATGACCCATGACCCAAAACCAAAATACCCATGGGTAAAAGGGAGCGTCCCACGGATCCCTAGCTTTACACTAGACGGATCCCTTGTGGAAGAGATCCGTGGGATCCGGGGAACAGTAGATTTTTTCTTCTATAAATAGTGAGCCATTTCTTCATTGTTGCTCACCCCTTTCTAAAATACTTTCCCCTAGAGTTAAAAACTCTCTAACCTTAGATCCAAGAGATCTATGTTTGTAGTTTTGTTTTTGTGTGATCTTCTAGGTTCCTCTTAAAGGCGAGATCACCACCTTTGAAGTCGAGCAAGCTCAAGTCCATGAGTTGCCATGCTTCCTCATCATCAAGACTACTGAAGTCTTCTTGTTGATGATTGTTTTTCTTTTCCTAAGAAGTGTTGAAGACATTTGTGAAAGGTGTCTCAAGTGTCAAGACGAAGATATTAGTGAAGGGTATCTATCGTCAATATCATAAGCACTTGTGTTAGGTGCTTAGAAGTCAAGACTAGAAGCATTATTGAAGGGTGCTTAGAAGTCAAGACATTAGTGAAGGGTTTCTTGAAGATCTAGTTAAAGGCATTAGTGAAAGGTGCCTTAGATGTACATTCGATATGGTGTGTTTCGATGTACAAGATAGATTAGTACTAGATCCAAGGATATTGATATCCTTGATGATGTTGTAAAAAGGAGTGGATCTCCTTTGGGATTAGTCGTTGGTGTAGTGTTAGGTAGTAGTTCCTCCATTGTAATAGAACTAGGTGCTTAGCCTAGTACCTAATAAAGGGTATGCGACGTTGTGTAGGTGTGGTTCACCTTGGTATGAAAGAACTAGGTACTTACCCTAGTACCTTATAAAGGGTAGGCGACGTTGTGTAGGTGTGGTTCACCTTGGAGTGAAAGAACCCGGTGGTTAGCCTAGCACCAGAAAAAGGGTAGGCGACGTTGTGAAGGCTTCTCCGCCATAAGGAGATTGGTGTAGTGATTACGAACTCTCGAGTAGGTGACTCGGGGAGTGGAGTAGGGCAAGGAAGGTGTCCTTGTAGCCGAACCACTATAAATACTCGCGTTGTGGTTTTGTGCTTCTTACTCTTATCTTTTCATTACATACTTATATATGTTTGTTTATCAACATCCAACACGCACATCTAAATAGATTGACATAAGTCGATCTAAATCGTTTAAAAGAAAGTTTTAATTGGCAAAACTATTCAACCCCCTTCTAGTTTTCCACAGAGTACTTGACATGACACAACATTAGTAAGGAGTTGGGGTTACTTCCTTGATGAGTCGAAGGCCAGATGAAACTAGTGAACCTCTATTATACGCGGGACGGATGACTTGTCTTTATTGGGTTAAGGATGCAAGCGGGGTCGAAGGAAAACTTCGTGACAAGTGGTATCAGAGCCAACTCAGACCAAGGTGGACCAAAGCAGTTTCATGTCTCTTTTCAAAAGTTCTTAAAAGTTTTGGTTGCGCAATTGTGGCGGGAGAGGTCTATCGGGGTGTTGTAGAGGATAACATAATGTCTTGTTGAGTAGAAAATGTCGCATTCGATTGAAGCCAAAGAGAGTAATGGTTTAATTCAAATAGGATGACAGTCACTGCATACTGGATCTCAAGTGGTCAAAAAGGGTAATGGACTAATCTAAAAAGGAAGGTAGTTGTTGCACGCTCGGACCCAATGAGTCAAAAATCGAACCCTTTAAGTTTTGAAGCCGGAGTAAAGCTAAATCATTTGAGGGAGGTTGTTTGTGGAGGTGAATGACTATACACGAGGTCGTGCATGAATTAATGGTGGGAGAATGTCATGAGCCAAACTCTAAAGGGTCTGGTTCTGCTTGAAAGTGTGTTTAATGCGTTCTTGGTTTATCATGTTTGTCTTTTCAGAGTACCCTAACGTTAAAGGTTTAGTACATGTCACAAGTAGAGGACTCGACATGACACTACACTGGTAGGGAGTTGGAGGTGCTCTTTTGATGAATCCAAGCAGGACAGAACCAATGAACCTTTATTATACCTAGGACGAAAGGTTGTTGAGTAATGTCTATCAGAGTGATATATGTCCATGTAAAACCCAGAATTTACCTCTTTAGTATTGATAATACACTCGGTAACATTGATCCTCGTAAATCACATGCACCCTATCTTCTAATACTCTACCAGAGTGATATACTATTCTATAATACTCTTTCTTATAATTATTTTCCAGTGTTTACTTTTGAAGTCTTTAATTTTTAACTTTAATTTCAAATATTTTTATTTGTGTTATATATTACTTGGTGTAAAATATATGAATGAATTGAATTTTAAATATATTTTCATTAGTATAATTTTCTTCGGATATTATATAACACAAATAAAAATATTTAAATTCAAAATTGCAAAATAAAAACTTAAAAAATTAACACTTGACAATACTTATAAGATGGATGTAAGATTAGAATAAGTAAACCCATCACAAATGAAATCTTCATACATGCATCAAAAGTGTACTACTACGCGGGCTAATATCAAGGATCCGCGGTCAGAGTGGAATAAGTACATTTTTTTTAAAACTAGAGTGAGTATGTTTACCCTCTTCTAACCTTTTATTCATATTATGCGTCATATTATCCTCCCTCTTTTTTTTAACGCTCCGCCCAAAACCCGGCCTCTAATACAATATTCTCTCCCATTCACTCAAAATTTCTTGCTTTAAGCTATTGAAATAACTCACAAATATGCACACACGATACACACAAGTGGCTAGCATAAAGGATTTTGCGAGTAGAGTTTAAAATGTGTGACGGACAACTTGGAATTCCTGCGGCCCCTTTCAGTAGGTATACCCTCTACTCTTTTCAATCACATGTCAAATTTTAAAAAATAAATAGTTGTTGAGTTTCTTTGAAGGGTCGAGGTAGTATCCAACTGTCGGGGTATAGAAAAGGACTTCCATGAATCTAGCTAGTGTAAAAAGATGACTGGACTTATCAATGAAGACTTCTTTTTTAGAACAGCTTATCAATGAAGACTTGATAACACCACGACTTTGAATAAACAATAACTATGTTTAACCGTACATATAAAGACAGAATATCAACGTTCTCTTCCACATAGTCCAACCAAACCTTTTAATATATTGTTTCCACCCAAAAAGTATAGTAACAAAAATATATAACAGTTCCCTATGGTCTTACAAAATCCATATATAGTTTCGATGTAAACACGTTTTGGTCACATATATACTTTAGTGGCAGTCAAATCTAGAAACATAAGTCTTGATTAGTTAACACTTAGCATAAGAAGATGGTTAGGGCGCCACGTCTTGACAAATTTGGAATGAAGAAAGGTGCATGGAGTGAAGATGAAGATGATAAGTTACGAGGCTTTATCGAGCGATATGGCCACCCAAACTGGTGTGAGATTCCCAATCTCGCTGGTATGATCTACTTCCTAATTATTAGAAAAATCCAATTAACTTATATATTTGCTTATATATTGTTTTTTGGTTAGTTTAGGTTTGTCCAGATCTGGAAAAAGCTGTAGGCTACGATGGATGAATTATCTACGCCCGAATGTAAAGCATGGAAATTTTACAAAAGAAGAACAAGATATCATTGTTGATATACATCGCAAGATTGGCAACAAGTAAGTATAAACTACTTTGACCAGTGTATATAGATGCATGCATGTTTAGAGATTCACGTAGACTAAATGGGATTATGTTATGTCAACAGATGGTCAATGATGGCTGCACAATTGCCGGGAAGAAGTGACAATGAAATAAAAAACTATTGGCACACACATTTGAAAAATCGGGTTAATAGAGAAAGTACTATAATGAGAAATGAACATACTGAAATTCTCGAACCAAGCCAGGCTTGTGTAGAAGGATGTTCGATAAAAATGTCGAACATAAAGACTACCCAAGACGAGGTTATGATTTTGTTGGCAGTACTATCATCTCAATCACCATCATCTTTTTCAACAAGTGAAATGTCGTCCTGCTCACTCAGTATCTCAGATTATGTTGTCTCAAGTGATGTTACACCCCAGTTCTCCAATATAGCCGCAAGTTGTTGGACTGAGCCATTATTATTAGACGACGAGATTATTCTATCATCAAGTGAAAAAATCCTTTCACCATTAGGCTCAACCAACAATCTCATCTGTGAGGCTTCTTTCCAGGATATCATCATGGAAGATGTGCCTTTATGGTCAACCATCGATTCTTATAGTTTAATCTAAAGCTAATTCATATTCTTTAGGCTCAATAAGCACTTGTCACAAAAGTTATAACAAATTTGATACTATTACACGCAATGGTGCTTATCAGTAGTGGTATATTAATTTATCAATAGTATCTTATATTGACAATAGTCGCAACAAGGAGTCAAGACCAGATCACACTACGCTAACACATATCAATAGTATATTATATTAACAGTCACAACATGAAGTGACGAACAATGTTCTTAAGTGACACGGTTTAGTCACACACTTTAAAGAGCCACAAGAACAATATTACAAAGTATTGGTCGTAATAGTATGAGTATTTTTTAATCTTTTTGGCGAAAGAATAAAATATATAAAAAATTGAAAATGATTTTTAACATAGTTGAAGATCAGTTACAACACCATTTATGAGATCATATGACAAGAAGCTAGAACCAATTGAGAAAAAATATAACACATAATCTGTAAACTAAATACCTATCCTTTGAACACACACTTAAGGCTAGGGATTCAATCCCCTTACTTTTCACTGCCACGTCAGCTTTCTCTCTCCAGCGACCTTCAGGCGATTAGGTGACCCAGTAAGGGCGACCAAGTTCATTTAAAAAAAAAAACATTTTTAACACAAAATAAAATTTTATTAATAATTAAAACGTTACATAATAATTCAAATAAAATTAAAACATTACGACAATACAACGACTAAACTAGTTTTGATTATGACGATACCAAATGTCTTCTACCAAATCGGCTTTGAGGCTAAGATGAGCTGTTCTGTTGCATATCTCCTTGGTAATTTCCAACGATTCCACATGCGTTCTTTTGTGAGGCTTGAAAAGCCTCCCAACACTCTTCCGCAAACATCATAAATTCGGTACTGACTTCATTTTCATCATCCGGTGACGAATCAGCAATGAATAGCTCGTAAGAATTAAAACTCATAGTGTGGAAAGAATATAGAGAATGTGTGAAATGAGATTTGTGAGTTTAGTGTGTAAATATGTTGTGTATTTATAGGGTAGTTTAGTAGTAGTTTTTTTTTGTTTTTTTTTTTTTTTTTTTTTAAGCCAAAAACATTTCACTACTACACAAACTGGTTTTTCCCACGGTGAAATCCGTGGGAAATCCCGTGGGTAAGGGCCCTTTTCCACGGATTTCACACGGAATCATTCCGTGTGTAAAAACCCCGTGGGTAAATATTTTCCCACTGAATTTCCCACCGAGCGTTGACTTTTTTCCCACGGATATTACTGTGGATAATCTGTGGTTTTAATTTCCCACAACTTTCTCACAAAATTTTCCGACAGATTTCCCACATATTCTAGCAACCAATTTCCACATGCATCGACGTCTTTTTCCCACAGGTTTCCCACAATTATTTCCCACTGATTTCTCACGAACATTTTCCCACTGATTTCCCACAGTTATTTCCGACGGTTTTATCACAAATTTCCCACCAAAAGATATATTTTCCCCTAACAATTCTGTGGGAAACCCCGTGGCTAAATTCTATGGTATTCGTATTATAATTTGAGATTTTCCAGAATCCAGAATCTATAAATATGCAAAACTAATATTTGAAACGATAAAAACCATTAATAAATTGCCAAAATAAACAAATCTGGTACCCAGAATGTATAAATGTGTCGCCAATGGACATAAATCCGTAATCCAAAAGACATAGGGTAGCAACGTATAATCAGACGACGCAACATCGTAATTGTTTTCGACATAGTACAACCCAATAGTTCTAACACAAAAATTAAAGCCTAATGCCAAATGAGACTAGACTAGGTAGGACCAGGATCCGATCCGATTCAGTAGCTTGGGGAGGATAATTCTTAGCAAAAGACTCCAACCTATCATTGAGTTGCCAAGCCAGTTGGTCCGCTGCTCATTGAGCCTCTGCAGCTACCCTCTCATCTTCCATCTTGTTTTTTAGATCATGTTTCGCTTTTTCAGAATTCATATATCCTGTTACATAAATTACACATTACTGTATTAGAATAACTCATCAGAATAACAAACTCTAAAACGATGCGAGAATAAGGAAAATAGACAAACCTCGTAAGGTGAGCACGTGTGTGTGGCATAGATACTCCCGGATCCCATTGTACCTGTTAGCACAAAAGTTGGATCCGTCGTCAATCCTGCACCAAGCTGTTTGATGTAGCAATGCCCTTCCAAACTTCAAAATCATCCGGTGGGGACTTAGAACCATTCTCATCAATCTTCATTCTCCACATGCTTTTCTAAGATAATCCTTGAATATTGATCCTGTTATATAGAGTCTACATATTAGTGATGGAAAACGGGTAAAACCGGTAAATTTAAAGATTGGGTAAAATTGTTAAGATTTATAAACGCACAAAAGAAATTTCAATACATCATATACTAAGACTTTGAGAGTTACCAATCATTGTTTAGACATTGGGTCAACAAACTCCAGAATCCCACTTGATCCGGGCTCTCCTGGCCTAGTCCCTTTCTTCGTGTGGACTTCTGTATGCAATTCTACAAGCTTCACTCTATGTCAATGACTGCATATCAGAATTCTTAATAAGCTCTTAAGTTTATTGTTGTTGTTCAAGTAGGTAAGAAATACAAGGGCGTTACAATCACTGATAGTTCTTGTGAAGTTACTAGAAATTCAAGCATGAGCCGTTAGCACATCTGATGCTTAAGCAACTGTTCCCCAACACTTTTTAACTAAACAAATTTGGCAAATCATAACGCATAATTATCACTAAAGTAACAAACTATATCTCAAGTCAAAAGATATCAAAACCAAACATTCTACCACTAAACGTCGACATAAATCCTAAACTCTTCACGCACTATAGCATAACGTTTTTTATCTATGATTTGCACCATCTTTCTTTTTGCCCTATTGGTGTTATTTTTCTCACCGATTCCCTGAAGCAGAAAAGAATAACTTGGTTAAGCCTCCCAACAATAGCAAAAAAATATTTCAGATATGCAAACATAAACATTAGTAGGAACGATGGCTAGCCCATTTATCATAAGTGCGTGGACCAAAAGTAATTTACTAAATAAACATTTTAGTAATGCTAAGAATCAGTAGGCAAAATAAGCATTAGTAAAAGTAAGCATTAGTAGGAACAACAACTAGCCCTTTACCATAATGGTGCGGACCAAAAGCAATTTATCAAAATAGCAATTTAAACGCAAACAAGAAACAATGATGAATTTTCCTACCTTCGAATTTTCTTTATTTGGTCATGTAACTCTTTTGCGTCCAATCACTTGAGCTACAAAAAAAAGCAACAGCTTGCAATCAATAAATGTTCTAAAAAGATATGAAGATTATACTGAACCATATAAATAAGCTACATAATGATTGCATACCTTCGCCATCATAAGAATGCTTTAATCCCAACTCAAATACATCTTCAGCTTGTTGGCTATCGCAGTCGATTTTAAGGCTATCTCCATTATCCATAAGTCGCAAAGACACTACTGTATAAGTGTGTTTGTGTTCAAAATCCTATCGACACAAATTATTTGCAAACAATATCTATCAATCACTTTAATTTGTCATTTACATAACCATAATCACAAATCTTCATGAATATGCATACCATACATTCAATCAGCAACATAAAAAAATATATATACATTCATCTCAGCCATAAAGTCATGATGTCAAAACAAGCTTACAAGCTTGTTATAGTCACGAGAGGTCAAACCAACAACAATATTCATCTCTGCATAAAGTTTCTTACTGATACCCAGCCCCTCTACATATATATTGTAGGCACAACCACTGCTAATTATTAAGTTTCTATTCAATGTTTGAGATATTCTATGTTGAAGTTAATGCCAATAGGAGAGTAAGTAAAAGTATACTCGAAAAAGGATCCACAGAGATAATGCTACTTACGTTACTTTTTATACCCCTTAAAAATTTGTTCAAGTTTACTTGGTTAGCATATTATAGAATTTCGCATGGATATTTGTTGTCTAAGCTACAGGCTACAAGACCAAAAAATCATTATTCCTACTAGTACCAAATTATGATATTAAAAATGCTCCTATTGTCAATACACTCTATCAATTAAGCATTCCTTTCGACCTCGAGGGTTGCTATAATATATTGAATACAAGCATTAGCTAAAGACTAAATTTCACAACAGAAGAAAGAACTAAACGTCAAAAAAGTTGCTATTTTTTTGTTTAACTAAAATTTTATACAACTAGCATCACCTATCTCACAAATAACTATCTCATATATCATATATGTCTCTAATGAGACTTGAACCCACAACCTCCTCATAATTGATGGGCCACTCACAAAAAAAAGTGACTATGTAAACAAATTAGTAAATAGTAATCAAGATTCTATTATTCAATAAGTAATATCAAATGCACTTGCCACAACTAAATGTTCATAGTACGAAATCAGAACTCACAAATGAGTGAAATTACAAAGTCATTTTTCAATAGTTATATATACATGGCTGCTAAGATGACACCATTCAGACACCAAAATACATCAAACACCTTGTAATTGTCAAAAGAGCAAGCACTTTAATTTGTCATTTAGATAACCATAATCACAAATCTTCATAAATACGCATAGCATACATTCAATCAGCAACAACATACAAAAAATAACAATGGGAACAACACTAGTAGCCTAAAAAAACATCTCAAAAGTAACTAAAGCAACAAGATAAATTTAGGGCACGATCGATTTGTGGAAAATTATAAAGTAAAATTGATGGATCTGAGATGGAATTGGGTTTCAGGAGAGTAGCTTACATTGGTATTGAGAGTAAACACCAACAAGAAAGAAAGGTAAAAGAAGAATTGAGGATAACTTGAGAGGAGAAGGAAAAATATGAATGGGGATCTGAGGAAGTGAAAGGGTTTTGATTTGGGGAAACCAAGGGCGGGGAGGACATGAAAAAATTAGGGGGAAAAGAGGGAGGGAATGAAAATTTACTCTTATGTTAAAATTTTAATAAGAAGAATTAGCAAAAGTTATCAATTTTAAATGAGATTATGGCTATGTTTGGCGGGGCTTAAATGGGGCTTGGGCTTTTAAAATAAATCGGCTAATAAAAAAAGTCTCATTTGTTATGCGGGCTTATCAAAGGACTTATAAAATAAGTCTCTATAAGCCCCAGCCCAAAAAAAGAGGCTAAAAACTTTAATCTGAGGCTTTTGAAAAATAAATTACTTATTTAGCCACAAAAAATTATTTAATTATGTTCTTTTTAGTAAGTTTGCAATAATAAGCCCCAGCCCTAACCTATTTGACAAACAAGTTTATAAAAATACAAATTTCATTTTCGGCTTATAATATAAGTCTTAGCCCCAGCCCCAGCCTATTTCACCAAACATACCCTATGTCGTATAATAGCAACGTATTTTTTTAAAATGTACCGATTTAGTATGTGATATTTAAAAATGTTGAGAAATGTAACAAACTTTCATAAGTTTTCCAATTTGATACGTGACGTGATTATTACGTGTCACGTTATAAAAGGTGTCACATGTCAGACTTTTAGGTATGACACGTCATCATCACGTATCAAATTGGAACACTTACGAAAATTCGTTACATTTACACAACTTAAGTTCACATACCAAATCGGTACATTTGAAAAAGTACATTTCTATTTTTTGACCTAATCTCATTTTAAACTAAATGAAGACTATAAACTATATATTTAGTTCATTAATATTTCGATTTCTTTGGTGTATTACATTTGTTTACCGTTTTGTTCAAAGGGTTATTTGGTGATCACGGCTTGTGTTCAACGAACAAGTGCTAGATCTTGGAATGTCGGGTTGTTCAACGATTGCACAAACTTAAATCGCATAAATCCTTTCCCTTCATGAAAGTTGTTTTTTTTTTGTTTGTAAATTGAGGCATGTCACACTCTAGTGGTCGTAATAAAAAATTTGCAACCCATCCATCTCTGGTGGTTACCTTAGGGCCTTAAGCTTGAGATTGACTTGATTATAAAACTCAAAGATTGAAACTTGGCTTAAGTTCTAACCAAATTTATGATATGCTCTTGTTATTGTTATACGAAATAATATGGACAATAACATTGTAGTGTGACTTATCGATAATAGTCATATTAGATATTAGGATGTTTTCGAGTCAACTCTATATACAGTTTACCAAGATTTTTCGTTAACTGTGTCGATGGACCTTTGGTCGACAATAGGAATTGACACTTTCGAGGACCTACATATATCAAATAAATTGAACCGATTATATGTACTACGACTACAAACACTAACTATACAATGAAGTATCACATACCATTCAATAAAAAATTAACGTAACACGAGATATAGTATGAAATCGAATGTGATGGGACACATGTACATTAAGTGTTTTATAAGGCCAATTATAGTAACACACCAATAAATAATGGTCCTATAAAATTGTGATAATAGGACCAAAATATCAAATGTCATATTAGGTGTTCATTCATTATAAAACCCAAATATATAAGTGTCCTATAAAACTTATTTGGTAAGACCTATAAATGAAGTGTCCTATTAAATGTAGCATCATAAGACCACGCCATATATGTGTCCTATAAAATCAAATTTAATAGGATACATTTACATGTGTCGTATTAGACTATATATAATATAACCCCACGACTAAGAGTCCTATAAAATTTAAGATAATAGGACCTAAATATCAAATGTCCTATTATATTGTATCATAATGAGACTAAAATGAGTACGTGCCTTTTAAAGTTCATCTAATAAGACCTACTTATCCCTTTTGTTGTAGTGACGTTCACGCATATACACATCCGCATACCTACATACAAAACATCTATATACACAAAGAAGGTCATAAACGGGCATACGAAACATATACGTGTAGATATCCACATATATACAATGATTTGTTACACATAAATGTTAAATCTAAACCTACACATACACTTGTGATACTCGCATAAATAGTTACAATAATAAACAAACACATATAATATAAAACTACAAACACATATGAAGACATACTAAGTAATGTGAGAATATGTAAGCATACACAAACATAAAAACGATATTCTTTGTGGGAAATTTGTGGGTATTTACACACAAATTTCCCACGGATTTATCAAATCGGTAGGTAATAAGTGGGAAATTACCGACGACTTTACCACAAACATAAGCGTTTTCTTGTTTTTTTTGCTATAGTTACACGTTCACGCATATACACGTCCGTATACTGATAATGCTACACGCGTCGTTCGGGGTCAAAGGAACTTCCTTTTCTTCGAGCAATTTTTACAACACCCTAGGCAGTGAACCTAATCGTTGTAGTGAGTATTAGGGTAAGCCACGGGTATTGATATCGTTTTCTAGGGGAATAGGAATGCTAGTGAGAAGTTACTACGCTAAGGTTGGGGTTGAGAAAGATTATTTTTTATCTTTTTATGTTTTTTTTTAGGAATTAGAAAGGTACGAATCTCGGGCTTTGGATTTGGGGGTTGGTATTTCTACCGATTACTCTACTTGTCTAATTATCTAGTCTAAGGTGTATGTAGTCTATGTCTAATTATTGTGTGCTCGTATGATGGTTTAAAGATGTGTTTACTTAGGTTTTATTACTCCTTAATTATATCCTATTGATGGTTGAATTGTCACGTCCTTATTCTTAATCGCGTTGTGTGTCTAAAGTCGTAGGGTATGCGTTTGTCCCTAACTCTTTGAACTTACCAAAGGGTCTCGTCTACAAAAACCTCTAGGAATTATAAACTCTAACTCTAAGGCACTCTTTGGATGGTTTAGCCTACAGCTGCTCTAAATGTTATAGTCCAAGGTTCACAAAGATCAATCAAGCATTAATTACACAATGAATGACCTATCGCATTACTAGATCATTAACAATTAAGATAAGAGACAACCAATCAATATTCAATAATTAAGTTTCATATTCCCTAAGCAAACACAAAAGTAAATTAGCCGGACATGGAGAACATGCAAGCATACACACAAGTAATTGAAGACATAATTGAATTAATGAAGTAAAACACCGTCCCCTTGCGACGGCGTCACCTTATGCTTGTGACGCCGTCGCATAATTAGCTACATTAACTAACAAACACATAAAATATAAAACTAAAAACACATATGAAGACTTACTAAGTAATGTGGGAATGTGTAAGCATACACAAACATCAAAATGGTGTTTTTGTGAAAAATTAGTGGGTATTTACACACCTATTTCCTACGGATTTATCACATTCGTGGATAATCGGTGGGAAATTACCGACGATTTTCCCACGGGCATAATCGTTTTCTTTTACTTTTTTTTATATAGGTACACATATGCACGTCCGTATACCTATATACAAAACATCTAAAGATACAATGAAGGTTGTAAATGAACATACGGAACATATATGTGTAGATATTCATACATGTGTAATCGTTTGTTACATAAATATGTCATACCTAAACTTTTACATACACTTCTGATACTCGCATAAATAATTACATTAATAAACAGAGGCATATAATATGAAACTACAAACACATTTGAAGACATACTCATTAATGTGAGAATGTGTTGCATACACAAACATAAAAACGATATTTTTGTGGGAAATTTGTGGGTATTTACACATATATTTCCCACATATTTATCACATTGGTATTTACACACATAGACCGTGTGAAATCCGTGAGTAATGTAGCTAAAATTTGCCACAGACTTTTGGCCGTGGCTAATACGTGTGAAATTTGTGACAAGTTTCCCACTGAAGTTTAATCAACAGAAATAGTATGAATATTGTCGCAAATCTGTGGGAAATTTACGACGGATTTGCCACAAAAATTTGGTCAACAATTTAGTGTGTAAATAGTGGGAAATCCGTGGGAAAATTACGCCCACGGAAATTTGGTCAATAATTTAGTGTGTAATTTGTGTGTATTCCGTGAGAAATTTCCCACAATTTTTTTTCCGTGTGTAAAGTTTTGTGGGTAAAACCAGTTTGTGTAGTAGTGTTTAAAATATTAAGTTTAAACGGTAGGATTTTTTTTTTTTTTTTTTTTTTTTGTTTCATATGCAACGGATACAAGTTAATTAAGTCGATCTTGCAGACGATTGAATTGGGCATGACATGAGGCGATTGACAAGCTCCACAGTAGGCCGATCGATACTACTCGATCGCCTATACACACTCGATCGACACACGATTGTGTCTATTGGGGGCAGCCTAAATGTCAACAACAACAACTAAGAACTTCGTGTGAGGTTGAGAAATGCCAATTGAAATATTGATGGCAACTTCATTAATTGCTAGTTAGAGAAGAAATGTGACACTTGATCAACAAAAGGCAAATAAAATAACCATCTTCAATTGCTTCAAACGATGAAGAGAGACATGATCATCTCGATCTGTAAACTTGAAAGTAAGGAATGAAAGTATGTACGTGTTGAAAGAGAAACTTAATCATTTGACGCATATTTCTCTAAGGACTTAATCATGAGCTTGAAAGTAAGGAATGAAAGTATGTACGTGTTGAAAGAGAAATATGTGTACGTGTTGAAAGAGAAACTTAATCATTAATGAAATAAACCATGCTTACAATGTAGACAAACGTTCACCATCATCTTCTAAGGACTCATCATCAGACAAGCCATCCTAACCGTATCTGTATTTAAAGGTACTGATTTAAGGTTTAATTAGTTCATATATTATGAAAAGTTAGTATAACAAAAATTCAGAAAGTCCAAATTCATTTGTACCTTCTTTATGGTCTATGGTATTTACCACAGAGACACTTTTTTTTAATGTGCGAGTAACACTCATAGGCACATAACAACCTTTTAGTATTGATTATTTACTTTCGTTTTTGGGTGAAGATTATATACTTTTGTTATTACCTCGATCTATAGTAAAACATTAGAACCCATGGACACACTGTCTTGCGATAATCTGTCATATAGATATTGTGTTGTGTGGCACATGCACATATTTCTCTACTGGCCAAAGAAAGAATCTTCTTTTAAAAATGTTCATATTAAGTGGCTGTGAACCATTTCCGTAGTTAACCTACTTCTCCATAAAGTTTAAATCGACGAGAAACCCTTAACTCGTGCACCATTTTGGGTGCCGACTGACATTTCTCAAAAGACATAGCCTCAGACAATGAACATATTCCAGCATAACCATATTTGTCATCACATTTCAGCCGGAAGTTGGGATTGAACCAAATAACTATTTCTTCAAAAACTCTCCTTAACCGGTCAGCTAAACATCCGCAGTGAGTGAGTGATACTATTAGAACAAAACTCCAACAGTACCCACTAATTATGTGTAATTTGTGTACCCACTAATACTACACGTAATTAATATTGCATCAAAATATCAACTCCGATCCAGCATAAAATATATGGTCCATTGCCATTAACCTAGACTAAATAATAACCCAATAACGTAATAAATAAGTAGGTGTGTACCATTTACGGATGCTTAGCTTGTTGCTAGTATGCTATATTACCATGTCAACTTTCGTTAATCAACAAATTGCTCTCAAATTGTTGCTATATATTATGCTATATTACCAACTAAAGTTCAATTCATTGGTGGCTTAAATTTATGTTTAAACAATATAATAACAAGAATGCAATATTTATAAGGTTTTATTTTCCGTTTTACTAAATGTTTATAAGGTTTTATTTTTAGTTTTACCAACTAAAGTTCAATTTACCGCGTCTTTAAACTTTTAACAAAAAAAAGCCGATTAAAAAATCTCAACATCTATAAAGATATAACATTTATAAGGTTTTATTTTCAGTTTTTATATGTTTTTTCATACATTTTAAGAATTGTTATTATTTAAAATGAATTATCACATGTTACAAACTTTTTCAAATTTACATTTTAATTATTTTATTTTGTATGTGTATGAAAGTTACAAAAAAACACTAACCACTATAACATAACTATAACGATGTGCAGCTAAATTTCGTTGTTGTGCATGCACTACTCGCCCAGTATAAATTTATGTACTTACATATAGCAATATTGTTTCTCAATGTTGTATATTTCTAGATAATTCTAAAGGCAATCTTTAATACAAAACAACTTAAACAGATTGTATAATTAACTTTATTAAATAATGAAGCAAGATACGCACAAGCACCCTTATATGATTCTACAAGTTACATGCTTGATCATCTAATGCATGTGCAATAATTTATCACGCATATTAGTGACATTATTTACAGAATAACCATTTAAGAATAGATAAAATAACACGACATTTTTTAATGCCGGGCAATTAAAAATAGTAGTAGTATGAAAACAAAGTTGTATTCCCACGGGCTAAAATAATTCGTGAAGTCATTGACAATAACTTAACTTTGACTTATAAAGTTTTCTTCTCGAACACTCTCATCTCATCTCGAACTTTTAAGGCTCTAAACTTATGTTTGATGCATAATGTAAAACTGCTTCCCGTGCTGGTGATGTACGTCCCTGATGGACCTGTCATAGTCAGCAAACACATATTAGCCTCATCTCGAGTTTTGGTCTTATGACCAAGCTTTAGCGTGAGAGTAAAATTAGATAAAGGACGAAGGGCCAGTGATTAATGCAGAGAGTTGATATGTACTAAATATGTATTAAATGAATCAACCAATGTTGTTGTATTTATACCACTTTAATGACTCTAACTAACGTCATAAAGAGATAAGCCACCGAACTATTCCTGACCTAGGTGTTACGTGGCATGGCCACGTGGCGACCATATCCCGAAATACCCAGATAAGCGGCGCAAGCTCGGTTATTAGTAACGACGGTTTGGTAAAAGGTTTGTTGGATAAAAGAGTGTTTGCCATAATCAGTGGCGGAACCAGAAATGAGGATGTGGGGGGCAAAACTTTTTTTTTTTGACAACAACAACAAAATGAGGAAGAAAAAACTATGATCGTAATGATAAATCGAGTAATTTTACTTTGAAATGATGGATTTATAAAGCTTTAGAGTGTTGAATGTTGGGTTTTAGTATGTGGGTGAGGGGCAATTTGAGTTTTGGTTGGGGGGCATTTTCCAAAAAAGGTCAGAATTATAAAAAATATTACACTAAAATCTCGACTTTTTCGATTAGTCATGAGGGGCACTTGCTCCCCAATTTTATGAAGTGGATCCGTCCCTGCATATAATAATAGTAAACGATGTCTTTCGTCCATCTATCGACGTTCGGATGTAAGTGTTTCGGACATGTGTTCTTTGGACCACTTACACCATCATATAAAACTATAAATAAAATAATAATAAATGATTAAGTTAAGCTAAGAACAAAATTAAATACGTCTTTCATATACTAACATTTATTATAAGGCCTCAAATTTAATATTTTTGGTGAAAGCGAGTTATATCAATGAACTAACAACGTGCATGCAATAATGCTTAAAAGAAAGATATCTCCTTAGGCATTTTAAAGCAGATACACTTTTCACTTGACCTTTGTTTTGAGTTAATTTTCGTTAGAGCCTTTAGTAATATGAAAAAAGCTTGCACGTAGGTTATACTTGAAATAATAAAAAACTACTCCGTAAATGTCTTGCATATCAAATAATATATTTATTATGGTGTATTTATTTAGAATATTCAATTTTAAAAAATGATAAAATCATACAAAATATAAAAATAAAAATAAAAATAAATAAATAAATAAAAATAAATAAATAAATAAATAAAATAATAAATAACAAAATAATTTGCTATAAAATGAAGAGTGATGAATAAAAAAAGAAATCAACGGGTGATTCTAGCAAACCTCGTTGAATATTTGACCATAAAGATATGAGCAATGAATAACCAGATCCGAAAGACGCGTTAATGTGTCCCTTATCTTTATGACGTGTTAGCCATACATCAGCAAACTTACGTTCGCTTTGCATGTTATTGCGTTATCGGTGCGTTGACTTTGTAATGTATCCCTACATTATATGCATTTACAAGACAGGTCCCTATGGTGTTATACCTCAAAGGAATGGTTTATACTTTATGCGTGAAACTAGGGGTGAGCATCGGGCTAAGACTGGATCGGATCGGCCAAACTCGGAATGGACTGATACCGATTTAGCTCAAAACCCGAGACTGAGGACCGAATGTGTTCGGTCCAGTCTAAGAAGATATAATGGTTGGTTTGTACGTAATATCGGACCATACCGGACCGACCCGAGACAGAAATAAGGAAAAATTTGAAACCGAGACTGGACCTCTGGTCTTTCGGTTCAGTCGGGTTTGTGTCGGTCCGGTCGGTTGTTTTGAGGTCTGCAATGCTCAGCCCTAAGTGAAACTATGAATACTCTATTTATTCACATTTTTAATATATTATACTCCCTCCGTCTCAATTTAATTGTCCATATTTTCATTTTTGGATGTCTCAAAAAGATTGTCCACTTTCATTTTTTAGTAAAAACTAGAGAATCTAAAGAGAGAATATTCTATTCGTGTGGTTGAAAATTAAAGTTGACTCACTTTTATTAAACTTTGTGATTTCACTCTTCTGACAATTAAATTGAGATGGAGGGAGTAATGTTTTATCTACTTTTAAAAATTCATTATACGCCCATCTATAAATTTAGTTTAGTCATTTCTTCCGTCTTTATCTTTTAAATTTTATACTTCCGGTCAAATACCATTAATTCTGTTTAAAAGACTTAGTTTCCTCCAAAAAGTAAAAAACTTAAAATGTAATAAAAAGAGAAAGTATTACGACTTTACATGTAGTAAAATTTAATCTTTAAGGTGATGATAACTTGAAGTGGTGGAGGTATCGGCCACTTAAATTGGAGTTGGTGGTAGTGATGTTGACGGTCGAAAGTGGCGGCGAAAGTTATAAGTATTCAAGGTTAACTAACTTGATCGAAGTGGTTAAAATACGTACAATATTTTAAATGGGTAATTATGAGAATGCATGTTTTGCTCAAGGTGTCAACATTTTTTAGGAAAAAAGTTTGGGTATTTCCAAAATAGACTGTGAGACTTGCGACTTTTCTACTTTTCATATAAGCTTGACAAGTGTCCTTCGAAGTTTGTGTACCCAATCATTTTTTCTGACTTTTACAGCTACGATTGTACAGTGACCGAATCTCAGCGACTTTTTTAAGAATCTTGCGAATTTTTTTTTTGTCCTTTAGTAAAAAAAATCAAAGTTACTAAAATATTTGTTTATACTTTTAGTTCCTTCCCAATGCTGAGCGACTTAAGCGAAATAATATTAGCGACTTTTTTTACATTATACTTTTGTACCTTTTAGTATCTTTTTTACACTTTTTAAAATTATAATTTTAACTAAATTGTCTATTATACCCTTGTCTCTTCCATTTTCACCAATTATTCTTTCCTCCCATTGTTAAAATAATTCAAGTGGTACACCAGCCAACTTGTAATTGATAATCATGAGAAAGATATTGCTCTCAAACACTTCCTATTTTTGCCAAAAATTTCACTCGTTCTTCACACGGCAATCAATCGTATTTTTTGTTCCAAACCTTATCCACACTTGGATCTTCATCGTTCAAAGGTTATTATACATTTCTTTCTTTCTTATTACAATTTTCATGAATGTTTCCAAGATTCTTTCTGGGTCATGAAAAATTCTTGATTTTTAAGGTGATAATGTCAAGATTTCCTATTATTAATTAAATATGATAAACATTTGACCTTGATCATCCTATGTTTAGGCTTGTATATTGGTTTTCTTATATTTTAGTAATTTAAGGTGTAAATGTTATGGAAGTTTTAATCTTTTTTAGGTTTATGATTTTGTTTATGCTTTTTGGGTTTCATTTGATTCCAATTCATTGTACAGTCAATCAATCAAATTGAAGTTTGTGTTGTAGTGGTTAATGGATGAATGCATAACTCGGCCTCATGGAAACGGCAAGCTAGCAGTGGTACCCGATACCACTAGCAGTGGAAACGACAAGCTAGCAGTGGTACCCGATACCACTAGCAGTGGTTTCGAGAAGCCTAGCAGTGGAAACGAATTAAAACTAGCAGTGGTTTCCATGTTTGGTCGCATAACAAGCAGCAGATTACCTCAATAGATAATATTTTTTGGGCAACTGAGGCATTTAGAGAATTAGCCCAAGTTTGATTCCATATACTGATTTATGCTTATGATCAGGTTCTATCAAGGGGTGTGAATTATTAAAATTGTGTGACTTCAAATATTTGTAGGTTATTGTAGCTGATATGCGAAAAGTATTGGCAAAGCACCCTCAAGTAGAACAACAGAGGTTGCATAGAAGGGTTTTCCTTGAAAACGTTGATCCTGAAAATCAGTCCCTTTTGGTTAGTCTTGTACAAATTCTTTTAAACCTATAACACCAATCTGTTTACCTTCACCAATGGTTTCTGAGGTTCTTGAAATGATCATACTTGTGCAGAACTGATTGAACATGTTTGTGTGGTCTATTTATAATTTTCTTTGTATGATTTTTGATAACGCTACACGCGTCGTTCGGGGTCAAGGAAACTTCCTTTTCTTCGAGCAAGTTTTATAACACCCTAGGCAGTGAACCTAATCGTTGTAGTGTAGTAATTAGGGTAAGCCACGGGTATTGATATCGTTCTCTAGGGGAATAGGAATGCTAGTAGGGAGTTACTACGCTAAGGTTAAGGTTGAGGAAGATTATTTTTTATCTTTTTATATTTTATGAAAATGGAAAAGTACGAATCTCGGGTATTGGATTTGGGGGGTTGGTATTTCTACCGATTACTCTACTATTATCTAATTATCTAAACTAAGGTTGTGGGAGTCTATGTCTAATTAATGTGTGCTCGTATGATAGTTTAAAGATATGTTTACTTAGTTTGTATTACTCCTTAATTATCTCCTATTGATGGTTGAGTGTCACGTCTTATTCCTAGTTGCGTTGTGTTTCTAAAGTTGTAGGGTATGCGTTTCTCCCTAACTCTTTGAAATTACCAAAGGGTCTTGTCTACAAATCCACGTAGAGATTATAGACTCCTACTCTAAGGCACTCTTCGGATGTTTTAGCCTACAATCACTCAGGTAATCATACTCTAAGGTTCACAAAGATGAATCAAGCATTAAGTACACAACGAATGACCTATCGCATTACTAGATCATTAATCATCTAAGATAAGAAACAACCAATCAATATTCAATAATTAAGTTTCATACTTCCTAAGCAAACACACAAATAAATTAGCCGGACATGGAGAACATGCAAGCATACACACAAATAATCAAAGACATAATTGAATTAATGAAGCAAAGACTTATCTTGGTGTAAGATAGGGTTAAAAACCCTAAAATACTATACAAGACACCTTAGGTTCGGTTTTAGGTTTTTACTCCAAAGACTCTCCACACAAAGACTGAAAAATTCGGATTCTATATATAAGATTACAGTTGCGACGGCGTCACCTTATGTTTAGTGACGCCGTCGTGTCGCCGCCATTAGGGTTTCGTCTTGGCCACGTTAACCTTGCGACGGCGTCACCTTATGTCCGTGACGCCGTCCTCTTCAGCTTCTGACGTCGTCTGGATCGCATCTAGGCCGTCTGAGTAGCGACGGCCTACTCTTTCACAACTAGACGCCGTCTCTTGAAAACACGAGTTTTGCGTTCTGACCCGTCACAATAATTCTCCGACGGCGTCGCAAATAGAACCTGACGCCGTCGCCTTCTACATTCAGCGACTGTGAGTGTCTGATTTCGACTTTGGCCATTTTCTTCATATATTCGCGCCTTTCTGTCCAAATAAGCGTCATTCCAGCATTTTGCCTTCACGAGATCTAAAAAGTGAAAAGGAACGATATTAAGCAATAACGGATACAAAAGTGGTCAAATAAGGACTTAAACGACCCCTCAAAATGGTACCTTTTAAAACCTTATCAAATATCCCTACACTTGTTATTTGCTTGTCCTCAAACAAATGTGCTTTTAGCCAATTAATTTATAAGTTAGGGGTCATTCAGCATTAATTCAAAACGGTCCACAACACATATAAGCCCCGCAAAAGTCATAACAAGCACGGAAATTACATACTAGCACCTCACATGGGGTGTTTGGATACTCACATCTCTCTCAGGTGTATAAATGAAATATAACAATTTAGGAAATGGAAGATAAACACTCATTAACCGGTCCTAGTACATAGATTACCATAGGCTTGAGAATAGATCAAACCTCCATCGCTTTGGCGTAAGCACCTAGGAAAGACTATCAAAGAGATCTTTAAAGGGTTGTAACGTTAGGCTTACGGTAGGGAAATAAGGGTTTGGTGGGATAGGCTATATAGTGGTGGTAAGTCAAAAATCTCTATGTTAAATGCATATGAAGAATGGCGTTGCTAAGCCAAGACTCGACACTTCTAAACTCTAGATAACTGAAATAAACAAACATAAAATTAAAGGATAGATGTAGGATGGTAGCCCGTATGTTTTTTTTTTTTTTTTTTTTTTTTTTTTTTTTTTTTTTTTTCATACACTTTTACTCTACCATCCTCTACGATAACATCAAAATACTAGGGATTTACAGGGACATCCCTACACTTGAGTTTTTATTACTCTAATACTAATTTGACCCGAATTGAAAAGATCAAAACACTTGGGGTACATTATTACGCAAACAAAGGGAATTTGAATTTAACGTTCCCTTCCCGTCATTTCATAAACTTTAACTTTTCCCATGAATCCCAATCATGCAAGCAACTAGATAATTGAACTAAGGGTTTAGGGTGATAACAAACATTTGCACTAAAAGTGAGTGCATAAGGGGTAGGCTAAGGCGATTTGGGTGTATATTTGGGGGTGGGGTGTAAACAATGCTCTTCATTGATATTCCGGAAAAACCGAAATATCACGAGAACCGCGAAAAGGATAGGCTCTGAGGGGTTAACTAGGGGTATCGTGTACTAAAAATGAGTACAGCGCAAAGGGTGTGGGGGAATTACTCAACCGATGTGGAAGAAGTAATTATATTACAGGTATCAAACAAGGGTTATCCTAATGCCTCTTATCATTTAGTTATTCCTAACTACACAAGTGTAGCCTCACTTGCGATCTCGGAATGCATCACAAAACAAGTTCTAGAATCTATTATACTACCGGTTCACACTCTAAGCATTAAAGATGAATGCTTTTAATTCCTACTAATCTAAGGGCGATCCTCACATTTTGGGTGGAATTTGGGTGGTAAGGGTTTTTGTGCTAGTCATGCAACTTCCTATCCGTGAGACGCTTTTGTTAAGACTAATGGCCCACTCCTATATGTCATAAAAAATTTTAAATTTGGTGCCAAAATTACCCTAACCGACATTTCTCATGGTTTATTACACAATCACAATTGGACAAAGCAAATAATCAAGGATAAGCATAGTTTCAAAGTTCCCGTTTTATTTTCCCTCCCTACACTTAAACTGAACATTGTCCCCAATGTTCCCCGAAAGTATCAAAGATATGATAAAAGAAGGTAATTGAAAACGAAAGAAACTAATACTCCCCTGATTAGCTCGGTAGGATCCGTGTAAAGTGGTGGTTAAATTCTTTTCAAGAAGAATTATTGCGTGAAAAACTCCTTCCAATCTTATGTAACTTCTTCTTGACAAACTAAACCTGCACACTTGAAGAAAACAAACGAAACCTTCGCGTAAAATCGGCGGTAATAATATATATAAGACTCGATTTAAACTAGGATATAATGCTTGTGGAATGAATGTTTACAGAATTTTTAAGAAAATTAAGACCTGGAAAATTCCAAAAATTTATAAGTAGCTCAGAAAACGAGAAAAATAATCTGATGTTTTTACTCCTTCCTGACGCCGTCAGGTTGCAATCCTGACGCCGTCAGGTTATCCTGACAAAAACTGGTCTGCGATTTTCTAGAAAAAATTTCTGGAAAATTTACATCTTTAGAATCTGGAAAAATTTCTGCAAAACATTCATTATGACTCGATACAAGCATTTGACTCAATCAAACAAACATATATATCTTTTAATTAATTGTTATTCTCATGTTTACGTTTCTTTTGAAAACGTGTGTAATCCTCCCTACACTTATCCCTTGTGTAAAATACCTTTATATGTAATTAAGACGAAGTTAAGAACAAAATAAAGCATTTTTACAAATTCAAACATGAGAATAAACAATCAATAAAAGATATACGACACACAAATAAAAATAAAAACAAATACACATGGGTTGCCTCCCAAGAAGCGCTTTTTTTTGTTCGAGTCACGAGCCTGACTCTACCCTTATTTAATAGATAAAGGGGAAGTTTTCCCTACACTTAAGTTTAAGTGCGGGTGATAGTAGCAATACACACCCTTAGGGTGGAAATTTGCTACGTGAGGAGAGGGTGATGGGTGATTTATATGCTCAAAGGAGTGTGCTCTATTCATTATAACCTTACCTAAGTCTATTGGTGTAGCGAGAGAATCAAATCTCTCTCCTAAGAATGGATCATTTTCTACCAACTTCAAAAGATTCCTAGTTAAGGATCCATCTTGACCTAATAAACCCGGTTTAAACCCGTAGTGTTTCTTGTTATCAACCATGAATGGGTGATATAAGTGTGTAAGGTCATGGGTTACTCCTATATCGGTTTCTACTCTACATGGCCTAGAATCTACCACCTTTATCAAGAAACTACCCGGACTATCTATTTTGATGGGTGGATTGGGGCCTAATTCAATTCCAAGATTCACATCTAAAGACGGAAAATTGGGTAAGGTTTTTAAGTGAGGCTCCGGTTCATCAAAATATGGAACTTCCCTAGGACTAAGAGAGAGGTCATGGCAACAAGCATCTAAACCTACATTCTCTAATGGCGTTTGGTCCAAAGGTTCTCTAATTGGGGTTCCTATAGTCTCTTCTACTTCTTCCGGGTAAGTTATAGGCGATGTGTGTTCCTCAAGTGATGGTAAGACTTGTGGGTTATCCGATGAGGTTGGATTTTCTACTCTATCCTCCATCTTATCAAGATCACCTATGTATTCATTTTGTATTGTGGTAGCGCCTAACCATGACATGCACCTTGGTACCTCAACTCTAATCATCTCCTTCCTGAACAACCTTTCCGACCGAAGTTTCCAAATTGAAAATAGGTCTAAAGATTCGTTTTTTGGGTCCCATGTTCCACTTCTAAATTGGGCGTGAATCTCAAAGGTTTCCCATGCAAATCGAGCACCACGTCCCCAAATATCCCCATCCGTTACATAGTCAAGTTTCCTTTGGGTTTCGTGGGCGATACGAGTGTAAAAGAATTGTAGTGGAAACAGTAAGTCAATACCATGATAAAGGACTTTTTGCAATAAATATTTAATGCGAGTCCAAGCCTCAGGAAAGGATTCATCATGATGTTGCTGGAACCTCAGGATCTCATTTTGGAGTGGAAAGGGTAGATTATGTAGTGGATTTTGTTGATTGGGTGAAAGTTTTGGTGGATTCGCGTTCTCCATGATGGTGAACGGAAGAGTCAATGGAAAAGTTTTACGAACAAAGGCACAAAGAAGGGGGATAGACTAAGAGAAATCTAAAAATGAGAAAAAAGTTTACTTGATAGGAATCAAGCAAAGAAACCTAAACGAGGTGGACTACTAACTAGCTATTCTATTCCCCGGCAGCGGCGCCAAAAACTTGATAACGCTACACGCGTCGTTCGGGGTCAAGGAAACTTCCTTTTCTTCGAGCAAGTTTTATAACACCCTAGGCAGTGAACCTAATCGTTGTAGTGTAGTAATTAGGGTAAGCCACGGGTATTGATATCGTTCTCTAGGGGAATAGGAATGCTAGTAGGGAGTTACTACGCTAAGGTTAAGGTTGAGGAAGATTATTTTTTATCTTTTTATATTTTATGAAAATGGAAAAGTACGAATCTCGGGTATTGGATTTGGGGGGTTGGTATTTCTACCGATTACTCTACTATTATCTAATTATCTAAACTAAGGTTGTGGGAGTCTATGTCTAATTAATGTGTGCTCGTATGATAGTTTAAAGATATGTTTACTTAGTTTGTATTACTCCTTAATTATCTCCTATTGATGGTTGAGTGTCACGTCTTATTCCTAGTTGCGTTGTGTTTCTAAAGTTGTAGGGTATGCGTTTCTCCCTAACTCTTTGAAATTACCAAAGGGTCTTGTCTACAAATCCACGTAGAGATTATAGACTCCTACTCTAAGGCACTCTTCGGATGTTTTAGCCTACAATCACTCAGGTAATCATACTCTAAGGTTCACAAAGATGAATCAAGCATTAAGTACACAACGAATGACCTATCGCATTACTAGATCATTAATCATCTAAGATAAGAAACAACCAATCAATATTCAATAATTAAGTTTCATACTTCCTAAGCAAACACACAAATAAATTAGCCGGACATGGAGAACATGCAAGCATACACACAAATAATCAAAGACATAATTGAATTAATGAAGCAAAGACTTATCTTGGTGTAAGATAGGGTTAAAAACCCTAAAATACTGTACAAGACACCTTAGGTTCGGTTTTAGGTTTTTACTCCAAAGACTCTCCACACAAAGACTGAAAAATTCGGATTCTATATATAAGATTACAGTTGCGACGGCGTCACCTTATGTTTAGTGACGCCGTCGTGTCGCCGCCATTAGGGGTTCGTCTTGGCCACGTTAACCTTGCGACGGCGTCACCTTATGTCCGTGACGCCGTCCTCTTCAGCTTCTGACGTCGTCTGGATCGCATCTAGGCCGTCTGAGTAGCGACGGCCTACTCTTTCACAACTAGACGCCGTCTCTTGAAAACACGAGTTTTGCGTTCTGACCCGTCACAATAATTCTCCGACGGCGTCGCAAATAGAACCTGACGCCATCGCCTTCGACATTCAGCGACTGTGAGTGTCTGATTTCGACTTTGGCCATTTTCTTCATATATTCGCGCCTTTCTGTCCAAATAAGCGTCATTCCAGCATTTTGCCTTCACGAGACCTAAAAAGTGAAAAGGAACGATATTAAGCAATAACGGATACAAAAGTGGTCAAATAAGGACTTAAACGACCCCTCAAAATGGTACCTTTTAAAACCTTATCAATTTTGATGCCTTATAATATGTTGGCGGACATATAGCTGATTAGTTCACACGTTTGTAATCGTATGTTATGCAGATCTTGAATATTCACGTTCCTTTACAAGCATTCGGTCTTCCGATTCAGACTGCAAGAGCATGTAACTCTAAGTTCCTTATGATTGATCATGTTTTTTCATGTTCAACGAAACAACCAAAATTACAATCCACACTAGTAGAACCATTCAGTTAGGGAATATGGTTCTAAACTCAGTCCTAATTATTTAATGTGCTTTGAAATTTCTAATGCAACTTGTTTTTACTCACGTAATAAATTTACTTTACTTTATTCACATTTGGCATGGTTGTATAGTATTGAAGTATAAGTACCCTTCTTTCAGTTTCTTCCAGCTTTTGGCGCATAATATTGATTGATTCCATGGCTTCAGCATACTTCTTTTCTCATTCATTAGCTCGTTGTGTCTCTGCTTCTAATAATACCTGGAAGCCAATATGTTCGTACAGTGATAATAATGCACAGTCATGCAATCAAAGTATAATTACAACATATTGAACTAACATTATGACAATTTATTGAACAGAAATTACCTTGAGGTTTTCCACCTTTTCGGTTAAACTTTCAATCCTTCCAGATTCCTCCACCGAAAGTGGCACGTCTTTCTCAGCAGACAAACCTTTGTCAGATGCTACCGTTGCAGAATCATGTTCCTTGGCAAGCATTGCTTCATTCAATTCAGTCTACATGATAATGTAACTTTATATTTGTGACGATACAAACTCAATGTGTTGTTCATATTCGATAAAAAAATCACAAATCTAATACCCACTAGCAGAAATTGGTACTTCAGGTTATTTTATGCATTTACACTTAGCAGGTAAGAAAATATGTCAACACATCTAGCAGGTAAGAAAATATGTCAACACATCTGTAGAAAACATAACCAAAGAATCAAGATGATATGCGTCACCCCACAGCTAGTTTAAGAAGATCTATACAACTATGATGTTCGTTCACTCAATGTTGAGGTATTCTCTGTGAAGCACATAAGGCAACAAAATGTGTCATAATCTCCTCAGTAGAGTAATCAATCTCAACCAGTTTATTAGAAAATGGGTCTAGGTGGGTCATATTTTATTGATAATGAGTCAAATGGGTAAAACCAAATCAACTAACTAAACGAACAGGTCGTCATTTTTAAAAATCAGATAAAGAATGTTCAAGTGTCCCCTAAATTGCTTTATTATAATATCAAATCGTTACTTTTAGTAATACTTCATGTATTCAAACTTAATATATACTAATCATTTATAAATCAATATGGGAAATAAAGTACTACCAAGTCAACCCAACATAACAATCTAAACATGTGAGTCGAGCCGTTACCCACCCATGTTTCCACCTATACTCCTCTCTCAATGTTTCACTGTCGAGATTTTCCTATGTTTATCCTTAATTCATGTATGTTTAAGTTCTTATCAACATTTTGGTATGTAATCCAGTAATCATTTTTTTTGCATGGCCACATACTGATTATATTGCACATTTATGCAATAAGACTAGAATCAATACTGCGAGTTACAATTACCACTAAACACCCTTTTACCTCAACCAGATGTCACTAGTACCAGAAAGCTAATACATTATAATATTGTTAAAGTAAATTAATTTGAGCAACCAAATTGCAAAGCATATGCAAATGTTTTAAACTAATACCTAGGGGTGGAGAAAGATGAGATAAGTTTTTATAATAAAAGCATTACCTTAAGGTTTTCCACTTCTGTGGACAAGCTATCAATCTTTTCAGTCTTCAAAGAAACCGGTACTTTAGTAGAAGAAGGTTCATCAGAAGCTCTAGCTGCAGACTCAATTTCCTTAGTAAGCAATCCATCTTCCAAATCTGCCTGCATGATAACGTAATTTTATATTCCTTAACATACGAACACAATGTATTTTCATATATGTTATAGCAATCACAATTATAATTCCTACTATTTGACAACAGCTTAACAGGCCAGTACTAGTGTGTATTCTGGAATTTGAGCTTCAACCAGACCCAATTGCTTTATGCTTAACGTGTCTTTCTATGATTGCTTGACCATGTAATAAATGAGTCTACTGATGAGATATTCAAGTCAGACATTAATCAAAGTTGATAATTATAGATGCTTCTGGATGTGATTGTAATTCTATGTACCTTTAATTGACGTATAACTTGTTGCAATTTACTCACATCCTCATGGGTTTGTTCATTAACGACAGCCTTGGTCTTGATGGTTTTGGCACGCTGGGCAAATCGCAATGTGCTAACCGTCTCATTTTTACAACTGAAGCATAAATTTTCAGTCCAAGTTAGAAAATACAGGGTGGCAAAATTGGCAGGACGAACGAGTTGGGTAACGGGTCAAAACACGTAACTTTTTGTACGGGATGGGTCAGTTGGATTGAGCCAAGAAACTTTTTGTCCATAACTTCTAAAATCTTTATAAACAATTAGTATGTTGATTGTAAAAACTACATTATTGAACTTACCGAGTTAGGAGGTTTTATGTATTCAGTATACACTATGGGCATTTTCGACCCATTTGGCCCATTCAACGTTCTAACCCGTTCCCAGTTTAGCTAAAACTTTAATTTACCCATTTTACATGTTTCCTTTTCAGCTACTTATTTTATTTTATTCATTTGACCTCTTAGAAATGGAACAAATAACCCAAATCCACCCACTCATCCACCCACTCATAAGTGAACGGGTCAAAATGGCCACTTCTAGACATAGTAACATTACCTTTGTGAGGGAGAAACGGCACAAACAATGGCAAGTTCTGCATTCCCCCCGAGGGATTCCTGCAACAAATACGTACTCTCTATACTCAGGCCCTTATTACCTTGGACCGTGACTCAACAATACAGGTAAACACACAGTGTGAGCGGGAACTATGAATATTTATTCTCGTTGCTGCAGCCCTCCTATTTGACAGACCCTGCATATTTTTTGATAATTGTTAACAGTATTATCCAAGAGTATACTTTGTCCGCCCCGTAAAAATGGCATTCTCTGACCCTAAATTCGTTAAATGCATGAGATGCCCTTCAAGATATATACCAAGTTATTTATAAAATAAAGTAAGGTAAGAGATATTATACCTTTTTGAGAATCTGTGTCACGTCATCCATGTTGCAGATAGTTTCCTTGGTCAAATTTTGAACATAGACCCCAGATTTAGCACACTCTCTTATATGAAGACTTCTGTCAGAAGGATTAAGTAAGTCCGCGATTTTCTCATTATCTATCTGTTTATACAATGTTCCGGGATCAGTATCACAGTGACAATAAAAAATTCAATTGTTGATTATAAATGATCACGTTACTTCAAGAAAAGAGCAGCTATAAATGATACACGGGGTGTCAAGCCCTGTTCATTACTAGATATAGTCTCTTCAGATAATGCATTTGTAGGTCCCCATATTGTATGCGTCTTTCCACTCCCGCTCTAAGGAAATTAAACGATAGTACTAATTAACACATTTAGCAAACAAAAAATACAAATACTGGTAAAACCGTATTTATGTAGAGGTAAGACTATATGATAGCTGTCCGTATGCAAAAATGGAACTGTTAACTCCATCAAGACATTTCTCAACGAGTGGAGCTCCAACAAGCTGGAATACATCAGTCTAAAAGAGAAATCGAAGCAACAGACATTTAACTACTATTTCAGAAACACGCAAAATTCAAAGGTATCACCAGAAGTCATCTCAACTATCGCTTCTCCCTCATGTTCCTTCAGCGGTCGCATTCTCACTATAACCTAATATCGCTTATGACAACATGTCCAATTACATACACTCCTACATGGTACATTTTCAAACATTTTCAATTATTAGATCATAACCCAATGTCCCAATGTATTCACCCATCCCCCTATTTAACGTAAAGAAAAGAAAATGTGCTACCTTAAAGGACCAAGAGGGAGCCAAATAACATCCCATCGGAACTTGGGCAACCTACAAGCAAAAAATACAACCGCGACATCAAGCCATCAAGGGTAGAGCGTAGACCGTTTTGATCTGCACTAATGATTACTCGTGTTGACCCATTACCCAACATACCAACCCGCCATTTTTCAAGCCTCTGATATAGTCATTGTGTAGTTTAAGATGGTATAAAGAGTGCAAATCTTGCATGCACGTAAACAAATATTATATAACCAGAAGACAGCTAGCAAAACACCAGAGCAGCAAGAAACCCAAAGCCATTGTCTACGAGATCTTGAGCTACGAAGCAACCCGGCAATGGCCATCAAACATACTAGAACAGCCACCCAGTCTATTAATCGTATCACAGAAAGTTATAAGGGCTGCAATTATTGAAAACTGTTTTACCAGTTATGAAATATCTAGGACAGACACCCTCCAACAGAAACAAAATAAAGAATCATATGGGCCACGTGAAGTCTACTGTAATCATGCTATGTGCAGTCTATTCATATTTTTTATAGGGAATCTTATAAATGCATTGGTTTGATGGTAACATAGAATGAAGGCATATTTCAATACTTCGAATACTACTCTTGGTCATAATGACACCATAAGACTGATTTTAAGGTAGGATAGAAGGCAAATAATCACAACGGTTAATTTTGTGATACTCTTATCAAATCTTCGCTGACATTATCCCTATTGTGAAGTTCCATACTAAATCCATCATCAAGACATCCAAACGGTAGTTTAATCCAAGGATTCTTAACTCGGCATTTCATGTTCTTCATTCTTGTAAACTAGATTACAATCAAGCCATCACTATCTGGAGTGCCTAATTAGAGGCAGTTGTCCTAATTTTTGATCACCAAGATTAACAGATTATCTATCAACCCCTTCATTCGATGGTTAAGCATACACTACCTTCTTTACACGCTTAAAAGATGTGAACTTCATACTTGGACTTATTATATGGGGTACTGAAACATTACTCGTAGTGAAAACTGGCCTTTTCTGAATTCCCAAACGGCACAACCTAAGCTTGACTAGGAACGTGTGATGCAAAAAGAGCGCTATACCATATCAAAATCATGTGTTTCAAATTGTTTATACTAGCAAAGCCGACTTCTTATCCGGTAGCTACAAAATTTCCATTTCATAATACATTACATAATGACTGGAGTATAAAGTTATAAAGCTGGAGTTGGTTAAAAGCTCCTCATCCACTATATACCAATCCCATCATAGTTCAACCTTCTACTTTTGCTAAACAGATTCATGAACAAATCCAGTTAGAAACTAGCTTCAACGTCAATATGAGGTGAAAATGCAAACTCAAATCCTAAAATCGCCCATCTGTTATTTTCACACAAACCAACTGAAATAAAACAACAAAAATTCATATCCGTGCAATGACGAACAGACACTGACTAAACCACTGCTAGTATATTTTGGTAACCACTGCTACTTTATTTTATTCCACTGCTAGTGTTACTAAACCACTGCTACTTTATTTAGATAACCACTGCTACTTTATTTTATCCCACTGCTAGTGTTACTAAACCACTGCTAGTATATTTAGGTAACCACTGCTACTTTATTTTATTCCACTGCTAGTGTTACTAAACCACTGCTAGTATATTTAGGTAACCACTGCTACGTTTATCGAAACCACTGCTAGTTTCTTGTCATTACCACTGCTAGCTTGTTTTGATTCTACTGCTTGTGTTTTGATTCTTGCACGTTGAATAAGTTTTCCTATCAATAACTTCGAGAAATTAAACTTCTAATCAATATGGGACTCGCACTATTGCATACTAAGTCCACACAACAATTGGTGATAATCGAAGCTCATTTACACAATAATCAGTGTAAATGAAACCCTAATTATTATATGTATATTAAAATTAAAGAAATAATACCTTCGGCGACGGTGAATTGACCGGAGATGGTGAGATAACCAGAGATGAAGGTGTTGATAGCCGGAGGTGAAGGTGTTGATACCGAATGCGGTGATGGTGGCCGGAGGTGAAGGTGTTGATAGCCGGAGTTGATGGCGGCTTGAGAGAGAGAGATAAAACTTCTGGTTTTTTTAATTGAAATGAGAAATAATGTGAGGAATTATTGTTTTTGTTCGACTTTTTATTTACTTTTTTATTCTTCAATCATAAAAAGTTTCAGTCATTAAATGAAATTTCTCTTGTAGTGTGAATTGGTAGCAGTTGCCAATAACAGTTTTAGTTTCATAGTTTTTAGTTTAAAAAGTGAATTGGTAGCAGTAGTAGGCTAATTCACCAATGGCAGTTTGGTTTTGTTAAAGGAAAGAAGATGCTCAACATGTAAAAATAGTTAAGGGTACAATAGTCATTGTAATTTAAAAAGTATTTAAAAGTTATGTAAAAAAAATATAAAAGTACAAAAGTACAAAGTTAAAAAAGACGCTCAAAGTAATTCGCTTAAGTCGCTCAGCATTGGGAAGGAGCAAAAGGAATAAAATAATATTTTCCAAAGTTTGACTTTTTCCTTGAAAATATCAAAAAAAAAAAAAAAAAAAAAAAAAAAAAAAATCGCTCGAATCTTAAAAAGTCGCTGGATATAAGTCGATTATAAATCATATGTACGAAAATGATTGGGTTCTGAAAAGTGTCAGGACACTTGGCACTCTTAGATTGGAAGGAAAAAGTCGCAAGTCTCAAAGTCTATTTTAGAAATACCCCAACTTTTTTTCTAAAAAGTGTTGACACCTTGAGCAAAACATGCATTCTCATAATTACCCCTATTTTAAATATATACTCATATCAGGCCGAATATATTTGAAGTAGAGAGTATGCACGTGCATACTCTAACAACTTCATCACTAGTGTAAAATCACAATTTTTCTTTATATATTTTTGAATTTAATACTATGCATACCCATCGTAAACTCTATTATAAAAAAACATACCGTGTGACAAATTCATTCGTTCGCCGCTGACTGATATGCAGAATAGCCTTGGAGCCATGTTTAACAAATAAACTCAAGAAAAGAAACCTATTTGTATAGCATATGATAAAGATTACTCTTAAATGAAAGTTTGCTACACATGCCTAAAATTTGTTATATTCATCAAAAAAGAAAAATAAAATAAAATATATGTATATATATATATATATATATATATATATATATATATATATATATATATATATATATATATATATATATATATATATATATATATATATATATATATATATATATATATATATATATATATATATATATATATATATATATATAACAGGAGGCAAATGTCACCTCAATGACACCTCAATGCCACCTCATCAAATTTCATGCCACATAAGCATTTGTTCTCCAACTAAGCAATTTTTAAATCCACCTAAGCAATAATTGTAAATTTCGTTTTTTTAATAATTATTTTTGTTAATTATTACAATTTTCGGAATTTTTTTTATTTATTAAATTGTTGGATTCGAACCTGGGTCTGTTAGTTTACAAACAAACATGATTACCACTAGACCAACACATTTTTTTTATTATAGCTTGGAAAACCAAATTTATAAATCTCTACAAAAATTATATTAAGTAATTATCTTCTTTAAAACTTATTATACATATCTTTTCCTTAAATTATGTATTAATCCAAGGAATCCCTACAAATTATAACCCTAATATCACGATAAAAAAATCTCAGCTTATTCATAATATACTTTTTCTTGAAACCCTAATTTCATCTTTTAATCAGCCATCTCCATCATGATATGTATGCATGTAGCTTAGTCCACTAATGTTTGTATATTTTTTGTTGCAGATTTTGATCCTTTAACCTATGTTCATTCTTATTCTGCACAAAGGTATGCTTTTTCCTTTAGATTTAATGTTAAAGTTATTGTATTCGATATATATGTGTTCTTAAAACCCCATGCAGTTTCAAACCTCGATCATAAATTGTTGAGGTTCGTCAAGGTATACAAATTATTTACCATGTTTTTGTTTCAGGGTGTAAATGTGTATCGTTGTACAAATGGTGAGTAATTTATTAATGACGTTAGTAGATTATTTCAGTTTATCAGGCATGTCTTTAATATATACATGATCATTATAAATCTTTTACGCTTGCATGTAGTATGTTACTTTTTAGTTTGACATGTTATATCAGGCTGTCTCTCAACATCTAGACGTATTTTGAGACTCCCCTGTTATGAAATTACCAATGATGCAATCCAGTTCATCGACACTTATTTAATTTGATGGTTGATCAAATCTGTTCAATGCAAGACGCATAATGGATGATGAGAAGTAGAGATACAAAAGTCAAAAACACAAGATTTCGAGTTTCAAGAGATTATAAAAGGTATGCATTTTGATTTCATATTCTTGATTGAGAATCCAATATGTGCTCGCGCACACAGTAACATGAATTTCTCACTCTACCAAGTCGATTACAAATCTGTAATAGAATGTTTAAAATGCCTTCTCCACCTTCTGTAATTGGCTATCTAACACCACTACAGTCAGGGTTTCATTATGAAAAGAATAATTCACATTGGAAGCCTCTCTAAGTAGAACCAGTGATGACAGAGGTTAGTCGGCAGAGGAGAACCAGTGACGTTAGGTATTTTCACTTGTGTGTGAGTGAGAGAGTACGAGATAGAGAGTGAGTGAGAGTATTGGTGTGTAGGGAAATAGAGTGGGTATGTGTGGATGATCTCCAATTAGCAACAAAACCAGTCTTAGGACCACCCGAGCAACTGTTGCTGCTGTGGTTACTCCTATCCGTTGAGGTCGTCGTCCGACCCCAGCCACTCCACCTGTTTAGAACCAGAACACTGATAACCCCGTTGTTGAGAACCCGAACGTTAATGACCAAGCTGAGAATGGTCATGTCCCACCAAAACCTCCGCCTTTGAATCAAGCCCACATCGATCAGCTCGTGACACAGCGTGTAGCTGAGCTACTAGCTGAGTCTAATCACTCAAACACCTCTGCTGGAATCCCATCGCTTAATCGAGCTCGAGGTTTTACCTACAAGGAGTTCCGATTCTGTGGTCCCATCGAGTTCGGAGGAACCGAGGGAGTGGTTTACCTAACGAGGTGGATGACGAAAACTGAATCCGTGTTTACCGTTAGTAACTGTGATGAGGATGCCAAGGTTAAGTACGCGACGTTCACTCTAAAGGACGAAGCATTGACCTGGTGGAAAAACTATCACAGATCAGTAGGAAGTGAGATAGCCTATGGCATGACTTGGACCCAGTTTAAGGCTCTTCTGATCAAGACTTACTGTCCTAGGAATGAGGTTAAGAAGTTAGAAGTTGAGTTATGGAACCATAAGGTTAAGGGTAGCGACATGACGGCTTACAACCGTCGCTTCCATGAGTTATCGTTGCTTTGCCCAGAATTGGTTCGTACTGAGGCCCTTAAGATTGAAAGGTACACTGATGGATTGCCTCTAGCTACTAGGAATGACGTCATCGCTGCGAAGCCGGCTAACTTGCATGAGGCAGTTACCATAGCCCAGCGTTTGATGGACTCTCTTGTGTTAGAAAGAGGAGAAAAGAGTAAGAGTGATAAGAGGAAGAGGAATGAGAATGTTAAGGGAGATAGCAACAAACGGCAAGAGACTGCCAGGATGTATGCTATAGGAAATGGAGAGAAGAAGGGTTATGAAGGTAGCAAACCCTTTTGTAATCATTGCAGTCGACACCTTCATGGTCAGTGCTCAGTGGTGTGTAGGAATTGCTCTAAGGTACGACACATGGCCAGAGACTGTAGGTCCTGACCCCTTGCTGTGGCACAAACCGCACAAGGAGCAGACTGGAAGGCCACTGTCACCTATTTTGGATGTGGAAAGAAAGGACATTTCAAGAATGAGTGCCGAGAGCCGTGGGTCAGAGGAAACCCCGGTAATGGAGGAGGTTTGGTGAACCCAGGTGTGGGAAGTAATGGGCATAACCCTGTGAAGCAAGAGGTTGAAGGGAACCAGGGAAGTCAGGGTACTGGAAATCAACAGAGAGACATGGGAGCAACGTGAGTGTACTTCATTGGGAAGGAAGTCAGGGAGGACCCGAATGTAGTTACGGGTACGTTCCTTCTCAATAACCGCTATGCTTCTGATACGCTTACACAACGCGTTCGGGGTCAAAGGAAATTCCTTTTTGTCGAGCAAGTTTTTCAACACCCTAGGCAGTGAACCTAATCGTTGTAGTGTAGTATTAGGGTAAGCCACGGGTATTGATATCGTTCTCTAGGGGAATAGGAATGCTAGTGAGAAGTTACTACGCTAAGGTTGGGGTTGAGGAAGATTATTTTTTATCTTTTTATATTTTTTAGGAAATGGAAAGGTACGAATCTCGGGGTTTGGATTTGGGGGTTGGTATTTCTACCGATTACTCTACTTTTATCTATTCTAATTAACTAAGCTAGGGGTAGTCTATGTCTATTGTTGTGTGCTCGTATGATGATTAAGAATGTATTTACTTAGGTTTTATTACTCCCTAGTTATCTCCTATTGATGGTTGAATTGTCACGTCCTTATTCTTAACGCGTTGTGTTTCTAAGGTCGTAGGGTATGCGTTTATCCCTAACTCTTTGAAGCTACCAAAGGTTAATGACTACAAAATCTCTAGGATTTATAAACTTAACACTAAGGTATTCTTTGGATGTTTAGCCTACAATAACTCTAGGTGATTATAAACTAAGGTTTAACAAAGATTAATCAAGCATTAATAGCACAACGGATGACCTATCGCAATACTAGGTCAATCACAATTAAGATAAGAGACAACCAATCAATATTCAATAATTAGGTTTCATATTACCTAAGTAAACACACAAATAAATTAGCCGGACATGGAGAACATGCAAGCATACACACAATCAATTGAAGACATAATTAAATTAATGAAGTAAAACACTTATCTTGATGTAAGATAGGGTATGGAACCCTAAAATACTGTACAAGACAGCCTTGGTTCGGTTTAGGTTTTTACTCCACAAAACTACACACTGAAAACTAAAAAATTTGAATTCTATATATAATGTTACAAACTGCGACGACATCACTCTTTAATTGTGACGCCGTCGGGTCGCCGTCATTAGGGTTTCGTCTTGGCCACGTTAGCATTGTGACGGTGTCACCTTTTGACTGTGACGATGTCGCCTTCAGTCTCTGACGCCGTCTGGATCAAATCTAGGCCGTCTGAGCTGCGACGCCCTACTCTTTTAAAACCTGATGCCGTCACTTGTAAATAAGCAATTTGGCTACTGAGTCGCCACAAAACTTGTTCCGACGGCGTCACAAGTAGAACCTGACGCCGTCCCATTCAGTTCCAGCAGCCTGAGTGTCTACTTTGGCCATTTTCTTCGTATATTCGCGCCTTTTCGTTCGAATAAGTATCATTCCAGCAATTTGCCTTCAAGAGACCTAAAAAGTGAAAAGGAACGAAATTAAGTAGTAACGGATACACAAGTGATCAATTAAGGGCTTAAATGACCCCTCAAAAAGGTACCTTTTAAATCCTTATCAAATATCCCTACACTTGGTATTTGCTTGTACTCAAGCAAATGTGCTTTTAGCCAATTGATTTATAAATTGTGGGTCATGAAGCATTAGCTTAGAATGATCCACAACACATATAAGCCCCGCAAAAGTCATAACAAGCACGGAAATTACATACTAGCACCTCACATGGGGTGTTTGGATACTCACATCTCTCGGGTGTATATGAAATATAACAAGTTGCGAATGGAAGATAAACACTCATTAACCGGTCCTAGTACATAGATTACTATAGGCTTGAAACTAGATCAAGCCTCCATCACTTTGGCGTAAGCACCTAGGAAAGACTATCCAAGAGGTCTTTTAAAGGGTTGTAATGTTAGGCTTACGGTAGGGAAACAAAGGGTTTGGTGGGATAGGCGATTTAGTGGTGGCAAGTCAAAAATCTTTATATTACAAGCATGCGAAGAATGGCGTTGCTAAGCCAAGACTCGACACTCTAAACTCTAGATAACTGAAATAAACAAACATAAATTTATAGATAGATGTAGGATGATAGCCCGCATGTTTTTTTCATTTTTTTTTCACACTCTATTTTTTTTTCTTTTTTTCTTTTTTCTATTTTTTTTTTCGATTATTTTTCATACACTTTTACTCTACCATCCTCTACGATAACATCAAAATGATAGGGATTTATAGTCACATCCCTACACTTGAGTTTTTATTACTCTAACACTAATTTGACCCGAATTGAAAAGATCAAAACACTTGGAGTACATTATTATGCAAATAAAGGGAATTTGAATTTAAAGTACCCTTCCCGTCATTTCATAAAATTTAACTTTTCCCATGAGTCCCAATCGTCCCAAAACTGTGTACAAAGGATATGACTCGACTTAGCAACTTATGCAAGCAACTAGATAATTGAACTAAGGGTTTAGTATGATAACAATAATGCACTAAAAGTGAGTGCATACAAGGTAGGCTAAGACGATTTGGGTGTACATTTGGGGGTGGATTGTAAACAATGTTCTTCATTGATATTCCGAAAAACCGAAACATCACAAGAACAGCGAAAAGGATAGGCTCTGAGGGGTTAACTAGGGGTATCGTGTACTAAATATGAGTACAACGCAAAGGTGTGGGGGAATTACTCAACCGATGTGGAAGAAGTAATTATATTACGGGTATCAAACAAGGGTTATCCTAATGCCTCTTATCATTTAGTTATTCCTAACTACACAAGTGTAGTCTTACTAGCGATCTCAGAATGCATCACAAAACAAGTTCTAGAATCTTTTATACTACCGGTTCATACTCTAAGCATTAAAGATGAATGCTTTAATTTCTACAAATCTAAGGGCGATCCTCACATTTTGGGTGGAATTTAAGTGGTAAAGGGTTTTTGTGCTAGTCATATAACTTCCTATCCATGAGACGTTTTATTAAGACTAATGGCCCACTCCTACATGTCATGAAAAATTTTAAATTTGGTGCCAAAAATTACCCTTAACCGATATTTCTCAAGGTTTATTACACAAATGAAATTGGACAAAGCAAATAATCAAGGATAAGCATAGTTTCAAAGTTCCCGTTTTATTTTCCCTCCCTACACTTAAACTGAACATTGTCCCCAATGTTCCCCGAAAGTATCTAAGTAATGATAATGGAAGGTAATTAAAAACGAAAGAAACTAGTACTCCCCTGATTAGCTCGATAGGATCCGTATGAAGTGGTGGTTACATCTTTCTTCGAGAAGAATGTTTGCGTGAAAAGCTCCTTCTCATCTTATGTATCTTCTTCTTGATAAATTAAACCTGCACACTTGAAGAAAACAAACAAAACCTTCGCGTAAAATCGGCGGTAAAAATATATATATATGACTCTACTAAACTAGGATATAATGCTTGTGGAATGAATGTTTACATATTTTCTGGAAAATTAAGACCTGGAAAATTCCAAAAATTTATAAGTAGCTCAGAAAACGAGAAAAAGTAATAAGTTGTTTCTGCTCCTCCTGACGCCGTCAGGTTGCGATCCTGACGCCGTCAGGTTATCCTGACAGAAATTGGTCTGCGATTTTCTGAAAAAAAATCTGAAAATTTTTTATCTTTAAAACCTGGAAAAATTTCCTGCAAAACATCCATTATGACTCGATACAAGCATTTGACTCGAACAAACACACATGTATATCTTTTAAGTAATTGTAATTCTCATGTTCACGTTTCTTTTGAAAACGTGTGTAATCCTCCCTACACTTATCACTTATGTAAAATACCTTTATATGTAATTAAGACGAGGTTAAAGACAAAATAAAGCATTTTTACAAATTTAAACACGAGAATAAACAATCAATAAAAGATACACGACACAAACAAGCAAACAATTAAGCATGGGTTGCCTCCCACAAAGCGCTTTTCTTTATTTATGAGTCTTGTAGCTAGACTCGAAGTCGTGCCCCTACGTTACTTCATTACCGTCACCTTCTACCTCATGACGGTCTCTATTGGGGGATTCCATGTTGTAGAAGTGCCCTATGATGCACCTTTCTAAGAGGTCGTTCTCTCCCCACTCGGTTTTATACTCCGGTCCTAAGTTCAAGCAATCTTTATAGAAACCGACAATCTTGGCCATAACATAATCTACTCCTTTCTCCTTATCCTCCTCATTCCTATAGTAGACCGATAGTTTAAGTTCCTTTTCATCATTGGAGAGTGATGAAAACTTCTCAATCTTAAACGGCATTTGGTAAGCTACATCATCGGTCTCATCTTTGAACCTCACTATTCCTAACGATGGATCATAAGTCATCCCGGTGTTTTCAACGAAAGGCTTTCCTAGAATAACGTGAGACAAGCTAGGATCTATGGCAGTACTAATATCATCCACTATTATGAAATCCGTAGGAAACGTGAAATTACCTACATAAACGGGCAATCCCTTAACTCTACCAAGAAAATTGCAACTAACCCTAGGATTATCGGGATCTTTCCTAGTTGGGATAGGCTTCTTCATTACCCAATTATAGTAGGTGCTAGTCATGATATTTATCGGGGACTCACGATCGATGTAGGCCTTTGCCACGAAAAGTTGTCCTATGCAACATGGTATGTTAAGATTCCAAGGGTTCCCAAACTTGATCCTAGGGCTTCTCCTAACATACATGTGACGGAGGTCACGTACTAAGTGTGGGTGGCGAGAGAGTTCTTCTCCCGTAGGAAACTTATTGAAATTGTCCTTGTCTACTTCATCTACTTCCTTGGTTGCTTCATTCCTAGGTGTTTCACTAACCTCAAGTATCGTTTCATGGTTCGCTTCGTCATTTGTTCTATTAGGTTTCACTAAGGTGATGGTATTGACAAATTGAACGTGCTTAGCTAACTTACTTGGGTCCTTAATCTCTACACCGGAAGTTTTGGGAGTTGAGATAGCATTAACCTTCCTATCACTATTAGTCATGTCTTTCAAAAGGTTATCTATCTTCCTATCCATCTCGGCTTGTTGTTGGTTAAAACGGTCCGAGAGCTTAGCTATTTGAGCTTCTTGGGATGCGACTAGGTGTTGCAATATCCCTTCTATGTTTTGTTGGTTAGGGCTGTGAAATGGGGGTCATGAGAAATCATTGGATGTGAATTCTTTGGTTTGTCTCCAATAAAAGTAGGGCTTGCCCTTCCATGCTTCTCGGGCGTCATTAAAAGTCCTAGGTCCGGGTGTTGTAGGGAATCTTCCTCACGTTCCATTAGTACGCGAGGATGCGTAGTCAATGGAAGCTTGTTCGGGGAATCTTGTGCAAGTGCGCGTGTTATGAGGACCACTACACGACTCATACGAGGAAGAAACTTTGTTCACTTGGCGTGAAGACTTAGAATTGTCGTAGGAGCTCAGTAGGAATTTGACTTGATTTTCAAGCTCGAGCATCCTACGGTCGGAAGATTGTGAGTCAGTGGGAGGCAAGGAGATTGCCTTTACGATTTTGGGCAGCTCACGAGGGTCATTCCAACTTTCGTTGTCATAGAGATCAAGGTCCTCTATTATACCCCATGATTCTTCCGCGGTGAGATCACTAAGTTTTCCACCGGCCGCTTGGTCAATGGATTGCTTAGTGGGGAAGTTGACATGATCGTAGAAGAATTGGACTTGAAGCCAAAGATCAATGCTGTGATGAGGGACTCTATGGAGTAAGTCCTTGAATCGAGTCCATGCTTCGTAGAGAGATTCACCTTGACGTTTTTGGAACATCAAGATTTCATTCCTAAGCTTAGTAGTTCTCCCCAGTGGGAAAAATTGAGCAAGAAAACGAGAGGTGAGATCATCCCAACTTGAGATGGAGTCGGCGGGAAGTCGCTCAAGCCAATTACTAGCTTGGTCCCGTAGAGAGAATTGGAGGAGACACAGAGCATCGAGGTAGATGGAATCGACAATTTTAAGGAAATCCTTAAGATGCTGATTAGGATCTTCGGAACGAAGTCCATGGAATGCACATCCGTTTTGCACCAACCGGATGGTGTCGGATCGCATGGCCGTAGTTTGTGCTTGGTCGGGAAGCTCAATGGTGTTCCTATAGCCTAGGTGGCTTGGTCTCGAGTATTCACCAAGAGTACGGTCTCTTGGTAGGTCATTTGGTGGTGGGTTGATGAGTGGTGGTTGGTTATCACCTTCCATAACGAAAAGTGATGGGATTACTAACAAAGGTCACGAAGAAAGGGGATACGAGGAAGCTAAAAATGGGAAGAAAAAAAACTTACTTGATAGGAATCAAGCAAGGAAACCTAAACGAGGTGGACTCCTAACTAGCTATTCTATTCCCCGGCAGCGGCGCCAAAAACTTGATATGCTTACTGTCACACCCCCAAATTACCTGTTTTGCAGCGGAATGGAATTCCTGGGGATTGACTGTCATAGCATCACAATCACAGTTATATTGAACGACCTAAAGTGTCGTTTGAAAAGAACATCGTTTGATTTAATAAAACAATCAGAGTTTACAAAGTAGGTCCCAAATGAAAATCAACTTGTGCGGAAATAAGTTTGTTACAATTCAAACGATGTTTTAAAGTACATGAAACACAAGTGAGACGCGTCGTCACCACGACTCCATGATGTGTCCAAATGCATGCCATGAAGTGAATGCCTTAGATACCTGAGATAAAACATGCTAAAAGTGTCAACCCAAAGGTTGAGTGAGTTCATAGAGTTTGAGTTGAAATGTAAAGCCTTTCAAAATCGTTTATGCAGCAAAGGCATTGAAAATCCACTCAGTTCCAAGTTCCGCCCATACAAAACTTGCAACCTGTGTATTCACAACCCATTGCCAAAGTGCAATATAGTTTATGTTCAAGCCCACATCGTCAAATGAATTCACAAAATAGTGCCTAACTTAATGTATCAATAGTTACTTGATATAACAAATATGAGTGTTGATCAAATCGTTCCAAGACCGTTAGTCCATGATTGTACCAAGTCCGTTAGTACATGAATATACCAAGTCCGTTAGCCCAATGTTATACCAAGACCGTTAGCTCAACATTATCCAAGTCCGTTAGATCAATATTATCCAAGTCCGTTAGATCAATATTATACCAAGTCCGTTAGCTCAATGAATATACCAAGACCATTAGCTCTATGAATATGATATGGAAGTTCTAAGTGTGGCAAAACTGTTACTATGCATGACTAAGCATTCAGTTCAGTTAAACATGTAGTTTCAAATAATCATGATAGTTATAAAATAATTGAGCATGTATCTCCCCCAAAACATTTATGAAAACAAGTAAAAGTAGGGGCTATGAAACTCACTTGGTGGAATGATGCGAAGACAAAAGTGAGTACACCGAGATGTAATGTGATACGTTAAACTTGACTAGTGAAAATGATGAGGTGAAAGTAACAAGGATTAGCCTAAATACTCTTGGTTTTTATTTCAAAACCTTATATAGAGTATACACTAGATTGATTATACACTTGTGCTTGATGAAAATCTTGATCCCTTGGAACCTTGATGTATGGCCGGTTTTGATGAAGCAAAAAGAAAAGAGAGAAAGTTTTTGCTACTATGTGAAATCTTGAAAATGAAATGAATGAGATGAAAGAGTTATGACTTTTGGTTAGTGTATAAAGCTAGACAATCAAAGAAAAATATCACCACTAGTACACATCCCCCCCATGGCCGGATATGGGGGGATTGTGTTTCAAATTTTTTTTTTTTTTTTTTTTTTCTTTAAAGTATATATACTTGTGTCAAATTTGTTAAATATGAATGTGTAAGTAAAAGTGTGGATAAATGTAACTTGTATGATAAATGGTACTTTTAGGTACAAGTAAAATTTTAATAGATCAAATTAGAGTATAATGATATCATAAAAATTGTAAAAATACATTCCTTGTAAAAATTGAGTGATAAAATAATTATCGTATAATTTTTAAGAAAACGTCGTAATAATTTAACTTTAACGATTTATGTACCAAATAAATTTGAAACACTAGGAAAACTAAAAATATAGTTTCTATAAACTAAATGTAAGTTTAAAAATACATCGGGATCATTTTTGAAAGTAACGGATCAAATGTTAAAAATAATAACTCACGCGATAACGTTTATTAAATATAGAAATTACGCGTTGAATGTGAAATGAAAAGTCATGAATGAACTAACGTGATGCAATTGATGCAAATGAAATGTAGACTAATCTTAGTCCATATGAAATGTACGTGATGTTATGATCATGAATTCGCCGCTAAACCTTAAAGGTTACGCGAATTTGGAACACGTAAACCAAGTTTACGATAAATGTTGAAATAATGAGGCATAAATTATGTCGAGAAATGACCTGAAAGTACGGGTTGTCACACTTACACAGCGCGTTCGAGGTCAAAGGAACTTCCTTTTCGTCGAGCAAGTTTTTCAACACCCTAAGCAGTGAACCTAATCGTTGTAGTGTAGTATTAGGGTAAGCCACGGGTATTGATATCGTTGTTTAGGGGAATAGGAATGCTAGTGAGAAGTTACTACGCTAAGGTTGGGGTTGAGGAAGATTACTTTTTTTTATCTTTTTATATTTTTTAGGAAATGGAAAGGTACGAATCTCGGGGTTTGGATTTGGGGGTTGGTATTTCTACCGATTACTCTACTTTTATCTATTCTAATTAACTAAGCTAGGGGTAGTCTATGTCTATTGTTGTGTGCTCGTATGATGATTAAGAATGTATTTACTTAGGTTTTATTACTCCCTAGTTATCTCCTATTGATGGTTGAATTGTCACGTCCTTATTCTTAACGCGTTGTGTTTCTAAGGTCGTAGGGTATGCGTTTATCCCTAACTCTTTGAAGCTACCAAAGGTTAATGACTACAAAATCTCTAGGATTTATAAACTTAACACTAAGGTATTCTTTGGATGTTTAGCCTACAATAACTCTAGGTGATTATAAACTAAGGTTCAACAAAGATTAATCAAGCATTAATAGCACAACGGATGACCTATCGCAATACTAGGTCAATCACAATTAAGATTACAGACAACCAATCAATATTCAATAACTAGGTTTCATATTACCTAAGCAAACACATAAATAAATTAGTCGGACATGGAGAACATGCAAGCATACACACAATCAATTGAAGACATAATTGAATTAATGAAGTAAAACACTTATCTTGATGTAAGATAGGGTATGGAACCCTAAAATACTGTACAAGACAGCCTTGGTTCGGTTTAGGTTTTTACTCCACAAAACTACACACTGAAAACTAAAAAATTCGGATTCTATATATAGTGTTACAAACTGCGACGACGTCACTCTTTAATTGTGACGCCGTCGGGTCACCGTCATTAGAGTTTCGTCTTGGCCACGTTAGCATTGTGACGGAGTCACCTTATGACTGTAACGCCGTCGCCTTCAGTCTCTGACGCCGTCTGGATCAAATCTAGGCCGTCTGAGCTGCGACGCCCTACTCTTTTCAAACCTGATGCCGTCACTTGTAAATAAGCAATTTGGCTACTAAGTCCTCACAAAACTTGTTCCGACGGCGTCACAAGTAGAACCTGACGCCGTCCCCTTCAGTTCCAGCAGCATGAGTGTCTCGATTCTTAACTTTGGCCATTTTCTTCATATATTCGCCCCTTTTCGTCCGAATAAGTGTCATTCCAGCAATTTGCCTTCAAGAGATCTAAAAAGTGAAAAGGAACGAAATTAAGTAGTAACGGATACAAAAGTGATCAATTAAGGGCTTAAATGACCCCTCAAAAAGGTACCTTTTAAATCCTTATCAGCTTTCATACTGTTTGATACTGGTGCCGATATGAGTTTCGTATCCACCTCCTTTATGCCATTACTAGGAATTTCCCCAACACCTTTCGGATTAAGTTATGATATGGAGTTAGCTAATGGGAATAGGGTAAGGATAGACACTGTAGTTTGAATTTGCACAATAAGTTTCCTAGACCACCCGTTTAGCATAGACCTTTTGCCGGTTACCTTAGGAAGTTTTGATGTTATCATCGGAATGGATTTGTTGTCGACGAACGGTGTACACATCATCTACGATGAGAAGATCGTGCGTGTACCGTGTGGCGGAAAAATTCTGAGCATACAAGGAAATCGGAGCGACTGTGGAGGTCCCTCCTGGTTGAGCATCATCTCTTGTATTAAGGCCTAGAAGTACATCAATAGAGGAGGTTTTCTTTTCTTGGCTCGAATTTCTGAAAAGAAAGGCGAGAAGAAGAGTGAAAGACACCTCAAGGATGTACCCATCGTTCGAGATTTTCCGGATGTGTTTCCCGACGATCTGCCAGGGATTCCACCTGTTCGACAAGTGGAATTCCAAATAGAGTTGATACCTGGTGCTGCACCTGTAGCCCGAGTACCCTATCGACTTGCTCTAAGAGAATTGGAGGAACTGTCTAGGCAGTTGGCAGAATTGTTAGAGAAGGGATTCATTCGACCAAGTTCGTCACCATGGGGAGCACCAGTACTATTCGTGAAGAAGAAGGACGGATCATTTCGTATGTGCTTAGACTATTGGGAGTTGAACAAGTTGACGGTGAAGAACCGGTACCCACTACCTAGGATAGATGACCTATTCGGCCAACTCCAAGGATCTAGTATCTTTTCTAAGATCGACTTGCGGTCTGGATATCACCAGCTTAGAGTCCGAGAGGAAGATATCCCTAAGACAACATTTAGAACTCGTTATGGGCACTATGAATTACAAGTGATGTCATTTGGTATGACCAACGCGCCAACGGTATTCATGGACCTCATGAACCGAGTATGTAAGCCGTATCTGGATAAGTTTTTGATAGTATTCATAGACGACATCTTGATATACTCCAAGAGTAGAGAGGAGCATGAAGAGCATTTGAGGCTCATTTTGGAGTTGTTAAGACAAGAGCAGCTGTATGCCAAATTCTCTGAGTGTGAATTTTGGATTCCAACCATACGATTCTTAGGTCACATGATAGATAGTCGAGGAGTTCACATCGACCCAGATAAGATAGAGGCCATTAAAGAATGGGCCGCTCCTAGAACCCCATCAGAAGTCCGCCAGTTTCTAGGTTTAACAGGCTATTACCGAAGGTTCATTGAGGGATTCTCCAAGATAGCTAAGTCGCTGACCAAACTGACGCAGAAGGACGTTAAGTATGAATGGGGAGAAAAGGAAGAAGAAGCGTTCCAACTACTGAAGAAGAAGTTGTGTAGTGCGCCCATCTTAGCTTTACCCGAAGGGAGCGAAGATTTTTTCGTGTATTGTGATGCTTCGCATAAAGGCTTAGGAGCTGTTTTGATGCAACGGGAGAAGGTGATAGCTTATGCCTCCTGACAACTTAAGAAGCATGAGAAAAACTACACCACCCATGACCTGGAGTTAGGAGCTATAGTGTTTGCCCTTAGGATTTGTAGACATTACCTGTACGGGACTAAGTGGTTAGTGTATACCAACCATAAAAGCCTGCAACACATCTTGGACCAGAAGGAGCTGAATATGAGACAGCGTCGTTGGTTGGAATTACTTAGTGATTACGACTGTGAGATTCGTTATCATCCTGGTAAATCCAATGTCGTTGCAGATGCCCTCAGCCGTAAGGAGAACATTCCACCTTTACTCGCTCGATCCTTAGGAATGACCATTAGTTCACCCCTACCGTCTCAAATTTTAGTTGCTCAAGCCGCGGCATTGACGGAAGAGAACTGTCCATTTGAGAACCTTCATGGAATGGTAGAAAGTGAAAACGGCTTCTTGAAGCGTTCCGACGGAACCTTATGCTTCGGAGACAGAAGCTGGATACCATTTCATGGCGGAATCCGTGAGTTGATTATGCACGAGTCGCATAAATCAAAATACTCTATTCATCCCGGAGTCGATAAGATGTACCATGACTTGAAGAAACTCTACCGGTGGCCGAACATGAAAGCCGACATAGCTCTGTATGTCAGTAAGTGCTTGACTTGTTCCATGGTAAAGGCCGAACACCAGAAACCCTCAGGACTTCTAGTTCAACCCGAACTCCCTGTATGGAAATGGGAGCGAATCACCATGGACTTTATCACCAAATTACCGAGAACAGTTAGCGGCAGTGACGCTATCTGGGTAATTGTGGATCGTTTAACTAAGTCTGCTCACTTCTTGGCCATTAGCGAGGTCGATAATAACGACAAGATCGCTCGGCTGTATGTCAAAGAGATAGTATCTCGTCATGGAGTACCTATATCTATCATTTCCGACCGAGATAGCTGTTTCACGTCCAACTTCTGACAATCCTTACAAATGGCTTTAGGAACAAAATTGGATATGAGTACTGCTTATCATCCTCAAACCGAAGGTCAGAGTAAAAGGACCATTCAAACTTTAGAAGATATGTTTCGTGCCTGTGTCATCGATTTCGGCAAAGGCTGGGAGAAATACGTACCTTTTGAGGCGTTTTATGGCCGAAAATGCCGTTCTCCGATCTGTTGGGCGGAAGTTGGCGAGAGCCAGCTTACCGTTCCTGAACTCATTCTAGAAACCACTAAGAAGATAGTTCAAATCCGTAATCGTTTGCAAGCCGCCTTTGATAGACAAAAGAGTTACGTCGATAGGAGACGTAAACCCTTAGAGTTTCAGTTGGAAGACCGAGTCATGTTGAAGGTTTCCCCTTGGAAAGGGGTGATACGCTTCGGCAAGCGTGGAAAACTCAACCCCCGATACATTGGTCCCTTTCCAATCCTGGAAAGAATCGGACCAATAGCTTACCGACTTGAGCTACCTTCGGAGTTGAGCAGTGTACAGAATGTCTTCCATGTTAGTAATCTTAAGAAATGTCTTTCCGAGAAAAACCTAGTTGTCCCTATGAGAGATATCCGTATAGATGAGTGTTTGAATTTTGTTGAGGAACCGATTAATATCATGGATCGTGAGGTAAAGCGGTTGAAGCATTGCCGTATTCCGATTATCAAAGTTCGTTGGAATTCCCGTCATGGACCAGAGTTCACATGGGAACGTGAGGACGTATTCCGTAAGAAGTATCCTAAACTCTTATTATCATCAAGCAACTCGGAGTGAAACCCGAGATGGGTTTCTTCTGAGGCTGGGAGGCTGTGACAACTGGCAATTAGGGAGCCCTTTTAGGTAACCGCATTACGCTAAGTTAGACCGAGTAGTTGCCTTTAGGAACTATTCCGGCTAACCATGACTTGTTTTGATATCATTATTGGTTCTTATGATTTATTTTATTATCGTATGAGTTGTCGTATGAGTTATAGTCCGTTGCGATAGGCACTATTTGATTCGGCACAATAAAATCCTATAACGAGAGATAACGTAACTTTTAAACCGTAACACGAAATGTGACACGTAAATAATCAAAATTCATGGAAAAATGTAAATAAAAACAATAGAAAGATGAATGAAAGTTGTTAGACACTCGTAGGGTAAAATATGAGCTCGGGAAAGGAAAAACGGGATAGTTTATGAAAAATTACGGGAACGGCCCCTCTTGTTTACCATGGCCGGCCACCCCCTCCCCTTTTCTTTTATTATTTAGTCCCTAGCCTTACCTATATATACCACTCACCCTACATACACACACACTTTTGTTTCTCTCTCTAAAAACACACACACACACCACTTTCTCTCTCTAAAACCAAACCCTAACCCTAGTCTGGCCACCCTAGCCGTTGCGCCTCTTTCCGGCAAAATTCCGGCCAAACGGCAGCGCGTCACCATTCACCACCACCAGCATCTTGTAGATCTCCTCACCCTCTATCTATCCATATAGGGCATGCGCCCTAGAACCCTTGTTCGAACCTCTAAAACGTCCAAAAACCTCACGTGATTCTAGGGTTTCATCTAGTTTTTGTAGATCGGTTAGATAAAGGTAAAAATAGAGCCAAGAAATGACTCATTTGAGTCTTGGGGAGTCACGAACGAGATCTTTTGTCTTGTGAATGTGAGTTCCATGGTTGGGTTTTGATGAACACGGGTCTAAAACGAGTTTTGAACTAATAAAACATGTAAAATAGTGTGTTGGTATCGTGTGATGTGTCGTGTTCATGTGTTTTTACATTTTTATCATTTTTATGTGTTCCCTTGGTCATAACTAGTTGATAGGTTTTGATGTTTGATGGTGTTTGGATGTTGTTGAGGAATTGACAGAGCCATTTGGGAGTGTTTGGATGGAGATGAGAATGTGGAACGAGCCACATGGACCACTAGGGCCAATGTTGGTAGCGTTGGGTATGTGAACGAGACCCTCATGGACCACGGGTCTGGGTCGGGTCATTGTGGTAACATATTGGTTGTTGTTGCTGAAGTTTGGATGAGACGCGGGGAGCCAAAGAGCTTCTAGAGCTTGTTTGGTTCACGTGGTCTTAACCGGGACCGTGTCAAGACCATTAGGGTCGTGACATTGGTTACGGGTATGTTTGGTAGTTTGTTTGGATGGCGAGATTGATATGAGATTGTTTGGAGGATTGATTGGAGTTGTGGAGCTGTTTATTTTGGACTTAATAATATATATGTCAACTTTGCGCAACGTCGGTGTTATCGTGACCTTTTAGTCTCGATTGACCCAGACAACGCCGTAACATGGACTTCAGTATTTATTGGACTATATGATGTGTAAAAGCCAAGAGTCATGAATCGGACTTGTGAACTCGAAACGGTTAATGACTCGAAACTTATATTGAAACTTGACGTAATATATATATATATATATATAAAGAAGTAAATAAAACTAGAAAATATATATAATAAATGGTTTTTATATTAAACATTTGATAAAAAGAATCGCCTTGTTATACAATATTTTAAAAGGAAACTAACGTCTAAAAATAAAAATAGTTTGTAATTAATGAGTTATTAAATGTTTCGAGGGCACGTTTATCGAAAAATGCCATTTATTAGCATTTAATACTATTTATGTGTTGTGCGTGGGTTACGGCTGACCTAACATTAATAGCGTCAATCCACGTAGATAGCGGACTTATTAGGTTGACGAATCTAATAAGTGCCCGTTATGTACGTAGGATAACGTTATTAATAGGTGAGTTATCCTTATGATTCGTTAGGATGTGACTGCTTTTTGGGATAATAAGCGACATGAATAAATGGTTGAGTTTATCGAGTTGACGAATTCGATAAGATCTAACTATTTATTTTGAAACTTATTAAACTATAAAGCTTATCACTTAGACGTCTCATTGTCTCGTTATGAGTCGCATTGTGGTCATTTGAGTGCATTTATGGTGTCTTGTCGAGTCGATACCACACACGCGATGATACCAAACGCTAGTAACTAAATGGTGAAACGAGATATTTTTGAGATAAGAAAAGGAATATATTTGGGGAAGATAATATTGAAGTTTGGAATATATATTAAGAATCGGTTTATATTAATAGGTTGTGTCGAGTCAGTAGTTGCTGAGCCGAGTTAGATGTTATTTGCATTGCTAGTGATTGTTTGTGCTTTGCTTGTTTGAAGTGAGTTTCATAGCCCCACTTTTATCTTTGTTTTTAACTAAATTGGGGTGAGAAATCATGCTACTCATTTGGACCTTCTTAAACTCTTTTAATTTGCTTATGTGCTGACTAGTTTAGATAGATATGTGGTTGATGTTGCCTTAGTCTAGGGTAGCAATCATTTGCTATGACACTGTTGCCTAGCTAAGAATAGATATCTACTCCGACCTAGTCCAGGGTAGCATTTGTTCTAGGCCTTGTTACGACTGTGCTGGCTAGAGTCGCTTGGGGCCCTGCTGTGATCTTGTTTGTGTTGTTGGTATGTGATTGGTATGTTTATTATGTATCTATCTTAGTCTTGCATAGCAAATAAACTCTTACAGGTCAACTATAATTTATACTTAAACCTATGAACTCACCAGCGTTAGCTGACCTTTTAGCATGTTTTCTCAGGTAATTAAGTTGATGTTTGGAATGCTCGTTCTGTGGAGGCTTCATAATGAGGCATGGTTGAAGGTTCATATTTAAACTTTGATAATATTATGCGGACCTATTTTATAAATCATGTTGGGCCTTATATTTGATTATTTTGGGATAACTGTATTTGAATAATTAATTATGGGATTGGTTTTGAACTATAATTATGACTATCTTGTTTACTACACTTGTGTGATGTACCAATCCAGTAATGCCCCGAAAACTTGTTTAAGTCTTCCGGTGTTACACTTTTGATAAGGATTTAAAACGTACGCTTTTAGGGGGTCATTTAAGCCCTATTTCGACACATTATATATTCGTTACTGCTTAATTTCATTTCTTTTTACTTTTTAGGTCTTTTGGAAGCAAAATGCTGGAATGAAGCACATTTGGACGAAAAGGAGCAAATACATGAAGAAAATGGCAAAGTCAAGATCGAAGCCACTCAAGACTGATCAGCAGAACCTGACGGCGTCCCATCTCAAGGGCGATGCCGTCCCTCTATGAAGACTTGATTAAAACATGCACGCGAAGGCTCAGTGAAAATCCTGGTTCCAAAGCCTGACGGCGTCACACTTTAAATATGGAGGGCGTCACTCATAGTTTTCACTCCAGACGGCCCAGATCTAGAATCAAGACGACGTCTCAACTAAAGACTCACGACGTCACAGCTCTAAAGTGACGCCGTCCCATCGATGACTTGGCCCAGACGAAACCCTACTGTCGGCGACCTGACGGCGTCCAATGCAAAAGGTGACGCCGTCGCGATTGTAAATCTATATATAGAATTCGGTTTTTCTGTATTTTAAGAGGTACAATTTTGGAGAGCAAACCCTAACTCCGTTGTAGTCCGACTTGGAGAGTATTCTAGGGTTCCCTACCATATTTTACACATCAAGATAAGTTTTTTAATCCAATTTATCATTATGTCTACCCCATGTTCGATTGATTGTGTGTATGCTTGCTTGTCTATCATGTCTAGCTAAATTACTTGTGTGTTTGCTTAGATCTATGAAATCTAATTATTGATTGTTGTTAGGTTGTTTCTTGTCTTAATTGAAATTGGCTTAGTAGTGCATCTAAGCTATCGTTGTGTTTAATGCTTGAGTATGCTTAATGATGATATGGTGCATGGATAAAATAGCTTAGGCTTGTCGAATTCCGTGAATCATACACGAGAGATAACCTCAAAGAACTAGGGAATACACACACCCTACGTCTTTTAGGAATACAACACGTTAAGATAAAGGACATGACAAGTCAACCGACCAATAAAAGATAACTAGGGAGTAATAGCATCTAAGTGAACACATATTTAATCATCATACGAGCACACTTCAATTAAACATGGCTATCCGTAGTAATTAGATAATTAGATAACTAGTAGAAGTAAAGTAATCGGTAGAAGTACCACCCCCAGCCAATTGCCCCGAGATTTTACATTAGCTTTCTAAAAAACCATAAAAAAATAAAAAATGAATCATCCTCAACCCCACCTTCTCGTCATATATTTGTTACTAGCATTCCTATTCCCCTAGAGAACGATATCAATCCCCGAGGCTTACCCCATACTACACTACAACGATTAGGTTCACTGCCTAGGAGGTTGAAAAACTTGCTCGTAGAAAAGGAAGTTTCCTTGATCCCGAACGCGCCTTCCGTGCGCATCAAGTTTTTGGCGCCGCTGCTAGGGAATAGAATAGCTAGTTAGATCTCTATCTCGTTTAGGTTCCCTTGCTTGATTCCTATCAAGTAAGATTTTTCCTCTTTTCATTAGCTTCCTTGTAGTCTATCCCCCTTCTTCGTGATTTCGTTCGTAAATCTCATCACTCACCATTATTTGTATCTTCTGTTAAAGAAATTTTGCACTACCCGTATAACACCCTGAAACCGGGCCTAAGCATTTTATTACAAGAATGCCATTTGAATGGTTGACCATGACTTCTATAAGTTCAAAGGACTTACGGGATTAGTTAGTCAAACCCGATAGTCAAAATATAAGTATTTAATGTTATGTAAATGGTTATGGAAAATATGATGTGTCACATTTATAATAAAGATGGACTTAAAGGACTAATGTTGTCAAATAGTAATTGAGTAATAAATTTATTGTGGCCATAATAGAAAGAAAAGAACTTAAGGGGCCTAATGTGCCAATTAGGAAAACTATACTACTAATAGTTATCTTCTACTGCATTCTACACATTCCAGAATATGGTGGGTGTGTGTGGTACGGTTTGGAGAAAAGGGAGGGAAGAACCAAGATCACTGTAATAATAATTTGAAGGTAGATTAGTGCTCCAAATTCAGTAATAAACTTGTATTGATCATCCCTACAAGCTACAAGTAAGTAATCTCTTACCCTAAGTTAATTGGTGAATTCAAGAATTAGGGTTCTTGATATCAATTGGGAATTTGGGTAAAAAGATGTTTATAAGCTAATTAAAGAAGTTATGATGAATACGGTTTAAGTTTTATTGAGTTAAGTTAATAAGTTAATGGGATTAATTATCATGTAATCATCATATGATTATGTGATAGTTAGAAATGGTTAGAAAGGAGAGGTGGTGGTAGTAACTATGATATAGTTGATTAATTATGTGTTTATGCCTATAGTGATTATGACTTAGATGACAAGAGTGAAGATGATGATGTGCTTGGTTTCATTAGCTTGAGCTAAGGTAAGTAAACCGGCTATAATGTAAAGTTATAATGATTTCTATGTGTTACGCGTTATGTGGCTTATGTGCTAGATTGTTGATTAGCTTTGTTAGTTGTGCTTATGTGATTATGAGTAAGATGCTAGTTATGTGTCAGTCGAGAAAGGATTAGAGGAAAGAATGGTTAGGGCTTTAAGTAGCCGATGTATGTGGTTATGCGTTATAATTGTGATAGCGTGTTATGCGTGAATGAATTATAATGATATGTTATACCCGCTTTACTTACTAAGCATTCGTGCTTACGGTTTAAGATGTTAATGCTTTGTAGGTTGTTATGTGGTGATGATGGTAAGCTGGGCTAAGGCTTACGGATTGCTACTTATGTGGAAGATTGGAAGATTGGTAAGGAAGTAGGAGCTAGGTGGTATACCTAGCTCAATGTCGAGTTTGTACCCCCGTTGGTCCTATGATAGTTTGTATGATGTAGTCAAGTGTCAATTTGTATGTTATGATTGTCTTGACGAATCGGTGGCTAACCGTTGGGCCAAAGTGTGTTTTAAGTGTTTAGAGTCAAAGTTAAAGGAGTGTTTGGCATAAGCGTATTTATACCCATTTTGGGTTGTAAACGGGTCATTCGATTATGGAATAAGTTTATTATGTTATACTAATGATTTTGGTTGAGTTTGGTATGGTAATGAGTTGCTAGGAGTCGTTTGACATGAAATGGGTCAAAACGGGTTTTGGGCACAAAACCCTTCACTTTGCAAAGTTTCGTTAATTTCTGGGTCATAGAAGTTGTTTTTCCGGAAAATGGGTCAAAAAGATGCATAAAAGGATTATGCAGAAAAAGGGGCGTTTGGGTTAAGTGTGTTCTCACCCATTTTGGGTAGCAAACTAGTTGATTGATTTTGTAAACGATTTAGTATGAAATGTTAATGGCTTTGAATGAGTTTGGTATGGAAATAAGGTAGTATGGGTTGTTTATTGTGAAAATGGGTGAAATTTCGGTATGGGATACACTAAATTTCGGTTTGAAAGTGGAATCTGGAACCAAATTTCGGTTTGGAACCGAAATTTGGAACAATCAGATTTTGTCACTTTTCGAAAAATCATATCTTTTTAACCGTAAGTCGTCACGGGTCGTGCCACCCGTCATTTTGAAGGTAATTGAGTCTAGTTTCATTTAAAAACATTTTTTAAGGTCCAGATATTTATAGATATTTGTCAATGGTCAAAAGAGTAACAGCAGGTCAGTTTTCAGGTGTACTTTTTGCGAAAAATTTTCACGTTTTTAGTCGATTCGTTCATGGGGTGTTACAACCCGCTCCAAACATCGCAATGGAAAACGCAATTCCACAAAAGCTTTCACCCGTTCACCACTTTGGAAATCACTTAGGGCATAATGAAATAAATTGGCAACATAATAGTCCTTTCTACGATTCGGATTCCGATGAGGAATTTGATGACGAAGAGGCAATTGACAACGGGGAAGTCATCAATGGAGTTAGGGTTGAGATGGAAGAAGACCCCTCTCAATGTTTTTACCCTAGGTGTAGGATTGAGATTGATGGCCCCTTCAATATGCAATTCCCTTGTAAAATAGGATTTGAGAGTTTTGGTGCTTACTTGAATTCATTCTTACCTTTAAACTTAATCTCAAGGAATCTATATAACAAAATTAAGGTGAATGAGTTAGTCTATCAAGGGAACAATGTTGTTGATGCGGTCACTCACTTGCACGTGTTTGTTGTAACTTTTACCTATTTGGTAGAATTCATGGTTTTAGAAGACTTAGGAGAATTCATTGATGGAAGCCTCACTCAAGTGATATTTGGAAAACCCTTTAAGAGAATGACTAAGTTGAATGAACGGATGGTTGATGGTTTAGTCACATTCTCTAGTGAAGTTGAGGATTTTGTCTATCAAATGCCCCGTACGCACCCTAGGTTTAAACACAAAGATATAGAAGCATGTAATCGAATGGCTCCCATTTTGATACTTAGTGAAAGAGACCAACAATGGCAAATTAGACATACTTATGAAAAAAAATGAAAGATATTATAAAAAATGTCTAGAATTAGGGGATGATTATAAGAAAGATGAGAGAACATTAGAGTGGCTTAGATATGGTCACGTAAGCGTGCATGAGACAACGTAGGAGCACGACTTCGAGTCTAGCTACAAGACTCATAAATAAAGAAAATCGCTTCGTGGGAGGCAACTCATGCTTAATTGTTTGCTTGTTTTATTTTCAATTTTTGTGTGTCTTATATCTTTTTCATTGTTGTTTATTTCATGTTAGACTTTGTGAAAATGCTTTATTTTGTATTTAACCTCGTCTTAATTACATATAAAGGTATTTTACAAAAAGATAAGTGTAGGGAAGATCACATACGTTTCTAAGAAAAGGAACATGAGAATTGCAACTATTGAAATTGATATATATGTGTGTTTGTTAGAGTCAAATGCTTGTATCGAGTCATAATTGATGTTTTGCAGGAAGTTTTCCAGGTTTTAATGATGTAATTTTTCTAGAATTTTTCCAGAAAAACGAAGCAGACCACTTTCTGTCAGGACAACTTGACGGCATCAGGATTAAAGCCTGACGACGTCAGGCTATGTAGAAATAGATTACTCAATTTTTCGTTTTCTATGCACTATAAATTTTTCAAAATTCCCAGGTCTTAATTTTCCAGAAAAACTGCAAACATCCATTCCACAAGCATTATATCTTACTTGCTTTCTAGTGTAGTTGAGTGCCATATATAGTTTTACTGCCGATTTTACGCGAATATTTCGTTTGTTTTCTTATAATTGTGCAGGTTATATTGGGCAAGAAGAAGAAACACAAATTGGATGAAGCTTATTACTCATGCATTCTTCTTGGAAAAGATTTTAACCACAACTTCACATGTATCCTACCAAGCTAATCAGGGGAGTAATAGTTTCTTTTCCTTACTTACCTTCCTTTATCATAACTTTGATATTTTCGAGGAACATTGGGGACAATGTTCAATTTAAGTGTAGGGAGGGAGAATAAAACGGGAACTTAGAAACTATTCACTCACTTGATCATTTGTCTTGTCTTTGGTAATTTATGTAATAAACTATGAGAAATATTCGTTAGGGCAATTTTAGCGCCAAATTTAAAAAGTTTTATGACATTTACGAGCTAAACTTTAGTCTTAACAAAGCGTCTCGTGGATAGGAATTATATGATTAGCACAAAAACCGTTTACCACTCAATTTTCACCCCAAAATGTAAGGTTCGCCCCTAGATCTTTAGAAATAAAATCATTCATCTTTAATGCTTAGTGAGTGTACCGGTAGTATAATAGATTGTAGAACTTGTTTTGTGATGTATTGCGAGATAGCTAGTGAGACTACACTTGTGTAGTTAGGAGTTACTAAGTAATAAGAGGCATGATAAGGATTTAAAACGTACGCTTTTAGAGGGTCATTTAAGCCCTATTTCGACACATTTTATATCCGTTACTACTTAATTTCGTTCCTTTTTTTCTTTTTAGGTCTTTTGGAAGCAAAATGCTGGAATGAAGCACATTTGGACGAAAAGGAGCAAATATTGAAGAAAATGGCAAAGTCAAGATCGAAGCCACTCAAGACTGATCAACAGTACCTGATGGCGTCCACCCAAAGGGCGACGCCGTCCCTCTATGAAGACTTGATCAAAACATGCACGCTACGGCTCAGTGAAATTTCTGGTCTTACAACCTGACGGCGTTACGCTTTAATTATGGAGGGCGTCACATACAGTTTTAACCCCAGACGGCCCAGATCTAGAATCAAGACGACGTCACAGCTCTAAAGTGACGTCGTCCCATCGATGACTTGGCCTAGAAGAAACCCTAATGACGGCGACCTGATGGTGTCCCATGCAAAAGGTGATGCCGTCGTGATTGTAAATCTATATATAGAATTCGATTTTTTTGTATTTTAGGAGGTAGAATTTTGAAGAGCAAACCCTAAATCAGTTGTAGTCCGACTTGGACAGTATTCTAGGGTCCCATACCGTATTTTACACATCGAGATAAGTTTGTTACTCCAATTTATCATTATGACTATCCCATATTCGATTGATTGTGTGTATGCTTGCTTGTCTATCATGTCTAGCTAAATTACTTGTGTATTTGCTTAGATCTATGAAACCTAGTTATTGATTTTTGTTAGGTTGTTTCTTGTCTTAATTGAAATTGGCTTAGGAGTGCAACTAGGCATCTTCGTTGTATTTAATGCTTGAGTATGCTTTATGATGATATGGTTCATAGATGAAATAACTTAGTCTTGCGGACTCCGTGAGTCATATACGAGAGATAACCTCAAAGAACTAGGGACCACGCATACCCTACGACCTTTAGGAATACAACGCATTAAGATGAAGGACGTGACAACTCAACCAACCACTAAAAGATAACTAGGGAGTAATAGTATCTAAATGAACACATCTCTAATCATCATACGAGCACACGTCAATTAGACATAGCTACCCGTAGTAATCAGATAATTAGTTAAAGTGGAGGAATCGGTATAAGTACCATCCCCAAACCAATTGCCTCGAGATTTTACATTAGCTTTCTAAAATACCATAAAAAATATAAAAAAAAAGAATCATCTTCAACCCCACCTTCTCGTCATATATTTCTTACTAGTATTCCTATTCCCCTAGAGAACGATATCAATCCCCGAGGCTTACCCCAAACTACACTACAACGATTAGGTTCACTGCCTAGGAGGTTGAAAAACTTGCTCGAAGAAAAGGAAGTTTCCTTGACCCCGAACGCGCCTTCCACGCGCATCAAGTTTTTGGCGCCGCTGCCGGGGAATAGAATAGCTAGTTAGATCTCAATCTCGTTTAGGTTCCCTTGCTTGATTCCTATCAAGTAAGATTTTTTCTCATTTTCATTATCTTCCTTGTAGTCTATCCCCCTTCTTCGTGTTTTTGTTCGTAACCTTATCACTTTTCATCATGGAAGGTGATAACCCACCACCAAATCAACCACTTCCAATCAGCCTACCACCAATTGGCCCGCCAAGAGGCCGTAATCTTGGTGAATACTCTAGACCGAGCTATCAAGGCTATTGGAACACCATTGAGCTCCCCGATCAAGCTCAAACTATGGCCCTGCGATCTGACACCATCCGGTTGGTGCAAAATGGATGTGCATTCCATGGACTTCGTTCTGAAAATCCTAATCAATATCTCAAGGACTTCCTTAAAATCGTTGACTCTATCGACCTTGATGCTACCACGAGGGAGACCACGCACTTGCGTCTCTTCCAATTCTCTCAACGGGACCAAGCTAGTAATTGGCTTGAGCGACTTCCCACCGGATCCATCTCAAGTTGGGATGATCTCACCATTCGTTTCCTCGCCAAAATTTTCCCACCGGGGAGAACTACCAAACTAAGGAACGACATCTTGATGTTCTAACAACGTCAAGGCGAAACTCTCTACGAGGCGTGGACTCGATTCAAGGACTTGCTCCATAAAACCCCTCATCACGGCATTGATCTTTCGCTTCAAGTTCAAATCTTTTACGATCATGCCAACTTCCTCACCAAGCGATCCATTGACCGAGCGGCCGGTGGAAGGCTCAGCGATCTCAACGCGGAAGAATCATGGGATATCATAGAAGAGCTCGCCAGTCAGAGCTACGAAGATTGGAGAAAATCTCATGAAACCCCCAAAAGAACGGTGAATGAAATATCAATACCTCATGGGCCTTCCAACATCACCGAAGAGCAAGTTAGTGCTCTTGAGAAAAGGATCGACTATCTAGTTGAGAGGCAAAAGAAAGTACCTGGACAAATCCATCGAGCAACGGTTAATTTCACTGACTCTGCCAACCGCCCAACACCCCTCTCTGAATCACCTAGCCGTGAACAAAATCCCAATTAGCTACGACGCTTCCATTCTACCTCTACAATCCCACTCTCACCAAGCTTCAAAACACAAATGAGAGAATACATGGCAGCCCGGTCGGAAAGATTAGCCAAATTTGAGGAAGAAGTTTATAGGCAAAGGGAAGAAATAGAGGCAAAAATGGCAGAGATGATGAACTTAGTGAAAGAGTACACTAAGACAAAGGTTTCCGAAAAGGTGTTAGTGAGAAATGATGACTGCGCTGACCCTACTTTGTTTGTTAACGCCATTTCTATTGCTCCCGATAAGGGTGGGGTAGTTGAGAAAAAGGACATTGAGACCACCAAGAACAGCAAGAATAATAAGGACAAAGATAAGCCTCAGAATGATGATAAACCCAAAATCATTGAACAGTACCTTAAGAATGAGATCAATAAAAAAAACAACTATTAACCAAGTGAAAAACTTTAGGTATAATGATGCTCTTAGGAAAGCCCTCTTAGGTGAAATAAAAGAGGAAGAATATGACACCATGCCTATGGGAACTTTATACGAGGAAATTCTTAAGAAACCAATAACTAGGAAACAAGAGATTTGTGGGAACTTCATAATACCATGTAACATTGGTGACTTAGAGAATATAAAAGCCTTAGCCGATCAGGGATCCGATGTAAACATAATGTCGCTATCAGTCTATAGTAAGTTGACTAAGGAGGAGCCAACCAAGACCAATCTTAGACTTTCGTTATCAAATCATTCATATGTTTATCCCTTAGGAATAGCGGAGGACATTTTAATTGAGGTTGCAAGTTTTATCTATCCGGTGGACTTTGAAATTGTAGACATTGCGGGAGATGAACACATGCCATTAATTCTTGGAACACCTTTCCTGGCCACCGCCAAGGCAACAATCAAATGCGGTGAGGGTGTCATGATACTCAAAAGTGGCAAAGAAAAAGTTAGGATACCTATTGCTCTGAGATATCCTTTGAAAATTAAGGAGAAGATAAAGAATAAGAATTCGCGAGTCTCCAATAATACATTTAAGAGGAAAATTGTTGAGTGGGAAAAAAGGATTAGGGATTTCGTGAGTGAGGGGATGGATTCAAAAGTGTGGAAACATGATAAAAACATAGGGTACAACTATACCACAAAAACACTCCCTCAAAAGAACCCTAAAGAATTTTTGGAAGGAGACAAGGTGCTTTTGTGTAAATCAAAATTAAAAGTATTAAGAGGAAAGAATAGGCCAAAATGGTTTGGTCCCTATACGGTGAAAGAGACAAATACGAGAAGTGAAACCATTATCATATTAGACGACGATGGGAGGGAGTTCACGGTAAGCATACAACGTGTACAACAGCGCTTAGTGAATGGAAATGATGACGGTAAGGAAGTCACGTAGGAGCACGACTTCGAGTCTAGCTACAAGACTCATAAATAAAGAAAAACGCTTGTGGGAGGCAACCCATGCTTAATTGTTTGCTTGTTTTGTTTTTCAATTTTTGTGTGTCTTATATCTTTTTCATTGTTGTTTATTCTCATGTTAGACTTTGTGAAAATGCTTTATTTTGTCTTTAACCTGGTCTTAATTACATATAAAGGTATTTTACAAAGAGATAAGTGTAGGGATGATCACATACTTTTCTAAGAACATGAACATGAGAATTGCAACTATTAAAATTGATATATATGTGTGTTTGTTAGAGTCAAATGCTTGTATCGAGTCATAATGGATGTTTTGCAGGAATTTTTTCAGGTTTTTATGATGTAATTTTTCCAGAAAAATGCAGCAGACCACTTTCGGTCAGGACAACCTGACGGCGTCAGGATTAAAGCCTGACGACGTCAGGCTATGTAGAAACATATTACTCAGTTTTCGCTTTCTGTGCAACTTATAAATTTTTGGAAATTCCCAAGTCTTAATTTTCTAGAACAATTGCAAACATCCATTCCACAAGCATTATATCTTACTTGCTTTCCAGTGTAGTTGTGTGTCATATATAGTTTTACTGCCGATTTTACCCGAAGGTTTCATTTGTTTTCTTATTAGTGTGCAGGTTATATTTGGCAAGAAGAAGAAACACAAATTGGATGAAGCTTATTACTCATGCATTCTTCTTAGAAAAGAATTTAACCGCAACTTCACACATATCGTACCGAGCTAATCAGGGGATTACTAGTTTCTTTTCCTTACTTACCTTCCTTTATCATAACTTTGATACTTTCGGAGAACATTAGGGATAATGTTCAGTTTAAGTGTAGGGAGGGATAATAAAACGGGAACTTAGAAACTATTCACTCACTTGATCATTTGTCTTGTCCTTGGTAATTTGTGTAATAAACTATGAGAAATATTCGTTAAGGCAATTTTAGCGCCAAATTTAAATTTTTTTATGATATTTACGAGCTAAACTTTAGTCTTAATAAAGCGTCTCATGGATAGGAATTATATGACTAGCACAAAAACCGTTTACCACTCAAATTCCACCCCAAAAAATGTTAGGTTCGCTTCTAGATCTTTAGGAATAAAAGCATTCACCTTTAATGCTTAGAGAGTGTACTGGTAGTATAATAGATTCTTGAACTTGTTTTGAGATGCATTCCGAGATAGCTAGTGAGACTACACTTGTGTAGTTAGGAGTAACTAAGTGAAAAGAGGCATTAGGATAACCCTTGTTTGAAACCTGTATTATAATTAAGAACATTGTTTCGGTTCTCGTGATGTTTCGCGGTTCTCGTGATGTTTCGGTTTTCCGGAATATCAATGAAGAACATTGTTTACAATCCACCCACAAATGTACACCCAAATCGCCTTAGCCTACCTTGTACGCACTCATCTTTAGTGCATTATTGTTATCATTACTAAACCCTTAGTTCAAATATCTAGTTACTTGCATGGTTGCTAAGTCGAGGTATATCTTTTGTATACAGTTTTGGGATGATTGGGACTCATGGGTAAAAAGTAATATTTTATGGAGTAACGAGAAAGAACGATAAATTCAAATTCCCTTTGTCTACGTAATTAAATACTCCAAGTGTTTTGATCTTTTCAAATCGGGTCAATTAGTGTTAGAGAAATAAAAACTCAAGTTTATGGATGCTCCTATAAATCCCTTATATTTTGATGTTATCGTAGAGGATGGTAGAGTAAAAAGGTATGAAAAAAAAGACAAAAAAACATACGGGCTACCATCCTACATCTATATATCTTTATGTTTATATTTTTAAATTTAGGTTTGTTATGTTTCAAGTTATCTTGTTTAGTGAGTCGAGTCTTGGCTTAGCAACGCCACACTTTACATGCTTGTAACATAAGATTTTTGACTTGCCACCACTAAATATCCCCTATCCAACAAAACCCTTTGTTTCCCTACCCTAAGCCTAACGTTGCAACCCTTGTAAAGACCTTTTAGATAGTTGTTCCTAGGTGCTTACGCCAAAGCGGTGGAGGTTTGATTTATTCTCAAGCTTATGGTAATCTATGTACTATGCCAGGTAATGAGTGTTTATCTTCCATTTCCATTCGTATTATATTTCATATAAACACGAGAGATGAGAGAATCCAAACACCACTTGTGAGGTGCTAGTATATAATTTCCATGCTTGTTATGACTATTGTGGCACTTTTAGTTGTTATGAACTATTTTAAACCAATGTTTCATGCCCCATAACTTATAAATTGATTGGTCAAAAGCACATTTGCTTGAGGACAAGCAAATACCAAGTGTAGGGGTATTTGATAAAGATTTAAAACATATGCTTTTAGGGAGTCATTTAAGCCCTATTTCGACACGTTTTATATCCGTTACTGCTTAATTTTGTTACTTTTTACTTTTTAGGTCTTTTGGAAGCAAAATGCTGGAATGAAGCACATTTGGACGAAAAGGAGCAAATACATGAAGAAAATGACAAAGTCAAGATCGAAGCCACTCAAGACTGATCAACAGTACCTGACGGCGTCCGACCCAAAGGGCGACGCCGTCCCTCTATGAAGACTTGATCAAAACATGCACGCGACGACTCAGTGAAATTTCTGGTCTTACAACCTGACGGCGTCACGCTTTAATTATGGAGGGCGTCACTCACAATTTTCACTCCAGACGGCCCAGACTTAGAATCAAGACGACGTCACAACTAAAGACCGACGACGTCACAGCTCTAAAGTGACTCCGTCCCATCGATGACTTGGCCCAGACAAAACCCTAATGACGGCGACCTGACGGCGTCCCATGCAAAAGGTGACGCCGTCGTGATTGCAAATCTATATATAGAATTCGATTTTTCGGTATTTTATGAGGTAGAATTTTGGAGAGCAAACCCTAACTCAATTGTAGTCCGACTTGGACAGTATTCTAGGGTCTCATACCCTATTTTAAACATCGAGATAAGTTTGTTAATCTAATTTATCATTATCTCAATCCCATATTCGATTGACTGTGTGTATGCTTGCTTGTCTATCATGTCTAGCTAAATTACTTGTGTGTTTGCTTAGATCTATGAAACCTAGTTATTGATTTTTGTTAGGTTGTTTTTTGTCTTAATTGAAATTGGCTTAGGAGTGCAATTAGGCATCTTCGTTATATTTAATGCTTGAGAATGCTTTATGATGATATGGTTCATGGATGAAATAGCTTAGGCTTACCGACTCCGTGAGTCATATACGAGAGATAACCTCAAAGAACTAGGGACTACGCATACCCTACGACCTTTAGGAATACAACGCGTTAAGATAAAGGACGTGACAACTCAACCAACCAATAAAAGATAACTAGGGAGTAATAGTATCTAAGTGAACACATCTTTAATCATCATACGAGCACACCTCAATTAGACATAGCTACCCGTAGTCAATAGATAATTAGATAATTAGTTAAAGTAGAGTAATCGGTAGAAGTACCACCCCCAAACCAATTGCCCCGAGATTTTACATTAGCTTTCTAAAAAACCATAAAAAAGATTAAAAAAAAAGAAATCATCTTCAACCCCACCTTCTCGTCATACATTTCTTACTAGCATTCCTATTCCCCTAGAGAACGATATCAATCCCCGAGGCTTACCCCATACTACACTACAACGATTAGGTTCACTGTCTAGGAGGTTGAAAAACTTGCTCGAAGAAAAGGAAGTTTCCTTGACCCCGAACGCGACTTCTGCGCGCATCAAGGCATTAGGATAAACCTTGTTTGAAACCTATATTATAATTACATCTTCCACTCATCTTTAGTACATGATACCCCTAGTTAACCCCTCAGAGCCTATCCTTTTCGCGGTTCTAGTGATGTTTCGATTTTCAGAAATATCAATGAAGAGCATTGTTTACATTCCACCCCCAAATGTACACCCAAATCGCCTTAGCCTACCTTGTATGCACTCATCTTTAGTGCATTATTATTATCATTACTAAACCCTTAGTTCAAATATCTAGTTACTTGCATGGTTGCTAAGTCGAGTCATATCTTTTGCACACAGTTTTGGGACGATTGGGACTCATGGGTAAAAACTAATATTTTATGGAGTAACGGGAAAGAACGATAAATTCAAATTCCCTTTGTCTACGTAATTAATTACTCCAAGTGTTTTGATCTTTTCAAATCGGGTCAACTAGTATTAGAGAAATAAAAACTCAAGTGTAGGGATGCTCCTATAAATCCCTTATATTTTGATGTTATCGTAGAGGATGGTAGAGTAAAAAGGTATGAAAAAAATCGAAAAAAGAGTGTTGAAAAAAAAAATAATTAGAAAAACATACGGACTACCATCATATCCTACATCTGTCTTTATATTTATGTTTTTTTGTTTCAAGTTATCTAGTTAGTGAGTCAAGTCTTGGCTTAGCAACGCCACGCTTTACATGCTTGTAACATAAGATTTTTGACTTGCCACCACTAAATATCCCCTACCTAACAAAACCCTTTGTTTCCCTATCCTAAGTCTAACATTACAACCCCTGTAAAGACCTCTTAGATAGTTGTTCCAAGGTGCTTACGCCAAAGCGGTGGAGGTTTGATCTATTCTCAAGCTTATGGTAATCTATGTACTATGCCAGGTAATGAGTGTTTATCCTCCATTTCCATTCATATTATATTTCATATAAACCCGAGAGATGAGAGAATCCAAACACCACTTGTGAGGTGCTTGTATATAATTTCCGTGCTTGTTATAACTATTGTGGCGCTTTTACTTGTTGTAAACTATTTGAAAATAATGCTTTATGCCCCCTAACTTATAAATTGATTGGTCAAAAACACATTTGCTTGAAGACAAGAAAATACCAAGTGTAGGGATATTTGATAAGGATTTAAAACGTACGCTTTTAGGGGGTCATTTAAGGCCTATTTCGACACATTTTATATCCGTTACTGCTTATATTTGTTCCTTTTTACTTTTTAGGTCTTTTGGAAGCAAAATGCTGGAATGAAGCACATTTGGACGAAAATACATGAAGAAAATAGCAAAGTCAAGATCGAAGCCACTCAAGACTGATCAGCAGAACCTGAAGCCGTCCATCTAAAGGGCGACGCCGTCCCTCTATGAAGACTTGATCAAAACATGCACGCGACGGCTCAGTGAAAATCCTGGTTCCAAAGCCTGACGGCGTCACGCTTTAAATATGAAGGGCGTCACTCACAGTTTTCACTCCAGACGGCCGAGATCTAGAATCAAGACAACGTCTCAACTAAAAATTGACGACGTCACAGCTCTAAAGTGACGCCGTCCCATCGATGATTTGGCTCAGATGAAACCCTAATGACGGAGACCTGACGGCGTCCCATGCAAAAGGTGACGCCGTCGCAATTTTAAATTTATATATAGAATTCGATTTTCCTGTATTTTAAGAAGTAGAATTTTGGAGAGCAAACCCTAACTCAGTTGTAGTTCGACGTGGACAGTATTCTAGGGTCTCATACCCTATTTTACACATCAAGATTAGTTTATTTAATCCAATTTATCATTATGCATACCCCATGTTCGATTGATTGTGTGTATGATTGCTTGTCTATCATGTCTAGCTAAATTACTTGTGTGTTTGCTTAGATCTATGAAATCTAGTTATTGAATTTTGTTAGGTTGTTTCTTGTCTTAATTGAAATTGGCTTAGCAATGCATCTAGGCTATCGTTGTGTTTAATGCTTGAGTAAGCTTAATGATGATATGGTGCATGGAAAAAATAGCTTAGGCTTGTCGATTCCGTGAATCATATACGAGAGATAACCTCAAAGAACTAGGGAATACGCACACCCTACGACTTTTAGGAATACAACGCGTTAAGATAAAGTACATGACAACTCAACCAACCAATAAAAGATAACTACGGAGTAATAGCATCTAAGTGAACACATCTTTAATTATCATACGAGCACACCTCAATTAAACATAGCTATCCGTAGTAATTAGATAGTTAGATAACTAGTAGAAATAAAGTAATCGGTAGAAGTACCACCCCCAACCAATTGCCCCGAGAATTTACATTAGCTTTCTAAAAAACCATAAAAAATAAAAAAAGAATCACCCTCAACCCCACCTTCTCGTCATATATTTCTTACTAGCATTCCTATTCCCCTAGAGAACGATATCAATCTCCGAGGCTTACCCCATACTACACTACAACGATTAGGTTCACTGCCTAGGAGGTTGAAAAACTTGCTCATAGAAAAGGAAGTTTCCTTGACCCCTAACGCGCCTTCTGATGCACGTATTACACGTTCGGGGTCAAAGGAACTTACTTTTCGTCGAGCAAGTTTTTCAACACCCTAGGCAGTGAACCTAATCGTTGTAGTGTAGTATTGGGTAAGCCTCGTATATTGATATCGTTCTCTAGGGGAATAGAAATGCTAGCGAGAGATGTACTACACTAAGCTTTAAGGTTGAGGAACATTATTTTTTACCTTTTTTATATTTTTTATAAAGCTAAGGGTAAAATCTCGGAGTTTGAATTTGAGGGTTTTGGTACTTCTACCGATTACTCTACTTATCTAATTATCTAAACTAAGGGGTAGTCTATGTCTATTGATGTGTGCTCGTATGATGATTAAAAATGTGTCTACCTAGATACTAACCTACCAGCAACTTCGAACTCTTACTCTCCTTCAGCCGATTCAGATACCGAATCGTATCTCTTGGAGAGAGGCGCAAAAGCTCTCCCTTTGACTCAGTGGGCATTCCACCACTTTGACTGATGCGGACGCGGTTCTCTCGTCGTGAAAGAAGTAATTAAAGGTAAGCCCCGGGTCATCCCGCGCTCGTTGTTGCATGTATAGCTTTCTAGAGTAGAGATCTAGCAACGCATTCTAAGCACAGATTATTGGTATTGGATGTATCGTTTGGTTGTGCCGAGTCAAATCTGCTCCGTTTTTTTTCCGTTGCAGAAAAAAGATCCCTTTCCCCCGCTTTCAAAAATGATGAATACGAAGTCCGAGAGGCTGCATGTACTATGGATCCTCTGACTCCCAATCGGGTTGCCTTCCCAGGTCTCGCCGGTGTTTACTCCCTAGTTATCTTTTATTGGTGGTTGAATTGCCAAGTCCTTATTCTTAACGCGTTGTGTCTTCTAAGGTCGTAGGGTATGCTTTTATCCCTAACTCTTTGAGAATACCTTAAGGTTATTGCCTACGAGATCTCTAAGATTCATAAACTAACACTAAGGTTATCTTTGGATATTTAGCCTACAATTACGCTAGGTGGTTATAAACTAAGGTTCACAAAGATTACTCAAGCATTAAAAACACAACGATGGCCTAGTGCAATCCTAAGCCAATTACAACTAAGATAAGAGACAACCAATCAATAATTAATAACTAGGTTTCATAAATATAAGCAAACACACAAGAAATTTAGCCGGACATGTTAAACATGCAAGCATACACACATACAATCGAAGACATAATGAAATCAATGAAGTAAATAACTTATCTTGATGTAAAATAGGGTATGAGAACCCTAAGATACTGTCCAAACCGGACCAAAATCGTTTTAGGTTTTTACTCCACAAGTCTACCTCTTAAAAGTCTGAAAATTTGATTTCTATATATAATTTTACAACTGCGACGGCGTCACCTTATAGTTGAGACGCCGTCGGATCGCCGTCATTAGGGTTTCGTCTTGGCCAAGTCATCATTGGGACGGCGTCACGTTGTGGTTGTGACGCCGTCAGTCTTCAGTAGTGACGTTGTCTGAATCTGGATCTAGGCCGTCTGAGAAGACAAGTCTTCGTGACGCCCTTACTCTTCAAAGCCTGACGCCGTCAGGTTTAAAATGGCAAATTCGCTACTGAGTCGTCACAAATTCAGTTACACAAAGAGGGACGGCGTCGCCCTCTATTTAGGACGCCGTCAGGTGTAATTCCAGCAGATTGAGTGTCTTGATCTTGATTTAGCCATTTTCTTCATATATTCACTCCTTTTCGTTAAAAAAATGCATCATTCCAGCATTTTGCTTTCAAGAGACCTAAAAAGTGAAAAGGGATAAAATTAAGCAGTAACGGATATAAAAATGGGCGATTAAAGGCTTAAATGACCACTTGAAAGTGTACGTTCTAAATCCTTATCACCTTCCGCGCGCATCAACTTTCCATGTATTTTAGTTAAAACAATTTTTTCGTATTTTTGTACTCATAATCGCGTTATTTGATTGCAGCTTATCATATCAACCACGGATATAACATGAAGACAACGGTAAAAAGACTTTTTCGCAATTGTCATAATTCATATAATGTGAGGGTCCATATAAAAAACTCATATCTCACAAGTAACTGGGTGATTTGTACGTAAGACACATTTTCGCACATCATAGACATTAGAGTAAACTGCAAAAATCATCCATGTGATTTGTGGTTTTTGGCAAGTATTATCCCTATCTCAAACCTTTAGCATTAATCATTTTTAAGTCCATAAACTATCGGCACTAATCATCCCTGAGCACTAACGTCGCTATCTTCTCCGTTAGCTCTTACTCGTCAAGTGGCAACATTAGTCCATTAACCAAACGATCGTTTTCAACGTTAGTCCTTTATACTAACAGTCGTTTTTAATTAAATAAAAATCACTGTTCTAAAAGGCTCGCAAATGCGTGAGGCTTGGTCATGCCGCCATGCCATGCCATCACGCCGTCTTATGGCACATGTTTTTGTAAACTCGATATATATGAATTATGATATAAATATATAAATATTTCATACTTTGTGCCGCCTTATATCACGCCTTATAAACGCAAGAGCTTCGACTTAGCCGCAAAGGCGTGAGGCTTGATTATGCAGCCACGCCACGCCTCATGTTATTTATAACCTTGATAAAAATTTAGTTTTCTTACATAACGCGTCCGTATTCTTACGTTTTTGTCTGTTTTTATACGTTTTCGTCCGTTTTCGCCTGTTTGCTATGTTTTTGTCCGCTTCTATACGTTTTCGTCGGCTTTCTTACGATTTTACACATTTTCGGCCGTTTTTATATGTTTTCGTCCGTTTTCACACGTTTTCATCCATTTTTCTTACGTTTTCGTCTGTTTCTTACGTTTTCGTCCGTTTTAACACGTTTTCGTCTGTTTTTACATGTTTTCGGTCGTTTTTATACGTTTTCGTCCGTTTTAACATGTTTTCGTTTGTTTTTCTTACGTTTTCGTCTGTGTTTTTACGTTTTCGTCTATTTTAATACGTTTTCATCTGTTTTTACACGTTTTCGTTCATTTTTATACGTTTTCGTCCGTTTTAACACTTTTTGTCCATTTTCACACGTTTTCGTCATATTTATGACTTTTTTGTCTATTTTTTTACGTTTTCGTCTGTTTTTGCATGTTTTCGCCATTTATATACGCTTTTGTCCGTTTTAACAAGTTTTCATCTGTATTTATAGGTTTTCGTCTGTTTTATACGTATTTATCTGTTTTTATACGCTTTCGCCCGTTTTGCTACATAAGAAAACTGGACAAAAACATGTGAAAACAGACGATGTGTTAAAACAAACGCAAACGTATAAAAACGGCCGAAAACGTGTAAAAACAAACGAAAAAGTGTTAAAACGGACGAAAACTTTAAAATTAGACAACGTGTGAAAACGGACAAAAACGTGTTAAAACAGACGAAAACGTATAAAAACGGCCGAAAACGTGTAAAACAGTCAAAAATGTGTTAAAACGGATGATAACGGAAAAAACAGACGAAAACGTAATATGTTGGGAATTATGTGAAGTATGGATTTTGCTGAAGTTACTGCTGAATGGATTCTACTGAAGTGTATGGATTCTGCCGAAGACATAATCATGCTGAAGTTATATAGTGTTTAGTTGTTTCTGCGGAGATAGTATTCTTCCGCATATTCTATAGTTGTTAGGATATACATGAGCTTTATTAGGAAGTGATTGTGTATATCTTATTTAGTTTTACGTTTCTTTATGAACAAGTTAGGGTTCCTTGTCTATAAAAGGAACACAATAGAATGAGTTATGTATTAGACGTTTACAAGTTATTAATATAACGATCCATAGAGGATCAAAGAGTTCTTAGTTATCTGTGCTTTATACTTGTGTTTATATTCCGCTAAAGAATACAAGTTGTAGAGATTTTCTTTTAGTTTGTTTGTGATTACATAAGCAATACTAACGATCTACGAAGCTCACGATCTATCAAGATCTGTCAAGTTTCAACAAGTGGTATCAGAGCCTCGTGAGAGTCTCTACGATACTAAGCACAGGTGTTTCTAAAACACCCATACAACCAAAACAAAAATCACCATGCCTGGATCAGACGTTGATATCGAAATCACCAACAACCAAAACTCCACACAAATGCAACAACTGAGTCTCTCGAACAGTAATGCTAAGTTTCCTTATCTTAAAAGGGAGGAATATGATCTTTGGGCAATGAAGATGCAAAACTGGATCTCCAACATTGATTGGAATCTATGGGAGATAGTTAAGAAGGGAAACAGCTTGAAGAGAACTACCAATGATGCTGATGGCAAACTTACTTTTGTTCCTCCCAAATCTGCTGAAGAAATACTGGCGGTTCAGAGGGAAACCAAAGTAAAGACAATTCTTCTTCAAGCTATTCCTGAGGATCACTTGAGTGATTTTCACTTCATGAATGATGCTAAGGACATATGGTTAGCAATCAAGGCGAAGTTCGGTGGGAATGAGGAGTCTATGAGGATGAAAAAGTCGATGCTGAGACAACAGTTTCAAGATTTTCAAATCTCTGAATAGGAAGGAATTCACAAGGGCTATGACAAGTTTCACAAGATCTTAAGTCAGTTAAATCAGCTGCAAGCAAAGCCAGATAATGATGATTGTAATTTTAAGTTCTTGAGGTCTTTACCTCCCTCCTGGCTACAAGTGAGCATTGCTTTAAAAGCTAAAGGTGGTCTGGATATGCTTACTTTTGATGAGCTCTATAACAAACTTAAAGCTCTTGAACATGATGTGAGAAGTCCTTTTCGTTCATCATCTACTGCTAGTCACACAACATTTGTAGGAGCCTCCACCCTAAAGATGAGTTATGGTCCAAGTCCAACTTACTCATCATCATCTTATATTGCTCCTTCATCAAGCTCTCACTCTAAATCTAGTGGTATAATGGAAGATGTTCTTGGATCCTTCTTTGCTGATTATGATCCTCAGCAGGAACTGGCATATGAGGATTTAGATCAGATTGACCCACTGGAGATGGAGGAGATGAAGTTGAAGTGGCAAGTGGCTATGATATCTATGGAAATCAAGAGGTTTGAGCTCAAAGCTGGGAGGAGGTTTGGCTTTCAGGGAAGATATCCAGCAAGGTTTGACAAAAAGAAGGTCAAGTGTTTTACATGTCAACAGATGGGTCACTTCTCCAGAGAGTGCAAGGATAGGAAAGCTGGTGATGAGGTGAGATACTCTTCCTATCAGCAGAATCAGAGGGAAGCTGGAAACTCGAAGCCTGGATCGTCAGCTGCTCTAGTTACTATGGATGCTAATGTAGACTGGAAGCTGCATGATCAGGAGAATGATGACAGTTCTGGTGCTGAAAATATTGGGTTGCTGGCTAGCTGTACTTCAGAGGATAGACATGATCAGATTGCCTTGATGGGCATATCTCAGGTACAAAACTGTTTGTTTGGTTGTAGTGAGCGTTATAATGAACTCAAAGAAGCTTATGATATTTTGAAACCTAAATACAATGAATGCTATGTAGAAGTTGAAGCTTATAAACAGGCTTTAAAAACACTAGAAAGACAAAAGGTTTGGTTTCAGAAGAATCAAATAGCTTGTGATGAGAAGATAGGTGTCTTAGAAAGGGATCTCGAATGTTCTAAAAATGAGTTAAAAAGGTCTGAGAAGTTAAGAGCAGATGTAGTGTCAGAAAATTTAGAGCTAAAAGAAAAATTAGATAAAGAAATAGCTAGACATAATTCTTGGCAAAAATCAGGTCTAAATCTAGCTAAAGAGCTCTACTCTAGTCAAACTCCAAATACTTATATAGGTTTAGGCTTTAAGAAGTATGTAGGGTTAGAAGCTAGGGATGACACACGCAAATCTACACCAGCAGGCCTAGCTAATTTTGTGAAAGAAGGTGACCTACATGCTGTACGTGGTTCTATTAGAGGTATACCTATGCCTGTTGACCTTTCCCTTACTGTTGACTTTGATGGATCACATCATCTGTATGGCAAAAAGTCAAAAGACTTGTCAGACCCTGATACTTCTTCTAATGACTTTGTCTCTTGTGTTAACAGTGACAAGTCCTCCGACCAAGGGTCTACAGAGTGTGATTCAAATGACAAGTCTGACCTTCCCAAGTCTTCACCCCTGCCTGCACCCAAGACTACCAATAAGCATGTCAGAGTTGCTGCCAAGGAATCCACTTCCAAGACAGTTGCCTCTGAAGACTTGCTTTTTAATTCTTTGCATAATAATTCTGTTAAAAACAATTCTTTTCATGGTTTTGGTTTGAATACTTCTACTTGTAATATAACATCTTTTGGTTTGAATAAATCTTCTAAACAGAAGACATGTTTTGTGTGTGGAAGTAAATTTCATTTAATTAAGGATTGTGATTATCATGAGCAAAGGATGGGTAGGTGTGATGATTCTAGGAAGTCTAGACCAATGTGGAATAATGTTAATATTATACCACCTTATGTTCCACAAGCAACTTATACCAATTCTCCTTATTGGAGAAGTTCAGTTGCTAGACCATTTGTTCAACCCACAAGTTCATATTTTAATAATGGTTATTGGCCCGGATATGGTGACTCAATGAATGCTGGGAAAGGGAATTGGGATACTGCTGTCAAGTCCTCAGCAGGTTGTTCTTGGAAAATAAAGGTACCCAAATTTCAATGGAAACCCAGGAACAATAGTGGATCTTATTCATCTGCATGGCATCACTCATATGATCCACAAGGCAGGTTCAAGTCAGCAATGACTTGAGCCTCATTAGTGTGCTAATAATTTGTATATTTTTATGTTGTTGTTGTAGGATCATCCTCTTAAGCATAAAGATGTTGGCATAGTTGATAGTGGTTGTTCAAGAAGTATGTCAGGAAACAGGGATATGATGCATAACTTTGTACCAATTGAAGGAGGAGGCAATGTGACATTTGGAGGAAGTGATGGAAGAATTACTGGGAAAGGGACCATCAAAACACCTCAACTGGACTTTGAGAATGTATACTATGTCAAGGAACTGCAACACTTCAATTTGTTCTCAGTCTCACAAATATGTGACACTAAGAACAAAGTACTCTTCACAGAAGATGAATGTCTTGTGCTATCTAAAGACTTCAAACTCCCAGAAGAAACTTCAATTCTGCTGAAAGTTCCTAGAAATCACAATCTTTATACATTCAACTTAACCAATATTACACCAGAAGGTGATTTAACTTGTTTGGTGGCTAAAGCATCCTTGGATGAGTCTACCAAATGGCATAGGAGGATGGCCCATGTCAACTTCAAGACCATAAACAAGCTCTCTAAACTTGGTCTTGTTGAAGGTCTTCCTTCCAAAGTCTTCACAAATGATCATAACTGTGTTGCCTGCAACAAAGGAAAGCAACACCGAGCCTCATACAAGGCTGTTACTGTTGTGAGCATTATTTCTGAACCTCTTCAGCTGCTTCATATGGATCTGTTTGGTCCAACTCAAGTTAGAAGCATTGATCATAAGTATTTTTGTCTGGTTATCACTGATGGTTATAGCAAATTTTGTTGGGTATTCTTTCTAAGGACCAAAGATGAAACATCTCCAGTGTTGAAAGACTTCATTACCCTTATTGAAAATCAGTTGAACAAAAAGGTTAAAGGAATTCGGTGTGATAATGGGACAGAGTTCAAGAATGCAATACTTATAGAACTCTGTAGGTCAAAAGGGATAAAAAGGGACTATAGCACTCCAAGAACCCCACAACAAAATGGGGTGGCAGAAAGAAAAAATAGGACCTTAATAGAAGCTGCAAGATCAATGCTGGCAGACTCTTAGCTTCCCACCATGTTTTGGACTGAAGCTGTTGGCACAGCTTGTTATGTACTGAATAGGGTGTCCATTACTATACCTCACTTCAAAACACCATATGAACTTCTCTATGGAAAAGTTCCTGCTATTCATTACCTTAAACCTTTTGGTTGTCAAGTGACCATTCTGAATACAAGTGATCCACTGGGCAAATTTGATGAGAAAGCTGATGATGGTTATATTGTGGGATATTCTGCTCATAGTAAGGCTTACAGGGTTTATAATTTATCTGCTAAGAAAATTGAGGAGACTTTGAATCTGAGATTTCTAGAAGACAAGCCTAATGTTCAAGGACAGGGTCATGTTTGGTCTTTTGATCTTGATTACTTAACTGATTATTTGGGTTACTCTAGACATATGGCAAACCAACATGCAAATATTCAAGAGTCTTCAACTAACAGTGCAGGTACTATGGATGCTGACTCTGACAGTGAGTTTGAAGATGATGAACAACCAATTGTCGTGCCTTCTTTCTCCCCTAACAATTTTGTGAGGGACACTTCTGCAGATATTACTGATGAGAGTGAAGATGATTCACAATATGCTGAGGACCTTGCTAGACTGAAGAAACAAGAGTATGCAGCTAATCTAGATGCTGAGAGGAATGCTAAGGAGCGTGCAAGTGAAGCAATCAGTGGAAACAACAATTCTGCTGAAAGTGACCCTGTTTCTCCTAACATCACCAAATCTGCTGAAAGATATGCTGTTTCTACTCCTATTTCTACTAGAGTGTCTACAGACTTTGGAGAGCCTTATACACGTTTTCCAACACCTTCAGATCTTGGTCATCATCAACCCAAAGCTGGCATCTTCACCTCACCTTCCTATGACACTGATTTTGAACCTACTATGACTAATCTTGATAACTCCATTGATGTCAACACCACTGCTACTAAAAGGATCAACAATACTCATCCATAGTCCAATATTATTGGTGATCCTAATGCACCTGTTAGAACTAGGGGTTCTGTGACAAGTTCTAAATATGGTCAAGTGGCCTTTATCTCTTATGTCTCAAATCAGCAGAGAGACAATCACACAGACTATGAACATTGTCTGTTTGCTTGTTTTCTCTCACAGGTGGAACCAACCAGTGTTACTCAGGCTCTTGATGACTCAAGTTGGCTTGAGGCAATGCAAGAAGAGATGCAACAATTTCAAAATCAGCAGGTTTGGATTTTGGTACCACTTCCTGATGGCAAGTATGCAATTGGGACTAAATGGATTCTGAAGAATAAGAGAGATGCAAGGGGTGTTGTCATTAAAAAAAAAGCGAGATTGGTAGCTCAGGGATATAGACAAGAGGAGGGAATTGACTATGATGAGGTGTTTGCACATGTGGCTAGAGTTGAAGCCATACGGATATTCTTGGCTTATGCATCTTACATGGGATTTATGGTCTATCAGATGGATGTTAAAGGTGCTTTTCTCTATGTTGAAATAGAGGAGGAGGTTTATGTCACTCAACCTAAGGGATTTGAAGACCCAGATCATCCTAATCATGTTTACAAGGTAGTCAAAGCTCTCTATGGACTACATCAGGCACCCAGAGCTTGGTATGCTAGGCTTTCATCATTTCTGCTGAAGCATGGTTATCGAAGAGGTGCAATTGATAAGACACTTTTCCTTAAGAAGAATTCCACAGATATTATTCTTGTGCAAGCGTATGTGGATGACATTATTTTTGGATCCACAAAGGAAGCTTGGTGCAGGGAGTTTGAGGAGCTTATGAAGGGAGAGTTTCAGATGAGTGTTATGGGGGAGTTGACTTTCTTTTTGGGTCTCCAAGTTCAGCAGACCTGATGGTATCTTTATCAGTCAAGACAAATATGTGAGGGACATATTAAAGAAATTTGGTATGGAGAGTGTCAGGACTGCCACTACACCTTATGAAGCTCCAAAGACAAAGACCAACAATGAAGTAGATCCACCAGTGAATGTTCATTTATACAGATCTATGATTGGTTCTTTGATGTATCTAACAGCTTCAAGGCCTGATATTACGTTTGCTGTCAGTGTTTCTTCTCGACATCAAGTTACTCCACTTACTTCCCATCTCAATGCTGTTAAGAAGATCTTTAAGTACCTCAAAGGCCAGCCTCATCTAGGCCTTTGGTACCCAAAAGAGTCTCCATTTAAACTAGAAGCATATAGTGATAGTGACTATGCTGGTGCTAATCTGGATCGGAGGTCCACCACTGGAGGTTGCCAATTCCTAGGAAAAAGATTGATTTCTTGGCAGTGCAAGAAACAAACCATTGTGGCTACCTCATCTACTGAAGCAGAGTACGTTGCTGCTGCAAATTGCTGTGGACAGGTTCTTTGGATACAAAATCAATTGTTGGATTATGGGTATAACTTCATGAACACAACAATTTTTATTGATAATCAAAGTACCATATGCATTGTTAAAAATCCAGTTTTTCACAGTCGAACAAAACATATTGAAATCAGGCACCACTTTATAAGAGATGCATATGACAAACATTTGATAAAAGTGGTTAAAATTCACACTGATGATAATGTGGCAGATTTGTTAACTAAGGCTTTTGATGGACCAAGGTTTCAACACCTTGTGGTCCATATTGGTATGCTTAACCCTTAACTGCAAAGTTTAAGGGGAGGCATAGGCCTCAGGGAGGATTTGTGTACACTTTGCATTTTTAGTATGTATATTGTAGTTTTGTGTGTATAATGTTGATTTCTTTGGTTTTCTAACACTAACCAGCTAATGTAAGGATAGTTTTGTTTGTCTTTGTTTGGTTTGTGTGTTTCTCTGTTTGGTTTGTTTTGCAGATTGCTTATCTAATTTGAAGTTCATCATGATTGGTCAAATGGAAAATGGTCAAGAAAGCTTGTTTCTTCTGAAATCAGAGTACTGAAGTGAACAATTTGTTTCCACTGAAAAGAAAGTACTGAAGTTTATTATTCATTCATATAAGAAACAGACAGGCTTAATTCCATAATGCAGTGCTTACATCCATGAGAACAAACTAATTACATACATAAACCTAATATGTCTACCAGCTTCACTTTTATCTTCCCTACTCCTAAAGCTTCATTGGAAAGGCCCACTTTGGCATCACTTTTGGAGCTCCACGCATGTTGATCCATTCACAAACTCTTGGGCAAGCTAATCCACTCACCACTACTCTGTATTCTGGAGAAGCTGATGAAGGACCAGCTGGTGATGGTGCTGCACTTGGAGGAGGAGGTTGGAGAGGAGGAGTTTGGAACATTTGCTCTGGATGCACAAAAGCAAGGGGATGCACATTCACAACAGCTAGGGGAGGCACATTCACTGTCTTTGAAGTTGTTTCCTCATTTGTATCTTCATAGGGTGATACATAGGAGCTTAAGGAAGAGATGTCTTCTCCTCTGCTTGGATTGCTTGACAAATAGTTCTTCTTCCATCTCTCAAGACTGCTGTTGGAGGATGAACTGTTGTCTGATGAAAGAGTAATTGGGTTGGAACTACTCATAATTGGGGTTTGTGATGAAATTAGGGTTTGTGATGATATTTGAGGAAAATTGATGTGAGATAAGTGTGCATTGGGGAGTGTTTTATAGACGGTTTCAAGGTTTAATGAGATTTAATGCGAGTTGGGTGAAACAGTAAAAAGATACTTACTGAAGCTTCTTGAATACGTGAATTGCTTCTGCTGATTATATCACTTCAGCAGAATGACCATTGTTTCTTCCGAAGTTGGAATTTAAATGTGGTAAAAGGTTGCATTACACGTCAGCGTTGGTCAACAACTTAATATCTTTGACCAAAATTTGGGAAACTTCTCCTTATACCCTATTTGCATATCTTCGTCTAAAATAACTGATTCCCTCTTTATTCGATTTAAACACACTATCAGTTGATTGAATTGTAATTCATTATCTAAAGTTCTTATGGCGCTTCAATTCAAACACGATCATAATAAAGTAGCTTTTCTGGGAACAGCTAAGGGTGATGATCTGTATAAACCAATGGTGGAGTTTTTGAAGAGTTTGAAGATTCATTATGCTTTATCGCATTCTCCTAATGCTATTTATGAATCTTTGGTTACTCAATTCTGGACATCTGCTTCAAAACGTAGTGAAACAGAGATCGTGGCTATGGTTGATGATGTTGAGTATGTTGTGACAGAGGAGTTGATCAGAAGTCGACTACGTTTGGATGATGAGAATGGGGTTTATGATTCTAATTCAGTGGCAATACTAGATGGACTGAGAGCTATTGGATACCAAGGTGAACGGACAGATATGTGGCTCAAGAATCAGCTATGTCCGATGTGGAGGTTTTTGGTTCACACATGCTTCAGTGTATAAGCAATAAATCAGGAGGGTGGGATCAGTTCTCTACACAATTGGGATGTGGTATTGTTTGTCTTTCTCAAGGGTTAACTTATAATTTTCCAAGTTTATTTTTGATAATATGGCTGAGAATATTCAAAAGAAAAAGCATAAGTTTTTAATGTACCCTAGGTTTTTGCAAATGATAATTGACACTAATACCCGAGCCCAAGCTTTTTATCCCATAGGAGCTTTAACTGCTAAACTATTTGCTTCAATGAGAACTAAATTTGAGGAGACACATTATCCTTTACTAGCAGCTATGTTGCCTCAGGGGAATGAGACTGCTGATGAGGATAATGTTGTTAATAATCCACCTTCTACCAATGTTACTGCTGATGGTAATCTTTCAGTTGCCATTGATGAGGGCCCTTCTACAACTGCTGAAGCATCTAATGTTTCTCCTGACCGACCTCCACCTATACCTTCACCTAGATCTTGTCCTAGTCCACCACCTACACAGGTTGGTTGTGATTCATTTGAGTCTGAACCTAATCGACTGACCACACCTAGTCCACACAGGGAACCATTTAATGGAGGTTCTACTTATGTTGAGCATGACCATGTTTCTCCTGAAAGGTCCAATGAAGTTCTCATTACCACTGAGCAATCAGCTGGTGGAGCTGAGGACCCTATTACACTTACATTTGTCTATGCTCTAGTGAACAGGTATGTAGTTGAGGTGGATGATCTCAAAAAGGAACTTGCAGAGACTAAATCTTCTCTTGGTGGTGAGATTGTGGAGCTGAGAAATAAGGTTAAGAGTTTGGAAGAACAACTTGGGCATCATTCTAAAAGAAAGCTAGTGGTTTCTTCTGATGAAGAGCATGAGGATAATCCATATGGTTCTCTTAATATTTTGGCTAATGTTGCTCAAGAGACTCCTGTTTCTCCTCCTGTTACTACTGAATCTTGAAAGAAAAAGGATCCTATTCTATTTACTAGAAAAAGGAGAAGAAAATATCTGAATAAGGAATCCACTGAAGCTTCAACAGAACCAGGTGTTGATGCTGTAACTGCTGATGTTTCAATGAAGGATGTTGTTTCTGTACATGGTCAAGCTTCTGTTGTACAAGAACAATCAAGTTCTCTACCCTCAGCTGATAATTCTGAAGTTTTTCATGCTGGCAGAAGTTTTGTTTTGAATCCAGTGGTTGATGTCTTTTCCACACCTGTTGAAGAATTGTCTCAACCTGTTGCTTCTGATGCTCAGTTGGGAGTTCCTTCTGAAGTTCCTCCTATGAATATTTCTCAAGCTAGTTCTGCTGAAATGTCTGTTGCTATAGAGAAATAAATATTGATTAATGCAGAGCTTGGTCCAGGTCTAGTAAGTGAAGAAGAGATGAAAGAGCAAGAAAGAATGTTAAATGAATGTGCAGAGCATAAGAAAAGTGCGGACTTGGCTAAACAGATTGCAGCTCAGTATACTTCAAATTTGTCTCTTGAGAGACAAAGAGAACTGGATGCATTGCGTACTAAGATGACTGATGCACAATGGGATACTTATATTCAGCAAGGTGCTTCAGATCCTACTCTTGCATAGACTATCTTAGGTGCAGATTTTAACAGTGAAACATTTGTTGCACAAATGGTAGCTTTTGGTAAAAAGTGTTGGAATCACTCCTAAACCATAATCAAGTGTTAGTAATTAATATGTAATAGTTAGCTTTATTATGGACTTTATGTTTGTTATTAGCCTTAAGCTTATGTAGAAGGCCCATGAGCTTAGGCCCAAGCCCATAAAGGAAAGGATGGGAACTAGGAGTGTTGCCCTAGCTTCCCTCCTATAAATACTCTTGTAAACCCTCATTTGAGGGTTGGTTGTTCAAGTTATTTCCTTTCACTCACCTCTACGCATAACCGTGTTATATTACCGTGTGTGTGTGCTTGGATCTTGTTCAATCGCCTTAACCTCTTTCTATATAACTTGTGTTTGTAAAACTAGTGACCTAACAAAAAGAATAAGCAAGAGGCAGCTGACAGAAAGAAAGCTATTGTTGCTCAAAAGAATAAGGCAAAAAGGGAAAAACCACCTACTGCAGCTCAGAAGAAAACATACATGAGACATGTTGTCCTTTATCAAAGTTCTACTATATTTAATTCTGGTTTGAAGAAAAGTCAAGTTTGGAATTTACCTGATGATGAATTGCATAGGTTGTTTCAAAGGATTATGAAGCAGACTGCATCATCTTCTAGAACAAGAAGTATTGCTGATTCAGATGCTCCAAAGGCTAAGAGGCCTAAAACAGTTGAGATTGTAGATAATTTTGATGCTGTTACACCAATAATAGGTTCTCCTGTTATTCCTTCTGAAGCATCTACTGCATCTATACCTTCAGCTGCTAGGGTTACATCTTCTGAAAGGGTTCAATCTTCTGAACCACAGACTATTTCTTCTACAGTATTACCTTGTGCTAAGAAGGTCAATGTGCTGATTGATTTAGAAGGAGATGATATGGGTAAGAAGGCTGAAAGAGAAGCTGCTAAAGCTAAGCAGGCTAGAGTGATACTTGAGAAACTGTATCAGTTGCGAGGTATTGCTCCAGTTACGTATTCTTATATCTCTTCTACTAAAGCTAAAGATGTTCCTGAAACATCTGAGAATGTTCCATCTACGGAAGTTTATATACCTGGTAGGAGAATGAAAAGAATGTCTAAACGTCGTCACACTACTCTAAGGCGATCTGTGAGATCAGATGGGTCATATACTTCACGGATTCATCAGTCTATCAGAGGGAGTTCTTTAGATTTAAAAGCTGCTGATTCAACTTTTATTAAAGAAGGATCTGTTGCTGTTTTTCCTGAAGGATCTCATGCTGTGTTACTTAATTGGACATTGACTGACGGGGAGCTTAATACTATTTATCGTCTGGATTATACTACTGTGAAGTTCAATTTCTTGAAGGAAATACTGCATCTGGTGGATAGGCAAGATTTGAATACTCTGTATGGTATTGTTACTAAGCATTATGATATTCATACACCACAGAGTTCTGGTTTATTATTGTTGGGTGATCTTCAAGTATTGTTTGATTCTCAATCTCCAAATGGTAAAGGGTATCATATTTGGAAGAATTCAAATCGATGGAAGGTTGAGACTTGGAGATTTTATCCTTTGCCTAGTGTGCATGTGGTGGAAACAAAGAGTGGGATTACTGTCTGTATGTTTGCTGATAAGAATTATCCATTGCCTATGAGGTTGATGGAACGAATGCTTAGACAGAAGTGGGAAGTTCCTCCAGATCCAGTTGGTAATGATAAGTTGCATGCTGAACAATGTGTTGGAATCATTAAGACTCAGCTTCTGCAACATAAAGCTTCATCTTGATTCTGGTATTGTGTATAGTTTGTAATATATTTGTTTTGTGTTATTTTCTTTTCTTAGTTAAAAAAAAAATTGTTTTTCTTTTTAGTTTTGTCTAACTTTTATTGCAGGTTTGTTGTAACTGGTTATTGACTCACCAGATGTACCTTATGTATATCAAAGAGTTGGCTAGTCCAAAGGGTACAGCTTTGGTTAAGACACATCAAATATGTTGCTAGCTGTAATGGTTTGCTCAAAATCATAGGGTTTGCAACTACTCATGCTTCATTGCTGAGAGTTGTATGGTCATCAATTCACCATGGTTTATTCCTTTTTGGAATCCAAGAATTGGCTAGCCCACTTGTATATGGCTTGTGGTAAAGGCATTGGAATACCATATAGTTGTTAGGATATACATGAGCTTTATTAGGAAGTGATTGTGTATATTTTATTTAGTTTTATGTTTCTTTATGAACAAGTTAGGGTTCCTTGTCTATAAAAGGAACACAATAGAATGAGTTATGTATTAGACGTTTACAAGTTATTAATATAACGATCCATAGAGGATCAAAGAGTTCTTAGTTATCTGTGCTTTATACTTGTGTTTATATTCCGCTAAAGAATACAAGTTGTAGAGATTTTCTTTTAGTTTGTTTGTGATTACATAAGCAATACTAACGATCTACGAAGCTCAAGATCTGTCAAGTTTCAACATAATAAAAACGGATGAAAACGTGTTAAAATGAACAAAACGTATAAAAACGGCCGAAAATGTGTAAAAACGGCCGAAAACATGTAAAAACAGACGAAAACTTGTTACAACGGATGAAAACGTAAAAAACAGACGAAAACGTGTGAAAACGGACGAAAACGTGTTAAAACGGTCGAAAACGTATAAAAACGGCCAAAACGTAAAAAAACAGACGAAAACGTAAAAAATGGACAAAAACATATAATAATGGCCGAAAACGTGTAAAAACGTAAGATAAACGGGCGAAAACGTATAAAAACGGGCAAAAACGTAGCAAAACGGGCGAAAACGTATAAAAACGGACAAAAATGTAAGAATACGAACGATTTACGTAAGAAAACCAAATTTTTATTTAATTAGAAACGACTGTTAGTATAAAGGACTAACGTTGCAAAAGATTGTTTGGTTAATGGACTAACGTTGCCACTTGACGAGTGAGAGCTAACGGAGAAGATAATGACGTTAGTGCTCAGGGATGATTAGTGCCGATAGTTTATGAACTTAGGGATAATTAATGCCAAATATTTGAGATAAGGATGATACTTGCCAAAAATTACAAACCACATGAATGATTTTTGCATTTTTATCTAGACATTATCATATGCCATCTCAAGAAAAAAAATAAAAAGACATTATTATATGTAGTAACATTAATTTTTGTTGTTATTGTGTCATGCTATGTGCTTAATGCGTGTATAATATGTGTACAAGTCAGCTCTTAAGTCTTTAAGTAATTGTGCAACAATGTTTTATTAGATTGAAATAGTCTTGAACCGCGATTTCTTTAAACTAACAAAAAGCTAGAATTGAGAACACAGTTACACAATTTAGTACAAGCAAAAAAAGGATCCGAGATCGTTTTTTTATTTTTTGGTAAAGGGTTTATCTTGTAAATAAGGACCGGATCTGAGATCCACTTAATCAAAAGCGGATTGAAGTTTCTATCTCCAGGAACTGAACTAGTGGGGGTCCCGTGGTGTCACGGGGCCCCAATAGAATTTTATTTCGTAATGCTAATTTTTGTTTTAAACACAGAAATTTAAAACTGCTAATTTTTGTTATTATCAGTAAGTGAAAAGTGAACATAGTTTTCACTACACTCAAACACTTAAATTGAAAAAATCTTACTTTTTTGTTTGTGCACCCGGTCACTGTTAACTCTAGTTCCATCCATGCCTATCCCTATGAAGTATCTAATGGTGTGAAGGAATAAAAATCGACAGTGGTGTCTTTGCAAGGAGTTTATGGGTCGAAGCAAATTCCATTCCTGATTTAATTTCCTATAATTCCATAACACTCGTGTTGTTGTGTGAATAACCACATCAAAAAACGACCTAACCTTAACATCTATATTCACCACGTCAAGAGAGAGGCAACAAGAATGGATATTGGCGCTAAAACTAGATCTTCATCAAAATATATGAATTTATCCGGTTCCAGGATATCTCTATAACAAGATATGAAGAAGAGTCGTTGATTTTCTTATTTACTTTTGTTTTTAATAACTTGTTGGGTCCTTTCTAGCCCTATCGGGGGCTTATGGATTCGAGGCATGTGCTAACCAACCATCCTTACCTATGTGATGGATTAGGAAATATCATACCATTGACATCTAAATGACTATTCTTGTTTTGGTAATATTTTAGTCATTTTGCTAGACTTTTGTGTTCAAGTGTCTCGATGTTTGTTGAAGAGTATTAATTAGTATAAGGATTTTGCTAACAAGTGCCCACTTGGCAGAGGTTAAAGTGTAGTTAATGAAGACAAACTTTCTTAATTAATCAAAAAATGCATTAAATACACAGTACAAGAAAAAATGCTTTTAGGGACCACACGATTGTGGTCACTAATAGTAGATATTTGGTCACTAAGTTGATTTAGTGACCAGATCAAAGTGGTCACTCGTGGTCACTAAAAGTCCGTCACAAAAGGTAATAGTTAAGGGTGGCAATTTCTGAGCCGACATGAAACCCGACCTGAAATCGACACGAAAATTAACAGGTTCGGGTTGTGCAAAATAGATTTCGGGTCAGGTTTGGGTCGACCTATCTAACCCGTTTATTAAACAGGTCAGGTTCGGGTTGAGAATAAAATAAGCGGGTTGACCCGCCAACCCGTTTAAGATTTTTTTCATAAACTCAAAATTATTTATACTGCGGGTTAAATGTGTTAAACATGTCAACCCAACAACCGGTTTAACTCGTGTAATGTGCCAACTTTTGTGTATAAAAAAGGTTAAATGGGTCAACCCGAAACCCGCTAAACCGATTCAACCCGTTTATCATATTCAACCCGTGTAACCTATTTAACACGCCAACCCAAGTATATATACGGGTTAAATGGGTTAGGTTCGGGTTATGTCTAAACAGGTTAGGGTTGACATATCTGACCTGATGATTTAAATGGGTCAGGTTTGGGTTAGGATTTTCTGACCCGCCAACCTGACAACCCGAACCCGACTCGAATTTCCACCCCTAGTAATAGTGATGACATATGAGTATGGTCACTAAATAGTGACGACTTAAAAGTGGTCATTAAAATTTGTGACATAGTATTTCGTCTCTAATTATGGTCACTATTTTAACCAAATAGTGACAAAAAATAGTGACAAACGATGGGGTCACTTATTGTCTAATACACCAGGAAAGGAAAGTGGTCACTTTTTATTGAACTTAATGACCAAAGAATGGTCACTGATTGAAAAAATATGGCAAAAAATAAATTGCTTTTAATCACGAATACGATTATTAGAATTCTTAAATGAAAAAGAAGTTATTCAAAACAGAAATAAAAATTAATTACATCATTACCCATGTTTGTTTATTCGAACCAAATACAAGAATCGCTCTTACATCAAATTTACTCCAATACAACACATAAAGAAAAAAAATAACCCTCCAAGTACTAGATAACGGTTATAGCCACCTCTGACTTCTGAATCAAATAAGAAATAGAAGAGGAAAAAAATCATTTTTGGAATGTTAGAAGAGCAACTACAAATGTAAAAAAGACTCTTACTCACATAAAGACATGAGGGGATACATCTAACATGCATATAACTATTGTTGACAATATGGCAGAATATATACAACAGGGAAAGCCTTTGGGGGGCTTACACGACACTTAGATAATCTTCAGCGCAAAACTATATGTAACACGTAGGCATCATAATAGAACCGACTTAAAACCTAAAACAATTAATTCGCTACAAATAAACATATCACACAATTCCTAAACTTCAACTTCAGTGTCTCCGAATTCCAAAAGCTGTTAACTATATCTCTAATTGTATGTTTACTAGATAGCCAAATTGCTTCATTTCTTTAGTGTCTCTAGCTGTTAACTTCAGTGAAAAACTTAACATCCGTATCTCACTAGCACAACAACAACACCTACTGTTTAAAATTATGAGCCTACGCTATTTCAGCATGAAAACTTATAATCTATTTAAGTTCTAAACTAATGATTTGAAACCTATAAACATTTCGCCTAACAAACTGCTTCGTTTATTAAATATATACCTAAACATATCATCCGTATTATTCATTAATCATTACACGATGAATTAAAACCAACTGAAACATCTATTCGACAACTGAGACAACCGTATTCAATATCAAGTGGTACAATAAACACATAACTGCCACTAGCAAATTCATTTTTCACATGAGCATTTCATCGAGCACCTTGTATTCATTTTTAATAAGCTGCATTTTTAACTTTGAATAATTAAAAAATAATCATAAAAAGAATAAGTTTGTACCGATTCGGAACGCTAACCACCTGAAACCACCTCAAACCACCTAATTCGGAACCCTAACCACTTGAAACTACCTCATCCGATCGATTTGAAAAGAGTGTGATAGGAACCCTAACCACCTGAAACCACCTCAAACCACCTAATTCGGAACCTTAACCACCTGAAACCACCTCATCCAATCGATTTGAAAAGAGTGTGTGATATGTTGAAAAGAGTGTGTGATTTGGTTGAATAATTGTGAGATGAATCGGGTTGGGTCGGGTCAAAAGATCCGCGTATTTTTACTATTTTGATAGGAGTGTGTGATAGAAGTGTCTTTTAAAATTAATGGCACTGTGATAATTTTTATATGTAGCAAGAAATTTACCTTTTGTTATTAGAATTTGAATAGAAACAAATTTTAAAAACTCAGATGATTGTCTCAAATTATAAACAAATTTTGGTATATAAATGGATGTTTGTTTAAGTTTATATATGGGCTTACGAGCTTAATTGACTTTGGCTTACATTTTATAAGCCTCAAATTTGATTTATTTTGAGACTAATGGGTTTATAAGTTTATTGTATCATAATAAACTTATATAAGCACTACAAGTTTCAAAATAAGCTGAAAAATTATGGCTTATGAAATATAAGCTGAAACAAGAATAAGCTAATAAGTTGCATACAAGCTTAAACAAACATTTTTCGCCATTAACTTTTTAAAAATTTAGTGACCACTATGTTCGTCACTTTTTTATACCGAAAAATATCGCTTATTTATAGTGACGAAATTAATGACCACTTTTGAGCTTGGTGACTAACTATTTATAGATGACCAATATTAGTGTCCATGTATTATATGGTCACTATTTTGCCAAAATAGTGACCAAAAAAAAATCGGCACTAAATTTTGGTCACTATAGGCACTTTTTCTTGTAGTGACACATTAAATAAACTAGTAAATTACTATATTTGAACATGATTTTTCACTTGAATGAAATTAAACATTTTTTCTATAGACAGATTAATTTATACCCACTAGGCAGAGGTTAGTAAAACCCTTACGCTCTGTTCTCGAGTTTTTTTTTTTTTTTTTTTTTTTTTTTTTTTTTTTTTTGGGGGAATAGAAATGATAGGTAAAGAAAAGTAAAGAAAAGAAGTGGAAAGAAAAGAAAGTTGCATTTATATTTCATGTTCTTGAGTTGAAAGAAAATGAACGGAAATAGAAGGAAAATAAACAAAGTCGTATTCTTGAGATGGAAGGAAAAGAAAGAAAAAATTATAGCTATGCCTTTCTAAACATAAAAATAATATATATCTATAACAAAAGATATATATATATATATAATAATGAAGGTTATATAACTTAGTTTATAACAAATAGTTTATGTGTAATTTGTTTCCTTTCAAATCCGTCCATATTTGGGCGGAAAATTTTATAGGAAAAAACCTCTTAATTTTCCGTTCAAATCCTTCATATTTCCTTTCTTTTATGTTTGATAAAAACTCGAGAACACAACAATTTTTCTATTTTCTTTCATTTTCTTTCTTTTCCTTTCAAAAACAAACTCGATAACACAGCGTTAGGAGGTGAACCCATAGTACGACCCTTAATAAATTGAAGACGAAAAAAAAATCTTTGTATATAAAAATAGAAAACGCGGTTTGCCAAGATTATGACTGTAGTGCATGTTTAGTGTGACAAAGAAGACTGAACATCTTAGTGTAGACTGAAATATATATGTGTAACATGGGGGACGATGTTTCCTCCACGAACGGTTGAATACAAACAAAAAGTAAATTAATTTCTTATGGTCTTTGGTCATTATAAATTCATATCCTTTTCAACACGTTTTGTTGTCAATGTATATATAAGCTTTACATGTTAGATACAGCAAGTTAACTCTTCACTCGTCATTAGCCACATAAAACATCTACTTACAAAGAGCAAGAAGATGGTTAGGGCACCTTGTTTCGACAAACACGGAATCAAGAAAGGTGCATGGAGTGAAGATGAAGACGCCAAGCTAAGAGCCTATATCGAAAGATACGGCCACTCTAACTGGCGTGAACTTCCCAGGTTAGCTGGTATGATCTTCTCCTCGATCATTTTCTTTAAATTTTAGATGTCAAACCCTTATTACAATCTTGCTTATTGATTTGTACTTTTTTGGTTTCTCTTGTATAGGTTTGTCTAGATGTGGAAAAAGTTGCAGGCTACGATGGATGAATTATCTACGCCCAAATGTGAAGCATGGGAATTATACAAAAGAAGAAGAAGATTTGATTGTGTCTTTACATAACAGATTTGGGAACAAGTAAGTTCAAATGCTTTTAGTCCCTTAATTTAATTAAATTTGTTCAATACTATAAACGGTGTTTCTAAATGAAATTATGTTGTTCTATCCACAGATGGTCAATGATGGCTGCAAGATTGCCGGGACGAAGCGACAACGAAATAAAAAACCATTGGCACATACATTTAAAAAACCGGGCTCCAAAAGCTCAACCTGTATTCAAGATTGAACAACCTGAAATACCTGAACCCGTAGTAATTAACCCTAAAAGGTATCCGGTCACAAAGCCCTCACCATCATATTCTTCGATAAGTAATTACTCGTCGCAATGTTCGTTAAGTGTGTCAGATTATGAAGTCTCTAGTGATGTTACGCCACAATTTTCCAAACCATCTGAATATTCATGGATCGAGCCATATTTAGCGAACAACAATAGCGTGGAATCATCAAGTGATAGTATGTTATCACCTTGGGGCTTAACTGATGATAACATATCCCAGGCTTGTTTGCAGGATTACATCGTGGATGATGTGCCTTTATGGTCAACTATGGATTGATACTTATAACCTAATTATATACCATTCATCAAGGTTGTAAAAATCGATAGGCGCTAGTGAGGCGGTCGGGTAGGGCCTAGCGATTAATCGGTTAGGCATGGATTAATCGGGGATTAATCGGGGATTAATCAGATTGGAATTTTTATGCACAAAATTGTATTTTTAAATATTATACTATATTATATGTATGAGATAAGTATAGTGTATCAAAGTTCAAATATTTCTGTGTTCAAGTATAAACATAATACATAATTCTTCAAAGTTCAGAGTCAAACATAAATATTAGTCAGTTTATTGACCATTTTTAAGCGATCTTTGACCGATTAATCGGTTTGTTGACAGATTTTTAAGCGATTTTGTTTGATTCTTAAGCAATTTTGTTGATCGTTTTTGAGCAATTTTGTTCAATTAGACCGATTTTGTTCGATTTTGTCCGATTAATCGGTTTGTTGACCCATTTTTTAGAGATCTCTGACCAAACCAATTAAATAAGCCGATTATGATAAATCAAAGCGATTACTGAGCGATCAGCGATTATGCGAGGATTAATCGGCCGTCTGTGCTGATTTTTACAACAATGCCATTCATAAATCAATCATTTTATATTGTCGCTCTTTTATCTCCATCTATATCTAAATATATAAGAGAAAATTCTAAAAGCACCTCAGGTGTCAAAGCGCATTTTTTTTAGAACTAATAAATAAATAAATCCTTAAATTAGCGCATGGCGATTTTAGAATTGGGCAACCACCTTGATATCCTGATACATGTCCATTTTTATAAGTACACACATGTAAGCTATATGTAAGACTTGTTGGTTATGTGTACTTTGCGCGACTGATATCTTGTCGAGGCGATTTGTACCTTTGATGACCTGAAATTTTTTATTTAGTGAAAAAAAATTCAAACTCAAGAAATTATTTAAATATTCATAAAGTACATTTGTTCGACATGTCCTTTGGGCGACTTGCATTTAATATGTTGGGCGACTTGTAGGTAGAACAATGTACTTTTATCTTTCACCTTTCTAAAATACCGTATAATCAACCTTGAAATTCATGTATTATTCTCTTTACTTTATACATGAATACACAAATACATAATTTTCATACTAACACAATTTCAAACATAGATACAAAAAAATCTAACTGACGATATAAACACACAAATACAGACACTTCATCTTCTTCCTAAATCAAACACACATATGCTACTAGCAACACAAAATCACACAAACTTCATCTACTTTGCGTTAGACATCTTCTTCAAAAATCACACCAGCCAACCCTAATACTTCTTCTTCCCATAAACAAAACCCTAACACAGACATATTAGTTTTGTGATGGCCAATTTAACCAGCTTTTTTATGTTAAAGTAAATGTTAGGTCTTTGATTAAGTTGCTTTCAGATGTCAAAGGTAAGTTGAAAAGAAATAAAAATCGTTATAGCTTGTTTAGTTATTGGGTTTCGATTTGGGAAAGTCTCGAAAAGTGGAGTGAGCATATTCTTTTTTGCGAGTGTGTCTTTCCTAAAAGAAAAAACGGCCCGAACAAGTACAACATCAAGGGCAAAGAGCTTGTGGAAATAGTTTTGAATGATAAATTTGAAAAAAAATGGTTAGCTTTATTGGATAAGGATGTTGTTAAGGTTTGCTTTTTGATTGTTGGTGAGATTATCTTTAAGGGTCGTGAAGCTAGGTACAATATCCCTAGACATATATTATTGTGGTCAAAACCCGGCCTCTAATACAATATTCTCTCACACTCACTCAAATTTCTTGCTATAATTAGTTATTGAAATAACTCACAAATATGCACACACGATACACACAAGTGGCTAGCATAAAGGATTTTGTGAGCCGAGCTAAAAATGTGTGACGGACAACTTGGACTTCCTGCGGCCCCTTTCAGTGGGTATACCCTCTACTCTTTTCAATCACATGTCAATTTTTAAAAAATAATTAATTGTTGAGTTTCTTTGAAGGGTCGAGGTAGTATCCAACTGTCGGGGTAGAAAAGGACTTCCATGAATCTAGCTAGTGTAAAAAGATGACCTGGACTTATCTTTGAAGACTTATTTTTTAGAACAGCTTATCAATGAAGACTTGATAACACCACGACTTTGAAATAAACAATAAGTATGTTTAACCGTACATGAATAGACAGAATATCAACATTCTGTTCCACATAGTCCAAACAAGACCTTTTAATATATTGTTTCCAAGCCAAAAAGTATAGTAACAAAAATATGAAGCAGTTCCTTATGGTCTTAGAGCATCTACAATAGCTCAAGTCTTTAAGACTTGAGGCATTTAATGCATTTAATGCAAAATGTATTTAATGACTAAAGGTTGGATGAAAGACTTGAGCTCTATCAAGTCTTTGGAGAAAAGCTCTTCAAAAAGCTTTTATTGCAATGCAAAAAAACCCTTTTAAAGATTTTTTAGAATAGTAAAAAGTCTTTCACCACTTTTACCATTGTGGATGCTCTTACAAAATCCATATATAGTTTCGATGTAAACACGTTTTGGTCAAATATATACTTTAGTGGCAGTCAAATCTAGAAACATAAGTCTCCATCAGTTAACACTTAGCATAAGAAGTTGGTTGGGGCGCCACGTAACGTAGTTACCAACAAAAAACTGGGGCTACGACCCAGCTGTACACTCCCTTCGTTCTACGAACCCTTGTTGATTCTGAACTTCGTTCGCGAGAAGGAAAAAGGACTCATCCTTTGTTATCTTGACAAATTTGGAATGGAGAAAGGTGCATGGAGTGAAGATGAAGATGATAAGTTACGAGGCTTTATCGAGAGATATGGCCACCCAAACTGGTGTGAGATTCCCAATCTCGCTGGTATGATCTACTTCCTAATTATTAGAAAGATCCAGTTAACTTCTATATTTGCTTATACGGAGTATATTGTTTTTTGGTTAGTTTCGGTTTGTCCAGATCTGGAAAAAGTTGTAGGCAACGATGGATGAATTATGTACGCCCGAATGTAAAGCATGGAAACTTTACAAAAGAAGAACAAGATATCATTGTTGATATACATCGCAAGCATAGCAACAAGTAAGTATAATATAAAGTACTTTGAGCAATGTATATGCATGCATGTTTAGAGATTCACGTTTGTTGTTCCCTATTCACTATCGTTTAAAAACAATTTAGTACTTAAAACAATTTAACAGTGAACAATGACTGAAATTAACGCAAGTAAAACACACAAAGTAATTTTCAACATCATATTCTTTATTAGAAATTAATCAAAAAGAATACGTTACCCAAGTACTTGCGGAATAGCACTTGGGATTGAAATGACAAAGTTTGGTGACTCCTCTCTAAGCTCAGGCTAAGTCTGAGCACAACTCTTAGAGCCCACTGAGCTATCTCAGGAACTAAGTTGTATTTGGAGGAGTGAAAAGATGGCTTGTGTGTGTGTGTGTGTTTTTACAATTCACAAGCTTAATCTTTTCACTCCATCTCTTATGCTATTTATACATGTATGATATTTGACTCTTTCCTAAGTGACAAACTGACATCATACAGAAGACAAAATACTGATGTATTTTGTCTCTGTTTACAAAGACTATTCTAGGTAAGAGACAAGACTACTTTCCTAAGTTCAGTGATGACACTGAGCCTGATCTTTTGCCATTCAGGGAAAGTTGACTTTGGTTGATAAGTACTTCGTCTTATCTGATTCAAACTTATCCCGCCATGTCCCGCTCATTTTTCAGTCTTTACATCCTTCAGTCTTCTACTTCAGTGTAAGTAGTTGGAGAGGAATCTTAGGGATTCAGTGAGTTATTGTCATTACTCACTGAATCCATCATCTTCTTCTTGACTCAGTCTTCACCCTTTAAGTTCCGCCTTACTGAGTGGAGAGACTTCTTCTTCGCCTCATACTGAGTATCCTGAAGATGACTCACTGAGAGACTATGCACTCAGTGACCTGTTAGTGTTTAACGGACTAAACACTTGGGTTATTTTTTATTCAAATCCTAGATTAAGGGGTTTGGGTATTTACTGAACCCAACAACATTCACTAAATGGGATTATGTTATGTCAACAGATGGTCAATGATGGCTGCACAATTGCCGGGAAGAAGTGACAATGAAATAAAAAACTATTGGCACACACATTTGAAAAACCGGGTTAATAGAGAAAGTACTATAATGAGAAATGAACATACTGAAATCCTCGAACCAAGCCAGGCTTGTGTAGAAGGATGTTCAATAAAAATGTCGAACTTAAAGACGACCCAAGACGAGGTTATGATTTTATTGGCAGTACTATCATCTCCATCACCATCATCTTTTCAACAAGTGAAATGTCATCCTGCTAACTCAGTGTCTCAGATTATGTTGTTAAGTTTATAATACATGACATACAATAAAACATGTAGACATCAAGAGTACACAGCGGAAGACTTAAGATCATAACAAATAAATAATTAACTGAATTAAAAGCGTAACATACCTCTTGCGAATGGCAGATCTCTTGAACAAAACAGAAGAAGTGGTTTAAAGAGTTGTCCCTTACCGTTTTACAACTCAAACCAATTAGGTGTAAGAATAGTGTCTTACTACCACAGTTTTGTACACACGAATTAACCAACGAATCAAGCGATTGCTAGATCTAACACAAGTCCTTGTTTTATGAAAAACAAAACCAAAACACCCTATGGAGAGGGTTCGGCCGAGAATTGCAAGAGGGAGGAGAGGGAGAGATCTAGGGTTAATTCAATGCACAAAGTGATGAGAAACCCTAAACCCTAGCCTTTGTATTTATAGAGTTTAGAAATCTTTAGGAACAAGTTAGGGTTTGGGTTGAGAACCCATCCCTATGGCCGGCCACATTGAGCCCCAAAAGGGTTTCCCAAATCTTTGCCATTTTAAGATTTTTCACTATAAGTCCTTCTCTTTACAGTTAACGGTCGTTAGTTATTTTCCGTTAAATACTTAACGATCGTTAGACGGACTTTATGTGCAATAATTAATCGTAAACATAAACATTAGTTATTTAACTTTAATTCTCATTCGCTAATGTGTGCAATCCCATGGTCACGAGTTCGAATCCGGACATTAACGTATTTGTAAATTGTTAGGTCACTAGTTTTATAAACACAAGTAATATAGAAAGAGATAAGGCGATTGAACAAGAACCAAACACACACACACGATAATATAAGACGGTTATGCGTAGAGGTGAATGAAAGGAAATAATTTGAACAACCAACCTTCAAATGAAGGTTTACAAGAGTATTTATAGGAGGAAAGCTAGGGCCACACTCCTAGTTTCCATCCTTTCTTTAATGGGCTTGGGCCTAAGCTCATGGACCTTCTACATAAGCTTAAGGATAATAACAAACATAAAGGCCATAATAAAGCTAACTATTACATATTAATTACTAACACTTGATTATGGTTTAGGAGTGATTCCAACAATCTCCCCCTCAAGTGTTGGTGATGAACGGTGAAGGCGTTGATGTAATAGTAGATCTGACGTCTTCTGACATTCTTCTTTCTTGTGAGAAGAATTGCCTTGATTCGAACAATCTCCCCAGTGTAGAGAGATAGTTGTCTTTGAACAGTTATGCTTTGACGTCATCTTTAACTTTGTTCTTTGATCATTGTTCTTTGTGGTGAAAGTGATAGTATGTTGTTATCTGCATCAAGTCTGCCTCAGGTCTGCTTCGCTGCTCCAGTGTCTCCACGTCATTCTTCAACATGCTCACACGCTCTTAACTAATGAAGTTCTTTAAGTCTTTAACTTTGTAGATTCTTTGATTTGATAAAGAATCATTCTGACTGTTGCGTTGCTTTTGGATAGAACTTCCATTAGTGATTATGTTGGCGTGAGCATGAGAAGAATCTGCACGATCATCCCGCTCCGGAGCTTCCATAAGAAGAAAACATTTCAAATGGTTAGTAATAAGCAGGTTCCGGCACTTACAAGTTTGAACTTCGAGAGTGTTAACAGCATAGTGTGAAAACACAACTCTAATTCTTACAAAGGCTGTTCCTGAACTGGAGTCCCACAAGTGAGATAACGCGATGTACCGAAGTACATCTACAGTTCAGATGAGTCGCTGAGGTACACCGAAGCATCACCTCACGACTGTAGACCGTTTGAGACACACTCCGCGTAATCCACGGGGAGTTACCGAAGTGACCTGCTGTCAGGGCTGTTTGATGTTGGCCTTGGCAGGAGTTTCCATTCAATCACTGAGGATCACAGTTGTGAACCTCTCATAAATGTTCTCGACAGATTGCTAAGATCTGTGAAGGACTCGATATGAACCACTGAAATTCTTATTGTTGAACGTCAAGTGATAAAATGTCAAGTGTACCTAAGAGATCTTTTGATGAATCTCGTGGCTCTAGACTCAATAGTGCGTATTGGTTTTCCTGAGCGGAGACTAGGGAGAGGGTCTCCTTCTTCAATACCAGCGATCTCTAGGAGAAAGCCAATAGTTTACGTAGGGTTCCCTGTGAGAATGAAACAAGCTTCTGTTGAGAGACACTTGAGTGGCTAAGAAGGTTTAGTGCATGCGTCACTGGGTCCATGACGACTTTTAATCTTCAATACCGGTGTCACTTAGTGACAACCAGTAGCATATGAATTGAACCCGGTGTCTGCCCTAAGTTGAATAATTTGGAGGGCTATTTCTTTTCACCCTTTTCTTTGCATTTCTTTTTAATTCTTCAACTCCTTCTTTCTCCGATTCTCATTTTCTCCTTTTTATAATCATACCTAAGGACTTCTAAGTACTAACTATTTGTGAGGTCCTTGGGTAGATCCCTCCGGCTCTGGCGGATCATAGGACGATTATTCCTAACCTTAGTCACCTTATAACTCCATGACTAACCTATGTTGCCATTAAAACCACTGTAGTGAAGAATCTCTCAAAGGGTTTGTAAATGAAAATCATGTTTGAACCACTGTGAGAGATAAGATTTTGCATAAATACTCCCCCTCCACATGTGCTTAAGAGTTTTAACGGTTTAAATGCACAGTGAGGAAAGAGCGCGCACATTTTGAATTGATCTACTGGAGATAGACAATCCCCCGCGAGACACGGTTACGTTGCATAGTTAAAGAGTTACATTGTCAGTTTTTAGGTGACAACTAGCTCTAATAACTACCTTGAAGGTGTAGACAAACCTCGAAAGGTTGTCATACCCGTCAGAGTTCATGTCTACCAAGAGTATCTCGAATGGTACTTTCTACTTGGACAAGTCCTTTGCGAGACACGTTTACATTACTAGCGAACTAGCTTGAAATTATTACCCGTCCAGGACAAGTCTTTTCGAGTTACTAACAGTTTAGTATCGTCAATTCATTGGTTAAGTCTGAAGTACACAGATTCATTTACATTTTGCACAACATATTTCTTATCACACAATTTTCTCCCCCTCAAAAATGGCATATCAAATGTTATTTTTGAAAAGTTGACAATAAATATGACCATTTCGAGTGTTGCGGGAAGATGACCACTATGAACAATTTGTGAACAAAGTTTTAATGCAAATACTCCCCCTCAACAAGTGATATAAACGGTTGAGGTTTTGAAAAACTTACGGGGGAAGTACTTGTTCTTTTGAGCAAAACCTTGAAAAATGAAAGGTTTAATAGGTTTTACTCAAAAATAAGAAGCTTTCGCTCCTTTTATAAGGATTGTGGCACTGAAGCGTACCACAGGGTCCTTTCTTGACAATTATGGGTTGTACACTGTTTTGTGTGCACAAGCCATTGACATACATAATCACACATCCAAATTTATAATGAGAGAAACAATTCAAGGGGTACCAGGAAGTCCAGTGATGTCGCCAGGAGTGCGAACAGGGCGTTGATAGCCGGTGATGTTGATCCTGGGTCGACCACCAACAAAGCTTTCCAACGTTTTGAACTGATCCCTTCGAAACAACCTTTCATCAATCATCTTGATGATCCTTCTCACATCCCTGCGATCCTGAGAATTCCATCGCTTAGGAGACCCAATCTTTTGACGTATGTCCTTCAACCTATATGCCAATCCGTTCCTAACCATCTTCAAAGTGTGATCCCCAAACTTGTGAAGTTCACTACACGCCATTAAGCAGTTTCTTTGTAGTTCACTACGGTAAATGACGCCGAAAGGTTTGCTGATGAGTGTATATTGTGAGAGCTGGTTGATGTCGGGAATATCTAGCTGAGGTGGTGTGAAGTTGACACGGGTCTGATAAGATTCAACTGCTAGCTGAAGATCTTCAACAGGTTCTTTGATGACTATGCGTCTGATGAAGATGAGCAATGACTTGATGAATTCACGTTGTACTTCGGTTGAAAATGGTCTCATGCGACCTTGTACTTTGGCAAGGTACATGTCTTCGATGTCGTTGATAGACAAATTCTCAAAGTCAGCTTCAGAGAAAGCATAATCCCTTTCATCTTGTCGTTTGACTACGATATTCTTTAGGAAGGTGTAGTCACACTTAGATGATAGAACAACATGTTTGATGGCAACGATATCCTTAGTACTGAACACCGCATGTTGAGACTTCTGAACCTGGCAGCTTCGGTAGTAGATTCGTCGGCGTTCCGGCCAATGATGAATCCCGTACATTGCATCTCGGTCGTATGCTTCCACTTTGTCAGAGAACAAGTGTTTGGCACGTTCCTCAATGGCTATGCAGTTCGAGTATATAGCTGCTGGGAATGGAAGTGTCAACGATGTAGCGTATTTCCTTGAACCATCACCACCATGTAGAAGAAATTCCAGGTCTTTGTTGAAAAAATATCTGAATGGAATCCTAGGTTCAGTTGTTTGGCCAATTGTTGGTAGAGGTTTTGACCAGTCGGTGTAGTATGGAAGGTTGTCCCGTTTAGTGAAGTCGACGTTTGCTTCTGGGTTGAGCCAATCCATGTTGTTAGACATGGCTCGAGCAATGTTCTCAAGGTGATATTCGACCTCGATGGCACTTTCGGAGCTATCTTTCCACAGTTGAAAAGCTTCATTTTTGATTCGCTTCAACTCGGATTTCGTCATCTTCTTCACATGGAACTTTTCTTGCAAAAGTTTTGCATGCTCCAATGTATTACCGTCTACCAAATTCTGACCTTCTTCAGGGTAGGGAGTGTTGTTAACAAGAGTAGAGAACCATTCAAATCCTTCAGTTTTATCGTCATCTAGCCATGATACGACGTCAACCATGGGTGCCTTCTTCTTCATCTTTTTCGAAGGCCTAGATGATGATTCTGGTTTCTGAACTTGTTTGGGAGAGGTGGGTTGTTGTAGGGGCTCAAGGACCTCTTCATCGTCACCACCCGTATACTCAAAGTGATCACCGGTTTTCTGAGTCAGGGGTGGTAACTCGGAATCGTCCTGAGGTTTACCTGTAGAAGAACGAGGAGGGGACCTTTGTTGAGTAGGAGTCCGTTGGAGAGGTGGTTGAATCGTCCGTTGGATGAATGTGATTGATTAATTGGTTTTATGACAAATTTGAGTTCTACATGGATCTCAACTCATTGCCTAAATAGTGACCAAAAACAAAGTGGTCACTAAACAAACTTTTTCTTATAGTATACTATTTATTTTTGGAACATCATTTCATTACGAGAGTCTAGCAAAAACCTAGACTAAAAACATTACAAAGGAGACTTAAGCCAATCAACCTACAAAACCTTATATTTTTGGTTCCGATGGATTAGCCAAGAAAATGACAAAAAAATAATATTATCTACTAAATCTCTTTTACGCATCCTTCTGGCATCAAATAACATAGAGTTTCTGTACCGCCAAATCATCCAACAAGTAGCTAAACAAATTATGTGCATCTTAGATCTCCTGTTGTTTCTATTTGAATTTGAACCACACCATTCCCACCATTCAGAAAACGACTCGCCACTAAACATGGATACACTACACCATCTATAAATATGACTCCAAATCTCTTTTGCTTGAAAACAATCAAAACAAGGTATGCGACGTGGTTTCCATACCGACTCCACACGTGGGACACAAGATAGAGTCAATTTCCAATCCTATACGCGATAGATTATACCGTGTAGGCAATCGATCCAACATAAGTCGCCATGCAAAAACGTTTACCTTTTTTGGAACTGAGTTGCACCATAAAGTACCCATATCTTTATCTGTGTGTAAAAATGCATCAATATGCCGACGAGTACCGGCAACCGTAAACTCCGTTTGACCCTCCAAAGACCAACACGGATAATCATTACCTTCGTGTAACCGAATGGCCATTAAAATTGACAACGTATTTTTGATTTGTTCTTGTTCGATGCCACCCCTTACAACTCTTCGCCAACTCCATCTCCAACCTCCATCAACCCATCTCTCGCACACCTTATAGTTTGGGTCTAACTCCAATCTGAATAAATGATTAAACCTAACACAAAATGGTTGTTCTTCAAGCCAAGTATCCAGCCAAAAGCGAATTTTTATCCCTACTGACAAGCTTATACTTGACTGTATTATAGTCGGTTATTTTCTTATCATGGAGATAATTTACCTAACCAATAATGCGATATCAGGTGATGCAGGTTTTACTGACCAGGTTTTAATATTTATATTGTCTCGTTATACCTATGGTCTACCCTAATTCACTAACGGGCAGTGTACCCGGTCGTGTGTAGTGTAGTATTTGGTAAAACCGAGGTCGTCTCAAGAGCTATGTGTGTTGGATTATTACTAAGTCTAGGTGTCACAGTTTTTAATATGATTTCGATAAGGAATTAATTAATTAACTACTAAAGCAAATAAAAGGCAAAGGTTCAATCAATAGAGGAGAGTGGTGCTAACCTAGTTAATCATCCTAGCTAGTAATGTCTACGTCTAATTACTTCCAATTACTTCAGGTGGGGTCAAATTCGAGAGGACAGCATTTGGTCAATTCGCCCTAACCTATCAGCAAAGATGCCACCACTGGAGAAGTCAGGTGTCCCTTCATAAGTCCAGTTGTTCCTGGTCCCCTAAGCCGAGTCATTAAGTACCGCTACATGCTAGACTTATAATAGTGAGTGCCCGGGCGTTAGCAACTTAAACACTCACCCCCTAATTTTTGAGTTCATCCAAACGGTAGGTGATCAGTTGGTCAAATCGCACATGTAGAAAGGGTCGTCAGTTGGTCATTTCTTACCTTTCCCGTCTCAGTCTACTCACTTAGGGTCAGTTGGTCATATCTCCTAAGCAACTAGCCTCTACCGCCATTCAAAACTACCGAAACAATGGTAGCTACCAATAAACTATGCATGCATACACTTAGAAACAATTATACGGAAGTAATATAAACGCAAACAAAATAATTAAGGAATCATAACTAGGCCAGCACCAAGAGGTGCTTAGCTGCTCATATTAACCATACAAATCAATTCAATATTCAATGTTACGAAATACATGAATCGAGTAAAGAAAAGATAAAATGCTAATGCTTATCGTAGGGGAGTGATTTCTCCCTTGGAGACAGCTCTGTATGCTCCTCTAGAACTGCCTTTGGCTTCTTCCCACGTTCTTTGGTTGTGGTGTGTGGAATGGGATGCTTTGAAATGCTAGAAATCATGGGGTATTTATAGGCCAGATCTGGGTTACGGCGTAACTAATATAATAGTTACGCCGTAATCTTCTATTTCTTCGTAATTTGCACTAGATCTGCTGGTTACGGCGTATCCTTAGAAGTAGTTACGCCGTATCTTTAATATTTCTTGGTTACGCCGGAGTTTATTCAATAGTTACGGCGTAGTTATCAGCGGTGTGGAACCTCATTTGACCTAATATAGTTACGTCGTAATCCTTAGGGAGAGTTACGCCGTAATCTTCTGATGAGTTGGCTTTCTGAGTCACGCTTTAGTTACGGCGTAATGTGAGAGATGAGTTACACCGTAACTTCTTCAAAGTGAGCATATAAATCTTTGATAATTCTCCAATTTCGCGTCTCTTTAACTCTAATGCTCGTAATTTACCTAAAAGTGGAAAACAATGGAAAACAAGCGTAAATCCATATAAATGATATAAATTACAAGCATTATCGGAGGAAATTGACACTTAATATTCAAGATTATTTGATGTTATCACTAGGTACCTTTTTTTTACGTTGATCATCTTTATTTGAAATTCCTCCATCTTCTCCATGAATCGCTTTTATCACACGACACCATAGAGCTTCTTTTTCGTTATAAAAACGCTACATACACTTTTGAAGGAGAGCTAAGTTAGCGAAGCCAAACTGCCGATTCCGAGTCCACCTCTATCCCTGGATGCTAGAGTATTATCCCACGCTACCCAAGCTATTTTTTTCTCATCTTCTTGATTGCCCCAAAAAAACGAAGACCTCATTTGTTCCATAATCGATAACACACCCTCCAGCACCCTGAATAAAGACATTAGATAAATACCCAAGCTTCCTAGAAGTGATTTTATCAGCATTAGTCTCCCCCTATAGATAGCATCTTTACTTTCCAATTAGAGAGTCGATTACGAAAGCGATGCAACGCTATATCCCAGTTACCTTTACATGCCATATTTGATCCCATCGTGACACCAAGATAATAAAATGGTAAAGACCCAGCTGCACATCCCGATGCACGTGCCATGTTAGAAACATCTTCATATTAACGCCAACTCCATACAAATTAAACTTACCAATATTTATTTTAGGGCCTGATTGTGCATGGAAATCATTAAGCACATGTAGAATACCATCTACTTTCCTAGCATTCCATTCTGACAAAAAAACGACATCGTCCGTGTAAAATAAGTGTGAAATATTGAATTTATTCTCCCCCACAAACGCCTTTGTAATCCTTTTATCTTCCACAGCGTTTTGAATTGATAATGAAGTCCCTCCATTGCAAGAACAAATAGAAAGAGAGATAGAGGATCTCCCTTACGTAACCCTCGATACATCGAAATCTCATTAGTTGGACTCCCCTTTATAAGAATAGATAATCTGACCGAGGACAAACATTCTCTAATCCAATTTCTCCAATGACTCCCAAACCCAAACTGCATCATTACAAAATCAAGGTACTCCCAACTTAAAGAGTCATATAACTTTTCAAAATTGAGTTTGAACACCATTAACTTTTTACGCTTTAATTTATACCACTTTATAACCTCATTTACCATTAGCGGTCCGTCAAGAATTTGCCTCCCATTTATAAAATCCGATTGCTCACTACTTATCAACTTACCAACAACCCTAGACAATCGTAATGCCAACAATTTTGCAATGATTTTATATTGTAAACATATCAAAGAAATAGGACGATAGTCTTTTACAAAAATAGGATTCGATACCTATGGAATTAATGATATAAAAGAAGCATTGCATCTAAGAGGCAGGTTACTGTGGTTACAAAACTCCATCACATAATTGAAGATATCATGTTTCATTACCTCCCAATACTTCTTGACAAACTTAAAAGAATAACCGTCGGGTCCTGGAGCTTTCTCACTACCACAACTCCACACCGTGTTTTTTATTTCTTCAAGAGAACACGGTCTTTCAAGAAAACCAACATCTTGTTCATCTAACTGTGTGAATCTGGACCAATCAAGAGATGAATACATGGGTTAATAACAGCAAATTTATTGCTATAGAAATCTTTGAGCACATTCTTTATTCTTCTTGGATCCGTGTGCTACTCACCAGCTTCCATCACGCCTTGTACCATATGAGTATGCCATCTTTGTTTCAGTAAACCATGAAAAATTGTCTAGTTCTCATCGACCTCTACCTCCCACTTAATCCTTGTTTTTTGAGCTACATCGAGATCTTCTAACCGTTCCATATCTTGAAGCTCTTTAATCCACCTCAATCTTTGAGCTATCTCATCTTGGGAAGCACATTTTTCATCCATCTTTTTCTCGGCCTCCCCTATACTACTACATAGAATTCTGTGACGAGTAATTTTCTTCTCTTTGAATTCCTTGTGCCACTCCTTACATCTCCCTTTAATGTGTTTTAATTTATTCTTAAAGTTAACCAAAGCCGAGCCATGAACATTCTGAAAAGAATTAAAACTATCCACCATCACTTCATTCAACTCCTCAATATCTAACTAAGAATGAAATAACCGAAATGGAGTGGAACCAATATCAACTTTATTGGAATGAAGTAAGATTAGAATATGATCCGACAACTTACGATCTAATGCTACCACAGTCATGTTCGGGAAAACATTAGTCACGCATTCAGAAAGCAAAAACCTATCAAGTTTGCTCATTTTCGTTCCCATTTTATTCATTAACGTAAAATTTCGCCTCCTATATTTAAATCCACCACACCAATCTGATTAATGAAATCATTAAAATTTGTCGCACCTTGAGACTTAAACAGTGACCCAAATATTTCAGATTCATACCTTACTTCGTTGAATTCTCCAAATAAAATGAAATGTCCATATTTATAGCTCAAGAATCGAGTGATATCCTCACACAATCGTTTTCTAGCTTCCACATCTTGCGGGGCGTACACATTTATGAAGAAGCAATTTTCACCAATTCCTGACCAAATATCTTCCACTATAACATAGTTAGCCCAACAATGAATGTTCGATTTAACGTAGACCACCATATCCATAACGAAATTATCCCCCTGAATGGCCTCGAGCTGTACTACACTCGAAATCAAACTGATAATTTCCCCACATAGACTTAAAATGAAAGAGCTTAACTTGAGTCATTAACGTTTCTTGCACTCCTAAAAATGAAACTCCATGCTGAAAGCATAAGTTTTTTTTTATCCACTTCCTTTTTTTCGAGCCACAAATCCCCCATGCATTAATTGATAGAACATTCATCATTAATACTGATCACACCTTTCCCTTCTCCAATTTGTGTATATTTTCCGATCATTTTTCTTTCCAAAAAAAGTGCCACACGTTGCTTTTTTATTCCGACCACTGCCTAGTTGATTCATGTGACAATTTTATTTTCTCAAATTATCAAACCCTGGTGGACAACTAAGCGACTCAGATTCTATTTCCTGCTCCATTTATTCATTATCATTTTCAGTTTTACTATCCACTCTAATTTCATTATCTTTAAGAGTATCTTTATTATAGACTGTTTCCTCCACCTGACAACCCGTTGATTCATGTAAAGTTTGTTCCACATCATCACTCCCATGCGCAGATATATTTTGCTCCTTATTATCAACACGGTCATCCCAATGTTTCATCTCTTGATCTACGAAATTCAAGACGTCATTACTCTCCTCTTCATCACTATCATCCAAACTATAATTTGAATCACTTACAACATTCGGTTTGTCAATTTTGATGTCCCAGCTTCCGGTCTCTCTAAATCTTACCAAGTATGATACTTCTGCCACTTCCACCTGAATCGTTTGCAAGATAAGTTGTTTTTCGGTTGTTCGAATACATACTCTCCCACAACTAACTTTATCTATCGTATCATCATCAAAAAACATAAATTTCCCCCACAAACCTCCAATCTTTTTATAAACCTATGATCCCCAAGCACAGAAAGGGAGATCTTCTATTTAAATCCACGTCATTCTTTCCTCCACCACAAAACTACGTAATACATGTTACTTCTCAGGAAAATATGCTTTTGGATCCTTAGACTTAAAACAAAGACAAACCTTTTGAGTTTTGAATTCCATCCAAACCCAAAGCCCTCCCAAATGGTAAATCTCGACCTCATCAAAACTTTTAGTTTCCAGTATCCCATACAATTTTTTCAATATTTTTACCTGTCTAACTTTTGCCAACATGACTGCATCAAAATCATCAAACTTTACTAGATCATTCTCGTTCAGAACCAAACGTTTCCTACTTATTAGAACAATGCTCCGACAGTACCCACTAATACTACACTTAATTAATATCGTTTCAAACAATCAACTCCAACATAAAATATATGGTCCATTGCCATTAACCTATAGACTAAGTAATAACCCAATAACATAGTAATAAATAAGTTGGTGTTTACCAATAACATTGTAAAGTGTAAAATTATAAGCACTATGTTTAAGAGCTCATCATAGATTTAGTATCGAGGAGGCCACCTAGGTCACAATTGAAGAATGAAGTTGGCAATTATTGGGCGAATAATTGAAGAACAGGTAATGTGCCCATCATGACGTCCTCTAATGGCACATCTACTTGATATATCATGATTCGTTTTCTTAGCCTTGAAACTTGAACTTTGGATGAACGGGAAGCGGTGATAACTTGGTTATAGGTTTAGACTATTTGCTTGTTATTTTTACTTTACACCCATTATATCCCATGTCGTATCCTACCCTTTAGTCATGAAGCGTGTCTAGGTGATGAAGCGAGCAATCTTTGGTATCTTGGCCATGGGTTTGGTCATGTATCATTGATTTTGTCCACTTCGTCGTGACATGTTAGTAATGACGATTCACCCTTAACCTTTGTCGTGTCTACCCATATTGCCTTCGAGAATTGCTTAGTCCTTAACTCTAGTGGTGGATATTTGTGTAACCGCCAAGCTTATGATAGAATACATGCTATAACTGTGCTTTGAGTGATCACCCCGAAATTGAAACTTAGATTAGTTGAGAGATTTGAGTGTTTTTTTTCCCATTTCATGAGGTGTTCGGCTTTGTTTTATTCTAGCATAAGGGATTTTTAAACTTATTTTTTCCAGGTAATGGGAGATATCTTTTTAGAAATTTATCTAATAAGGTCTACTTGAGGGCAAGTAGAGTTCAAGTGGGGGGATATTTGATAACATCAAATAGTCCTGAATATTAAGTGTCAATTTCCCCCTGAATATTTTATATATGGATTTACGCTTGTTTTCCTCTATATTTCACTTTCAGATAAATTACGAGCATTGGAGCTAAAAGAGACGCGGATTTGGAGATTTTATAATGAATTGATGATCACCTGCCGTTTGGATGAACTCACGAAGTTAGGGATGAGTGTCTAAGATGCTAGCGCTCGGGCACTCATTGTTATGAATCTTGCATGTAGCGGAACTTAATGACTTAGCTTAGGGGACTAAAAACAACTGGAATTTCAAGGGTAGTAGCTTGATCTCCGGTGGAAACCTTTGCTGATAGGTTAGGACGAACTAACCAAATGTTGTCCTAGCAACCTAAACCCCCACTTGAATCAATTGGAAGTAATTAGACGTGAACATAACATGAGAGGATGAGTAGCTAGGTTAGCACACTTTTTCCCTATTGATCTCAACCTTTTCCTTTATTTGCTTTCTTTCATTTCTTGTCTTATTAGTTAATTAGTCATTTCAAACCTTAAAACCAATTAAAACCAGTGATAATTAGACTTAATTAGAATCCGCTCACATAGCTCTTGGGACGACCTCGGTTTTACCAATTACTACACTACACATGATCGGGTACACTGCCCGTTAGTGCATAAGGTGGACCATAGGTAAACGAGACACTTATAAATATTAAAACCTGGTCGGTAAAACCTGCATCAAGTTTTTGGCGCCGCTGCCGGGGAGTTATAATAGGATTTTCGTTAAGTCTTTTATTTTTGTTTTATTCTGAATATTTCTTGTTTTCTCATGATTTCTTTTCAAGTTTCAGGTACTATGGAAGTTGTTAACATTGATGACCTCACTCTTGAGGAATACTTGGCGTTGACAAGGGAAGAACAAGGGCCAGGGCTCGTAAGGCCAGCTATTGGAGCTAATGTTCATTTCGAGATTAAAGAGCAGTTTATGAGGGAGCTACGTGCTAACCCTTTCTCAAGAAATAGGGACGAAGATGCATATGAACACGTTGAGAATGTCTTGTACATCGCAAGCCTTTTCACCTGGTGTTTCTCATGACGCTGTTATGCTTCGTGTGTTCCCCATGACTCTTACTGGGGGAGCAAAAACATGGGTTGAGAGATTTCCCGCCGGGGCAGTTGATACATGGGCTCTCCTAAAGAAGCATTTTATCCAAATATATTGTCCTCCTTCGAAGATATCTAATCAGCTAATGGAGATTCATAATTTCAAACAAGATGACGATGAAACGTTGTATCAAGCTTGGGATAGATACAACGATCTCCTCTACAAGTGTCCTACTCATGACCTGAACAGCCAGCAAAAGGTTAACATCTTTTACAAAGGTATCAACGTAACTACAAGACATATGTTGGACTACCAAGGACCAATTCCGAGCATGACTCCTACTCTCTCCATTGAAGCCATCCAAAAAATGGCCGATTATTCCCAAAAGTGGCACGATGGAAAAAGCAAGAGAAGCATAGGCAAAAATCTTGAAGGAATTGCCGCCATCACTAACAATCTCGAAAATCTTGGTCGGGACATGCTCAAGCTCAGAGAATGTGTTCATGCAATCCAAGTAGGTTTTGAAAGTTGTGGAGGGGGACATCTTACCAAAAATTGTCCTCTCATTGACGAAGATAGCTTGGTTGAAGAAGTAAAATATGGTGAAAATCTACCATTTCAAGGGAATTATCGAAACAGTAATGGCTATCGTGGAGGACCTCCCGGAAATTACAACCGTGAGCCTTTCGGGGAAAGAAGGCCCAGCATTTAAGAGACCATTAGCAAATTTCTTGAGGCCTCAGCCCAAAGACAAAAAGAACAAGATGAATGGCTCAAGAATTTCTAGAAAAATACAAATAAAAGTCTCTCCAACCACGACACAACCTTGAAAAACCTAGAAACAATGGTGGAGAAACTTAGTAAAGAGATAAAGAAAAGTAAAACTGAACCTGAGGGGATCAAACCTATGGTGGTGTGTAAAGCCGTTTTGTCTGATGAGAATTCAAGATTACAAGTTGATGATTTCCATTCTTCAACTAATAACTCGGATGCTGCGACTGCCGGCGACAGTCTACAGTTACGCCGTAACTCTTCTAATGAGTTACAACGTAACCAGTAGCCAGAAAGTGAAAACAGGGTAGAAACTGAAAAACTTCCGATCAAGGAAGTCTGCACAAATGGGTTCGTAATTCCATGTTCCGTAGGAAATCATGATCTCTTGGCATTAGCTGATCTCGAGTCTAGCATAAACATCATGCCACTCTCAATATTTTTGAAACTAAGGTTAACTAATCTTTGGAATACAAGCATGGTGATTAAGATGGCTAATATGACTAAAGCAACCCCTCTTGGGATCGTGAGAGGTGTATTGGTCAAGGTCGACAAGTTCATATTTACTTCCAAGTTCGTATTTATCGACATGACAAACACCCCAAAAGAACACTTAATTCTTGGAAGACCTTTCAGCCCGAATCAAGGTTTTGAAAAAAGAACTCTCATTGGGATATAGTGATGAGAGAGTGGTGTTTAGAATGGACGAAACTTCGTGCCATGAACCGGATGAAGTTGTCACAAAAGAAGTTTCCAAAGAGGTACAAGCAAATTGTTCTGATAATTTTCCTCCTTCATATTTTGGCCATTTGCAGGGAACCGAGTCAAGTGATGAAGACGACAGCGAGGAGGAGAACAATGAAGTCCGAACTTCAGTACCTGATAAAAAAAGTACTACTATTGTTACAGGAAAACTTCATTGTTGTGCTCCTATAACTTCTTTGATTGAGGGTTCTAATTAACACTGCCAACGTGTTCTCCATTTCTCAAACGGTGCAATGGGGGAGGACAGTTTTTTGTTAAAAGGATAAAAAAGGAGGCAAAAGTTTGGTGGTGCTGGAAGGACGAAAAATTAATCAAGGAACATTGGTTTTGGGGGCACGATATTATGACCGATTGGTTTGAAAAGGTTGATTGGACTCTTCATTTTTGTGAACTGGCTATTATGATTTCTGGGGGATTCACTAAGGCATGGCCTATGTGCGATCCTAACCGAAAGATTTCCAATGGAGGAGAATTCCCCGATCCTAACTGGCTCAAACGCAATGAGTGGACATGTTTTGATAAAGAAAAAAGAATGGAGGTCGGATACAAGGGGATCTCATTCAAAAATTGGGTTAAAGTAAAATTTGGGGCTATAAAACTAGAATGGGAAGTCGAGTCTAAATTTCGCTATGAATGGGCCAAGACTATTTTTTTGCAAGAAACTCAATACTGCATGACTCCATATATTCCTCCATGTGTTTGGGACCAGCCCTCCTCCAACAAAAGATCAACTGAGGAAGTTGGCCAAGTTCGAAGGCCACCGTAAAAGCCCCATGGCTTTGAGTCTAACTTAAAGACTCGTTAATAAAGAAAAGTGCTCTTTCGAGAGACAACCTGAATTATCCTTTTTATTTCTTTTATTTCTTTTTCTGTTGGGTTTTGTGTTTTTAACCATTTTTGCAGGAATTGGAGAAGATTGCAGCAGCAGCTAAAACGGGGACAAGTTATGTCCATCAGTTACGACGTAACTCATCCCCATGATTACGCCGTAACACACCTCTAGTAGCGATCTTCCCAGAGCAATTCCAATTACGGCGTAATCCCATGCAATGGTTACGCTGTAGCTACACTCTAGTAGCGCCTGCCAGGTTTTGCCATACTTACGGCGTAACTCCTTCCTGGAGTTACGACGTAACTATCCTCCAGTATTAATTCTTTCTTTTTAAATACAATAACCTTGTATTAGTTTTCAAATGAACTTTGTGGGTATGTTCCATGTAAGTCCTCACGAGACTACACTCGTCCACTTGGGACACCAAGTGGTTTAAAAGGCTTGTTGCATACGCTAAATGCAACCGTGATTCCTACGAAAGTGAGTTAGATTTCTTTTCGTTTTTCTTTTTCTTTTTTAGAATTATGCTTGTTGGTAGTGTGATTTCAGGGAATGAAGTTTGCTCATGGATGCTTAAGCGAAGGCACGATTCTTTTCGTGGGTCTTCTTTCTTTTTAATGAGCGAATTTAAGGGAATTTCTCGCTCTAATTCTACTTTCTCTTCACCTTTATTTAACGTTTAGTACAAAAGGGACTTTTTACATTTCAAGTGGGGGGACGGGAGTAGAATTATCTCTTGAACTCTATTTTGACCTCGTTTTTCTAGTTTATTTTGAAAAATTATGCCATTTTTAAAATTTTGACATGTTTTTTTTAACCTAACTAGATTAGACCTTAGCCGAGCACATTATAACCCTTGATATTATATGGTGAGATTAGCCTTATCCGTTTCCAAATATTTACCCCAAATCCACCAAATTATGAGTGTGCGGGTAGCTTGTAAACTTTAGAACTTGGCAGTTGCATCATTTCGAGACCATAGATGAGGTATGTTGAGTTAGCTTAATGTATTTGGATTATTCAGTTTAAGAAGGTAGTATTATAGATTATCACCTAAACAGCCTATCCTTGTGTGTCTATCGATTAGTCACCTCGAATTCTCAACCCCCATGTTAAACCCTTTTGTTGCACTCACCTTTAGTGCAAGATACCCCCTAGATACACCCGTCTGAGCCATTTCTTTCATTTTGTTCACCTAATATATTGTTTCGATACACCATTACACCTTAGCCTACCGTGTAGTCTTAATTTGTGATTGAGAAGTCATTGTTTGCCTAAGTTCAAGGTTCAGGTGGAAAGGTTCGGGAATCACGCTTTCGTCAAAGACATATATTTGAAGATCATTGAAGACCCCCCAAATTCGCATATTGTTCATCTCAAGTGGGGGGATGCTATATTTAGTTGTTATGTAAAATAAAATATATAAAAAAAATGATTCGAAAAAAAAGAAAAAAAAATAGTTGTAGTTATTTATTGACTGTAAAGTGCAAAATTATAAGCACTATGTTTAAGAGCTCATCATATATTTAGTATCGAGGAGGCCACCTCGGTCACAATTGAAGAATGAAATTGGCAATTATTGCGCCAACAGTTGAAGAACGGGTAATGTGCAAATCATGGCGTCCTCTAATGGCACATCTACTTGATATATCATGATCAATTTTCGTAGCCTTGAAACTTGAACATTAGATGAACGGTAAGCGGTGATGACTTGGTTATAGGTTTAGACTATTTGCTTGTTATTTTTACTTTACACCAATTATATCCATGTCTTATCCTACCCTTTAGTCATGAAGCGTGTCTAGGTGATGAAGCGAGCAATCTTTTGTGTCTTGGCCATGGGTTTGGTCATGTATCATTGATTTTGTCCACTTCGCCGTGACATGTTAGTAATGACGATTCACCCTTAACCTTTGTCGTGTCTACCCATATTGCCTTCGAGAATTGTTTAGTCCTTAACTCTAATGGTGGAGATTTGTGTAATCGCCAAGCTTATGATAGAATACATGCTATGACTGTGCTTTTAGTGATCACCCCGAAATTGACACTTAGATTAGTTGTGAGATTTGAATCTTTTGTTCCCATTTCATGAGGTGTTCATCTTTGTTTTATTCTAGCATAAGGGATTTTTTAACTTATATTTTTTAGGTAATGGGAGATATCTTTTTAGAAATTTATCTAATAAGGTCTACTTGAGGGCAAGTAGAGTTCAAGTGGGAGGATATTTGATAACATCAAATATTCCTGAATATTAAGTGTCAATTTTTCCCGATAATGCTCGTATTTTATATATGGATTTACGCTTGTTTTCCTCTATATTTCACTTTTAGATAAATTACGAGCATTAGAGCTAAAAGAGACGCGGGTTTGGAGATTTTATAATGAATTAATGATAGTATGCCCACTGTGATGAAGTTACGACATAACTCCACTCTCACATTACGCCGTAACTAATGCGTGACTCAGAAGGCCAGCTCAGCAGAAGATTTCGGCGTAACTCCCACTAAGGATTACGCCGTAACCCATTGAGTCAAATGAAGTTCCATGTTGCTACAAGCTACGCCTTAACTCCTTCCAATGATTACGGCGTAATCATGACATTGTAACCTGTATTGAAGATACGGCATAACTCATCCCATGTGTTACACCGTAACCAGCTATAACGAGAGCATTATTATGGATTTATATAGGTTACGGCGTAACTCTCAACTTAAGTTACGCCATAACTAGATCTCGCCTATAAATAGCAGACCTAAATTCTGCATTTCACATCATTTACTCCACACCAAAAAGCAGAAAATGTGAGTAGGGGAACAAAGGCAGATCTTGAAGAGCATACGGAGCCATCTCCAATGGAAAAATCACTCCCTAACGATAAGTATTAGCAATTATCTTTCTTTTTACTTTGGATTCATGTATTTCAATATGTTAAACATTGAATCGATTGTTTCATTTAATATGATCGGTTAAGCACCTTTGGTGCTAGCCTAGTTATAATTCCTTAATTGTTATGTTTATGTTTACATTGCTTCCGTATAATTGTTTCTAGTGTATGCATGCAAAGTTTGTTGGTAGCTACCCTTGTTTCGGTAGTTTTGAATGGCGGTAGTGTCTAGTTGCTTAGGAGAATTGACCAACTGACCCTAAGTAGGTAGACTGAGTGGGAAATGTAAGAATTGACCAACTGACGACCCTTCTTCGCTTATGCGAACTGACCAAATGATCACCTGCCATTTGGATGAACTTAAGAAGTTAGGGATAAGTGTCTAAGATGCTAGCGCCCGGGCACTCATTGTTATAAATCTTGCATGTAGCGGAACTTAATGACTTGGCTTAGGGGACTAAAAACAACTAGACTTTCAAGGGTAGTAGCTTGATCTCCGGTGGAAACCTTTGCTGATAGGTTAGGACGAACTGACCAAATGTTGTCCTAGCGATCTAAACCCCCACTTGAATGAATTAAAAGTAATAAGACGTGAACATAACATGAGAGGATGAGTAGCTAGGTTAGCACACTCTTCCCCTATTGATCTCAACCTTTGCCTTTATTTGCTTTCTTTCATTTCTTATCTTATTATTTAATTAATCATTTCAAACCTTAAAACCAATTAAAACCAGTGACAATTAGACTTAATTAGAATCCGCTCACATAGCTCTTGGGACGACCTCGGTTTTACCGAGTACTACACTACACACGATCGGGTACACTGCCCGTTAGTGCATAAGGTGGACCATAGGTAAACGAGACACTTATAAATATTAAAACCTGGTCAGTAAAACCTGTATCAATCAACTAAAGTTCATCGGTGGCTTATATTTAGGTTTTAGCAATATAGTAACAAGATGTTTCCGTCAGTTCAATGGACAAACTTCCACCGGCAAAAATTTGATTTTCATCTTCTCTTCTATCTCCATTGCTATTAGAAAATCATACACGCCAGCTGCGAGATCCTGATATATTATTGTTGAGAAGTAAATTACTATTGTAAGCGTGTCAGGGTTATCTGATGAACCGTGCTTCATGATGTCTACTTTCTCTCAAAGGTGCATCAAATGCTTACTCTTTGTATTTCGGTACTCCATAAGAAACTTCTGAAAATACTGTTAAATTATACTTTCTATACTAGTAATTTCTTTATAATCACATCCCAAAGCCGGTTAAAATCTCGTAATATTTATAATGTTTTATTTTCAGTTTCACTAAATGTTTTTATACGCTCTATGTTACATTTTAAGACTTCTTATTTGAGTTGAATTACTACATGTTATAAACATTTTCAATTACATTTTGATTATTTTATTTTATATGTATATAAAAGTTACACATAACATGAATCACTATATCATAAATATAACTATTTGCAGCTATAAAATTCTATTGTTATGAGTGAATACTCGCTCGCTTAGTATAAATTTATATATTTCCATATAGCGATATTGTTTCTCAATGTTGTATATTTCTAGATATTTCTAAAGGCAATCATTAATCCAAAACAACGTATACAGATTGTATAACTAACTTTATTAAATACTGAAGCAAGATACGCACAAGCACCCTTATATGATTCTACAAGTTACATGCTTTGATTATCTAATACATGTGCAATAATTTATCACGTATATTAGTGACATTATTTACACAATAACCATTTAAAAATAACACGACATTATTTAATGCCCGGCAATTAAAAATAGTGGTAGTATGAAAACAAAATTGTGTTCCCACAGGCTAAAATAATAAGTGAAGTCATTGACAATAACTTAACTTGACTTATAAAGTTTTCTTCTAAAACGCTCTCATCTCATCTCGAACTTTTAAGGCTCCAAACTTATGTTTAATGTATAATGTAAAACTGCTTCTGGTGCTGGTGATGTAAGTCCTTGACGGACCTGTCACATTCAGCAAACACGCATTAGCCTCATCTCGAGTTTTGTCCTGAGATCAAGCTCTAGCTCGAACTTTTAAGGCTCCAAACTTCATATGTACTAAATGCGATCTATAAATGAATCAGCCAATGTTGTTGTATTTATACCACTTTAATGACTCTAACTAAGGAGATGGACCACCGAGCTATGCCTAGCCTAGGTGTTACGTGACATGGCCACGTGAGGACCATATCCCGCAATATAGGTGGCGCAAGCTCGGTTATTAGTAATGACGGTTGGGTAAAAGGTTTGTTGGATAAAAGAGTGTTTGCCTTTGATACTAAATTCTTGCCATATAATAATAGTAAACGATGTCTTTCGTCCATCTATCGACGTTCGGATGTAGGTGTTTCGGACATGTGTTCTTTGGACCACTTACACAATCATATAAAACTACAATAAATAATTATAAAAGATTAATTATGTTATGATAAAAACAAAATTAAATACGTTATTTTTATAACATTTATTATAGGGCCTCAAATTTAATATTGTTGGTGAAAGTGAGTTACATCAATGAACTAACAATTTGCATGCAATAATGCTTAAAAGATAGATATTTTGTTTGGCGTTTTAAAGCAGTAGACTTTTCACTTGACTTTGCTTTGAGATAATTTTCGCTAGAGCCTTTAGGAACCTGAAAACAGTCAACACGTATGTTATACTTGAAATGGTAAATAAGAAAAAAAAATAGATCTCTTACAGATCAAATAATATACTTATTTTGGCGTATTTATTTGTATATTCAATATGAAAAATGCTAAAATCAAAAAAAAATAAATAAAAAAAAATAAAAAATAAATAAATGAAAAAATGAAAACAAAATTATTTTCACACAATAATATAAGAAAATGATTTGTTATAAAAAGACAAAGGGATAGATAAAAAGTCAACTAGTGATTCTAGCAAACCTCGTTGAATATTTGACCATAAAGATAGCAATATAAGAGTACATTGTATGTTGCTTGATACGGAGTAATATGTTAAAAGAAAAAAATTATACTAATAGCATGTCATTGTCATATTACCTCAACATGTCAAATTCATGTCAAATACATTTGAGTCACTCCATCAACTCAAGCTAAATGCAATTTCTGTGTGTGTGTGTGTGTGTTTTTTTTTTTTATTGTGAGTGGGTGGGTATTTTTAGTTGGGTATTTTGTGGGACCTAATAACATGTTAGTAGTGTGTTATGAGAGAAGAGTGTTTGATTAATTGATGTGTTATTAGGATGTGTATGATGTGACGATGAGATAACATATCAATAACATGTTATTGGTATCTCGCTCACCTTATGCTCTGACTAGATCCAAAAAGACGCGCTAATGTGTCCTTATATTTGTGACGTGTTAGCCTCAAGAGTACATTACATCAGCAAACTTACGTTTGCTTGCATGTTATTGCCTTATTCGTGCGTTGACTGTATAATGTATCCCTACATTATATGCATATACAGAACAGGTCCCTATGGCGTTATCGCTAGTAGATTAGTGCATAGCTCAAAAGAATGGTTTATACTTTACTAGCTTAAAAACCCGTGGATTCATTATTCATGCGTCTCATATTAAATGTCCATGTTTGACTTTTTAAGTCTTTCTTTTACAACTTTGACCTTAAATATTTTTGTTTGTGTTATATAGTATTAGATAAAAATAATACGTAGTGAAAATACATTTAAAACTCAATATATTCATATATTTTGCATCAAATATTATATAACACAACCAAAAATATTTATGGCAAGAGTTAAGAAATAAAGACCTAAAAAATTCAAACTGGACATTTAATATGGGACGGAGGGAGTATGAAATTGAGATAGTAAGAAAACAAAAAACGTAAACATGTTCTATTAATATATAAAAGAAGCATAAGATAATATGTGAATTATTCGATAATCAATTAATTTTGTAACAATTAAAATAAGAAACGTCTATGTGTTGTCGTCTTCAAATTTGACGGTCTTGAATCGCAAATGACGTATGTAAGCGTTAATCAATTTAATAACAATTGTCCATCCTGGGAATACCTAATAGTCCATAGAAAATGTGAGCAAAAGTAAGTTGTGATACATAATCTATTATAATTTAAAGACTAAAATACACCGTTGGTCGCTAAACTTGTACCAAAGCATCACAGTGGGACAAAACTGGGTCTTTTCATCGCCACAGGTCCAAAACATGGTCTTTAAATGCCAAATTAGTCCTTTGACAAAGTCAAATTCTGATTTTTGTTTTGTAGTCGCGGGTATTTTAGTCCATACACATTTATACTTTTATAACACATTTATATTTTAGCCCTTCATCTTCAACACATTTACTTGAACAGTAATAACATTTCTGAAAGTCACTATTGGCAAGTGTTTCAACATGTTTAACACAAAGGTTCTGTAATTATCGGATTATCCATACAAAATCTTCCAGAAAGAAAACAAGAATTTTGTATATATGAGTCTTAGTCATACAAAATCTTAAAAACTCAAACTCTTTGTCTTTTGAAGCTTCAGGCTTCTTATGTCTTGTATCCATCTGCATTTTGTGTGTTGCCTCATGTTGTCTCTGCCTCTACGTAGTCATACCTGCAAATGGGCCTGAATTCACCATGGCCACCATACCTGCAATAACCATAGCTTTAGAAGGGAGTAACATACCACTCATTTTGAATCCTACTAACTTCAAGTATCATGTAATAAAGAAGAGGACAAGGGTAGAACGGTAAGGACCTGCATGTATCTTAAAATTTTCATCACGAAAGACTCCACCATAGATGGACTCATTTCCTTTCCCATTGCCATAGACAATATCTCCACCTTGAATCATGAATCCAAGTATGATTTGATGGAAAGGCACTCCTTTATAGTGTAACGGTTTACCACTCCGACCATTTCCTAATTCCCCTAATTCCAGAAAGAAACATAAAAGGTCAGATGCAGAGAATATGAACCCAAATTCATTCTTTTTCGTTTTCTGAATGTTGGTAATAGGGAGGTAGATGATATAAAGAACGCTGCAAGAGTTGTGTTTTTAATCTACTAAATTATGAAACATCAGATACCTGTGCAAAGAGCTCGAAAATTTTCTGCAAAGAAAAAGGTACTCATTGATTAGATAAAGAATCAAAGATCAAGTAAAGAAGTCAAACAGGGGGTTGAAGGTTTACCGACAGTTTTAGGTACAACTTCACCATACAATCCAATTACGATACGTCCTGTAGTACAAGCAAAAGGTAAACCTCAATGAGTTCATAATATATGTATTGAATAAATTTCAAAAAGAAAAACTTTTGAATTCATCGAGTTGGTCTAGCCGTTTATTTAGTTGAGCAAAAGGAAAGCTAAACTAAGTAAACATATCATTCATGTGCAAAAGTGAAGTTTTTAGGCAAAAGACGCAGTTGCAAATTTCATACGTAAATCACCAATGCAAATCATAATCCATTCCTTAGAAGCAAAGAGCCATACCTAATCGTTGCTTATCAATATCAACATCGAGAAATACTCTATGGGTAATCTCATGCACCTCTGGCACTGTATCTTCCTCCTGAACACAAAGTAGGTTATTTCCAACAGGTTAGCATAAAGTAACAACATGAATAGCCACCAACCACCCAAGACACTCTCTTATAGGACTCCAATGTTAAGATACTATCTTATGACTTAAAACAGGATTATCATTTAGATATGCTTTTAAAAGAAAGATTTGCATCCTTCAAGGGTGGGCAAGCACATCGATATAAAGTAGTACTAAACTAGCCATAGCAACCAAAAATTCAAGATGTCGGCACACTACCGTATGAAGCACACAGGTTCTAAACGTATTTATGCATTAAAGCAGATATATACATATGAACTTGTAGAATTCCTACAAAATGGTAATTATTCTAAGATCCATAGCAAAAGACAAAGTCTTCATGCGAGAGAGCCAACGATACTTACAAACGATGTTTCTGTAGTCAATGATTAACCAGACGACTATTACAAAAATCAGAATACAACTGAACACCAAGTGATATGGTAAGTTTAAAAAGCTCTTACGACCCCCTAACAGTGAGATGTTCTCTTGTCATTCAACAAGTTATACAACGAGTTCTGATATGCATATCAGTATATGCATTATCAACAGCTTAACCTCTAGAACATAATTCATCTTAAGACGAGCATCCTATTATGTCAGGAAGTACCCATAAACGAAACAAAGCAAGTATAGAACTTCTTAACATTCATTTCATATCTAAATACAATTCAAGTAGCGATTATGCTACTCAAGGAGTGTATGTTTCAAATTTCAGAAACGAACGAGAAAAACAAAACAACAACATAACTAATATCTAAATGATCTAAGGCTAATCAAAGTTATATTTTTTATATAGTTAAGTATCATCAAAGTAAATAAAGATCTTCATCTTTCTGTAACAAACTTAATATACATATATCTTATCCTAAAACATCTTCAAAAACAAAAAAGATTCAAGCGTAATCATTTTTCTAACAATAGATCCAAGCAACTTCAATAAAAAAACACTATTACCTAATGATCCACATAAATATATGATAAAAAATATATTACTTGAAAAATAAGTCAAGAAATAAGATTGAATCTATGGATAATCATCCTTGAATCACTAGCATAAAAAGCGCATCTTTAACTGGTTAGATTCAAGTCAAACACACATCAAAAAATAAAAATAAAAAACTAACTTCAACTTAATCGAATAAACTTACCGAGAAAAAATTAGTTAGCTGATCTAGAAACCCAGATATGTTATATAAATGTAAAAAAAAGATTTATGATAATAGCCTTTTCAGTGTGGTTCAGTTTGCTTCGCAAATCAAACCCAGATCTGTTATATAAATGTAAAAAAAATATTTGTGTACTAGGAAGAAAGAAAGATGAATGATGAATGATGAATGCATCCATTATTTTAGACCAGGATGAAAGATGAATGATGAATGTTGGGGGAGACGATGATTTGGAGAGATGAATGATTTGGGGAGATGATGACGAGGATGAAAGATGAAGGGCTAAAATATAAATGTGTTATAAAAGTATAAATGTGTATGGACTAAAATACCCTCGACTACAAAACAAAAATCAGACTTTGACTTTGTCAAAGGACCTGTAATGAGTATAAACAGTGAAAAAAAGGACCCCCAACGATGAAAAGGCCGGGTTTTGTCCCAACGCGATGCGTCTTGCCAAGTTTAGGGACCAACCGTGTATTTTAGTCTAATTTAAAATATGGTAAAAAAAACATTTGATATGTACCTCTTGAACCCTATTCATAAACTTTGAAGTAGTTCTTTGTAAATGGTTCGTAGTAGTTTTAGAGATATTACTATCCTGATCACAAAAGACAACCTACAAACTCTATTTACTTTTAACTCTTGAAACAGCAACGTATAGTTTTCCATGTGCGAAAACAGGACGTGAAAAGTAACTGAATGGGACTTAAATTTATAAATAGGTAGATTTCAGTTGTGTTATGTCTTACACGGGTCAAATCAAAAGTTGTACTGAATGAGAATAGGTTAAGAGTTGTCCAAAGTCTATTTGTTAGAGCATACAACCTTTTAAAATGCTTAAACTGATAGATTTAGGGTATTATGTATATACGTTATATTTGAAAATATAATTAATAAATTAGTTAGTCATAAAAAAGCTATGATATAATCACTAAAAAATTGTTTCCTGAAACAAAAGCTAAAATACATAGGTGCATCCAAAAAGTTGACTACTTCGTAAAAGATAACTATGACCATAGACATCTGGAAGTTTCTTACTCCTCATATTTTTTCTAAATATATAATTTATTTAAAAATCCCCGTCTATTTGCCATTAAGCCTATTCTCATTGCTCTAAATCAAATATGGCCTACTTCATAGAAGTAAATGGCTAAATGTGAAATGTAGCCTCCATTTTCACATATATTGGCATCCATACTATGTTTAATAATAGTTAGTGGTACATGAAAATAGAAAAATGGTTGTAAATTTAACATGCTTGCATACGTGATATATTTCAAAACCACACTCTTCACATGTGTAAACAACAATCTTCATCAATGGTTTTACATCTGAACATCGAGTCACAATACTAGATATCTTGGCGTGTTTTCGAATATTAGAAGCCCTAATCACCCTTATAGCAAATGTTTGACTATTTGAAAGAGCTTGAATGTACAATTCACTTGTATACCATAAAAATGACCTTAAAAACTTACTATAAACTGTAATCAAAGCTTTGTAACACGTTCACAATCGCCTAACATGATAATATACATGCCTCAAAAAATAAGCACATATACATAATTCATTTCAAACAAAAACTGTGAAATACAATATGGATCCACTCCCATTCATTTTAATTTTGGATATAAAATTTACTAAGTCACGTTCAGAAGATACACACATAAAAAAATTAGCTATGGACCCTTTCAAACATTTAGAAGGGTACTTGGTTACATTTTGAGTGAATCATCACAAAACAGCGTTTGGGAAACCGATAGTAAAAATTCATAATGTACGTTTTTTCCCAGATGTTGAAAATGGTGTGAGGTTGTATCGTGTCTTGGTGGTAGACTTATCTCTTCCCCACAATAACACAACTTATGTCATCGGATCTTAGCCTTCGGGTTTTGTCGTTAGATCTCCCAATACATAGTACATAGCCTCGCCCTACTTTCCCATCAACATTGCCACCTTTTCTCATGTTCTATTGTCGTGCCCAGATCATGAACCTGCATTTATCACAGATTTTGTTCATAAAATGATAGTGTTGCAAGAAACTAATTTACAACTATGTTATTAAAAATTGTGTATTTGTGATTCCAACCTTTTACTAACCAAAAGATCGATTTTTATGTTTAAAAGTTTTTGTATCACGAAATTAGGAGTTTGTAGCTAAAATTGTAGCTAAATCCCTTGTTTCCACCCGAACATGTTTTGACCCGTTAGTCCATTATTCGACCCACACATCTTGCCATTCCGAGAGGTTAACATAGCAAGAAAATATTTATTTACTCTTTGGATATACCTGGTGTGGATTTCTATCTATAATGGACTGCTCCTTGAACTTGAGTTCATTATAGAGTTTAGGGATTCGTCCATCAAAACTTTAACATCACATTCTGTTTTGATGCGGTGATTCAATCCGCCGCTTTGATTATTCGTCCATACTCCTTTAGAAGACATTATAGTCCCATCCCAATCGTGGATTCTCAATATTATAGAACTGTAAAACCTAATTGGTTTGAGTGGATATGTTTCGGATCTCTTCAAGTAGCGTCACTTTAATTGTGTGTAATTTTTTTTTTATATATAAGTGATAAATCATAGATTGTATTGTCTTTTATAAGTAAAAGTATTTTAATATAACAACATTACTTATTTTGTAAATTTCTATTTTTTTAAGCAAGACCAAAATTTGACAATTTTCTTTTTACAAGTACTAAAGATTATCATTACATATTATATACACGGAGAGAGATTATAACCGTACATTAACATATAAGATAGCATTTTAATATATGGGATGGGATATTGGTACCCCTTCTAAACTACAAGTAATAACCCCTCCCCCCCCCCTCCTTTGTCCTAGTTTTTTTATTACTCTCTTCGTCTCAAAATTATTGTCAGGATACAAAAATCACCAAGTTTAATAAAGTGGGACCACGGCAATTTTCAACCACTCATATAGAATATCCCTCTACTAAATTCTCTATTTATTACTAAAAATGAAAAGCGTACATTTTTTTAAGACATCCAATAAAGGAAATATGGACTATTAATTTGAGACGGGGGTAGTATAAAACTGTGAAGTAATAAAAACGGAACAGAAAATATAAAGTTTGATAAGACAAAAGTAGTAAACATAAAAAATACGAAACAGAAAACCATAAAACATTGTTTTGTCCTGTTAATAAGGTGAGTAAAACTGCCCAAAAACAGTTCGGATCATAAATATAAAGTTTGACAAGTTAAAAATAGTAAAAAATTCAAAAAACGGAAAAAAAAAATCATAAAATTGTCTTGTCGTATCAATTAAATGGATAATAAGGGGTGGGAGAGATAAAAGAGTGTCAAAGCATCTTCAATATAAACATTAAGGGTGCGTTTGGTATGTTGCCATGAATCACAATGGGTAAGGGTTTGGATATAAGGTGGGGTCTACGAGGTATGAAAGTTTCATACATTGCCCTTTTGAGTATTATGGAGTATGGAAGATATGTATCTTTCAATCCCATATTTGAAAGATACACATCTTAATCAAACACTTATAATCATATCCGATATGATTCCCTCATTCCATTCCCCCCCACCAAACGCACCCTAAATATACCTTTTGCACTAAAATAGTGCAAAATGTATCAAAATTCATCTCCAATGTAGGCATTAAACCTTGCACTAAAATAGTGCAATGAATAGTAATCAAGCAAAAAACACTATATTTAGTACAATGCTATTCATTGCACTAAATACTATTATTTGATTTTTTTTAATTGTATATTTATGTATATTACTTGCTTTAAAGTACATTTAGTGTAAGATTTAATGCTAATATATTGGAGTAAAACTTTTTTAGTACAAGCATATTCTTTAAATGTGCTTATTTAGCATTATGATAATGCAATTTTTTAATGTGTACACTAAAAATGCGCTTAGGGGTATACTGATAGTACCACCTTTAATATATTGAAGAGAAAAAACAAAAAATTTGTATATAAAATGGAAAACGCGGGTTGCCAAGATTATGACTGTAGTGTTTAGTGTGACAAAGAAGACTGAACATGTTAGTGTAGACTGAAATATATATGTGTAATCAAATAAAGATGAGTACATTGGGGGATGCTTCCTCCACGAACGGTTGAATACAAACAAAAACTAAATTAGTTTCTTATGGTCTTTGGTCTTTTATAAATTCATATCCTTTTCAACACGTTTTATTGTCAATGTATATATAAAGCTTTACATGTTAGATACATCAACTTAACTCTTCACTCGTCATTAGCCACATAAAACATCTACTTACAAAGAGCAACAAGATGGTTAGGGCACCTTGTTTCGACAAACACGGAATCAAGAAAGGTGCATGGAGTGAAGATGAAGACGCCAAGCTAAGAGCCTATATCGAAAGATACGGCCACTCTAACTGGCGTGAACTTCCCAGATTAGCTGGTATGGTCTACTCCTCATCTTCTTTAACTTTTAGATGTCAAACCCTTATTACAATCTTGCTTATTGATTTGTACTTTTTTGGTTTCTCTTGTTTAGGTTTGTCTAGATGCGGAAAAAGTTGTAGGCTACGATGGATGAATTATCTACGCCCAAATGTGAAACATGGGAATTATACAAAAGAAGAAGAAGATTTGATTGTGTCTTTACATAACAGATTTGGGAAAAAGTAAGTTCAAATGCTTTTTAGTCCCTTAAATTAATTAAATTTGTTCAATACTATAAACGGTGTTTCTAAATGAACTTATGTTGTTCTATCCACAGATGGTCAATGATGGCTGCAAGATTGCCTGGACGTAGCGACAACGAAATAAAAAACTATTGGCACACACATTTAAAAAACCGGGCTCCAAAAGCTCAACCTGTATTCAAGATTGAACAATCTGAAATACCTGAACCCGTAGTAATTAACCCTAAAAGGTATCCGGTCACAAAGCCCGACTTAAAAACCCAACAAGAGGTTGACATTTTATTGGCAGTATTATCATCTGATTCACCATCATATTCCTTGACCAGTAATTACTCGTCACAATGTTCGTTAAGTGTGTCAGATTATGAAGTCTCTAGTGATGTTACACCACAATTTTCCGAACCATCTGAATATTCATGGATCGAGCCATATTTAGCGAACAACAATAGCGTGGAATCATCAAGTGATAATATGTTATCACCTTGGGGCTTAAATGATGATATCATATCCCAGGCTTGTTTGCAGGATTTCATCATGGATGATGTGCGTTTATGGTCAACTATGGATTGATACTTGTAATCTAATCATAGACCATTCATAAGTTAATCATCTGTTTATATTGTCGCTCTTTGTCTCCATCTATATATATATAATATATGGAAAAGGGAATTGATTTGCACCCTCAAGAATTTGATTGGGACACTCTATTTAGTGCATACCATACTTGTACTGTGTTTTTAGTGTGCTATGTATATTTGTACTGTGAGTATCCCAATCAAAAATAAGACGTGTGCAAATCACTACCCGAAAAAGTTGCTAGAGGATTGAATAATTTGTATGCATACTGCCAGGGGTTGTATTATCAAACCTATAATTTGGTACAATTTTCTTATCAATTTATTTTTCTACATCCGTGTCCAATCTAACTACTAACTGATCCGTGTACATAGAATCTGAAAGGGGTTTTGAGTTGAGAAGAGATTTAGAACACATTAACTGTGATTCAAAATGTAAAATTTGAGCAGATACACAAATTACAATCTTAAACATAATTTCATTACTTTGAATCATAGTTACAAAATTTCGTGAATTAGTTATATTTATTTTCGATATCTATTCTAAAAGCAAAGTAGATAAATATACATTTGATACCACTATAATTGGCGTCTTCTTCAAAGAAAAAAATAAATAAATAAATATTTAATTACATACATCGTCCGTGTGGTTTACACATATTTTTATTTTCCATCCTAAAACTTCAATAATTACCCAGCCATCCTTATACTTGACCTTTTGTAACTGGCAAGTCCGACCTTTTGTAATTGGCAAGTCCTTTGACCAAACGACCGTTAGTTTTTTCCATTAAGTCTAGTCATGTGCTAGTCACATGAGGGCATTTTAATCATTGCACGGGCATTCATCTTCAAAATCAATCAACTCTATTTCCTCAAATTCATATTGTCACACTTTAACCTTCAATCCAAGAAACACATTTTGTTCCATCTATAAAACACTCCTTATTCCTCAATCATTCCTTCCGAATCAAGTACAAAATCAAAACCCACCAAAAGCAAATAAAACATGATTCAAATAAAAACTAGGTTTGAAGCAAACACAAATATGTGCCTTTCATAACATGGAAGGAGGTTGAATCATGCTCGCCAAGCAAACATTTTCACTTTAGGCGGAATATGTGCCTTCCATAACGTGGAGCAAATTATACTATCGACAGCTGAAAGTCTTACCTGATTAGCGAGTCCAGATAAGCATGTCTTGTAAGCGTCACGAACAATGAAGTCCCCATGCTTTGTGGCAAGTACAAAGAGTTTCTTTTGCAATTGTACTCGGAAAAAGACTATAATAAGAGCAACATCCTAGTCTTGTCCATTAATTGATTGGCCATTTTAATAATAACATTTGTCAAACAAATATTTCTAATACTTTGTGAGACACAACACTACTCAACTACATTATATTTTCATAAATGACAAAAATGCCCCTTGTGGTTTGGTTTTGAGCAAAAATGGTTCATGTAATAGTGTATTTTATTTACTTTCCAAAAACATTCCTTTTAAATTACAAAAAATCTCCCTGAAGATTTTTACGAACCACAATAAAGGTTCGTACGGTTTATTCACAGAAATGGTCATTGGGATTTATTTGCTTTGCGAACACAATCCTTATAAAAAATTGCAAAAAATCCTTAATGTTAACATACACTTACAAAGACAGTCCCCGTGTTAAAAAATTTAAATCCCTACCGTTGCTTGCAATTATTTTAACAGATCCTTAATTAAATCGTTAATGAGGAGGAGGTAGGGTGTTAGAAACACAAAATTTATTTTATTTTATTTATTTTTTTGTGGTTTTTCAAGTTTACCAAAGATGTTTCACCCCTTTTATTTTTAGTTTTCAAAACAATAATGTTGAAAATGACATTTATCTTTATATATTACATTAGATGTGCTTTAAGCTTATGTACTATATCTTTGTATGCTATACTTTATATGTGATTTCAAAAACGATTATTGAGTTAAATCGAGGAAATGCTTGTTTAACGGAGAACTTTTTCACGTAAAACACACGCCCCACAGTGAAGCAAGGGTAAAATAAGCACATCTAGCACGTAAAATTCCCGCCCCACTGCAATGCGGGGGAAAACCACTTGTTTACCAGCATCCCACATAGTCTCCTAGCGTATAAGTTCTTGACCGGAACATATACTACGTGTAGACTATTTTGAGACAAGCCAGGGGAGTATTATTCATATTTGTAGTGCAACAAAAAAAGGGAAGATGTTATCTTATAATGTTTACTAAAACATATATTCAACAATTTGTGTACTTATCATTTCAAATTAGAGCAATTTGATTTATAAACAAAACAGAAGTTGAGATGAACCATGTAAAATTACAACAATTGAAACTCAAAAAAAAAAAAAAAAAAGATTGCAAGTTGAATATATTCGTCTAAAGAACTAAGGGCCCATTTGGTTAGTGGGTTATCAAAGGAGGGATTGGATTTGTGGAGTCATAAACACGTTTGGTACAATGCTAATAACAAATATTAATACATGAGTCTCAAATTTCTATTTTTGACCACATAGGTGACTTTTCTGATTTTTTATGGGTCCCATATTTCTCTCACCTTCCCTTCTCTATCTCTCTCTTCTAGCATATAATTAAATAACATTTTTAATTTTAAAAATTAATCTAACTACATAGTTAATTCAATAATAATATTTTTTCTCTCTTTTCATAATTACACTAAATCCTAAATCAAATCCAAATCTTAACCCGAATCCAAATTCTCTTATAAACCAAACGGACCCTAAATATGCTTTAATGTTGTAAAAGCATATGTTATGAAACCTTTGGTGCAATAATTAAGTTCTTGAGTTAACTACATAAATGGACTATGTGGTTTGTTGAGTTTTACGGATTCAATCTATTTTTCAATTTTGTTATAGATCCAATCACTGTGGTTTTGACTTGTCTCGGATCCAGTCCAATTTGCTAAACTTTGTTAGTTTGACTGTTAAAGTAAGGCTATATTTGTCTTTTTATTTGTTTCATTTAAAAAACATGTGGGGTTACACCACCCATCTCATACTCATACCCTAGAGGTGGCAAAACGGGCGGGGGGCACGGGTAACGGGCTAAACGAGCACTAGCCCAATGGGCACGGGCTTAAACGGGCACGGGCTTAAACGGGCACGGGCCAAACGGGCTCTTGTTATACGAAGTGGTTTAGAAAAGACCTAAAACAACAACAAAAATGGTCAAACTTAACACATAATTTATATTTGAGTAACTAAATATATTATATCTATAAGTTTTTCATTAAAAACAATTTAATGTTTGAAAAAAACATATGCCCATTATATTCATTTAACTTCTAAATAGGCAATATATACCCATTTCAAAAAAAATAGAAGGATAAATGTGCCCAAATCTTTTAAAAAGTTGCTAATTTAGCCCAATTTTTTATTTTGGGCACATATTGCCACCACTCATACACAACCCAACCTTTCTTTTGACACTTTATCTCTCTTCATTTACGGTCCCTTTCTCTTTCTCTCGAAACATCTGGCCAGCCACAACCACTATCGTCTGCCACTGCCTGCCATAACCACATCCGTCGCGATATCAATCACTATCTATAGACTGCCACCACAACCTCTTACTCACACACACCAAGATCCGACCACCACTTCCATTAACGTCATCACAACTTTATAAAGTTTAACAAAACCCACCACCACACTCATCATCGTCACCATTTTCTCCCGCCACTACCTACTGCTGCCCCACCCTCATAACCACCCGACCAGATCTGGAATTCACCCCCACAATCTCACTTGCACACCCACTTGTCTTTTTTATATAATGTGGTTGTGTTTAGATCGATGATGATGGCTGTAATGTTTTTGGTGTTGATGATGAAGATGGTTCTTATAAGGGTTTTAATTTGTGTTTGATTGAAACAAAGATAATGCTTTTTATGGGTTTAGATTCGATGATGAAGATGGTTGAATAGTCTTTCAAGAAGATGTTGTCTAAAAGAAGGAGAAGATGAAATGTTTGATTAGGTTTTTGTATTAACTAGAGAAGATGAAGATATGTAGTTAATAGATTTTGTAAATAATAATAATAATAAGAGTAAACTCCAAAATACATCCATGTGGTTTACCCCGTTTCGCACCATACATCCTTCTCGCAAAATTTTCAACAGATACATCACTCCGTTAGTAAAAGTTAACCTATATACATCCCTCAGTTAAAATAAGGACTAACGGTGCAAATTATTTCTCCGTTATCTCCTAACGAGATAGATAATGTTTACACCGTTAATCCTCTTAGTTAACGGTATTTGCACCGTTATTCCCTTTTTACGTTTACTTTCGTTTTTTATGTTCTTTTCAATTTTTTTATTTTTTCGTCCGTTTTTTTATATTTACGCCCGTTTTTTTCGTTTTCGTCTTTTTTTACGTTTTCGGCCCTTTTTTTTTACGTTTTCGGCCCTTTTTTTTTTTTACGTTTTCGCTTTTTTTTACGTTTTCGTCCGTTTTTTAAGTCTTTATCTGTTTTTAAACGTTTTCGCCTGTTTTTTTTACGTTTTCGTCTGTTTTTTACGTTTTCGGCTGTTTTTTTATGTTTTCGTCTGTATTTTTACGTTTCGTCATTTTTTCACGTTTTCATAAGTTTTATCCATTTTCATACACTTTTATTGGTTTTCGTCTATTATTCTACGTTTTCGTTCGTTTTTCTTATGCTTTTATCCGTTTTCATTCATTTTTATACAAATAATATGTATGAAAACGGATAAAAATGTATGAAATGGATAAAAACATATGAAAATAGATAAAAATGTTTACGTATCGATTTTAAATAACGATTTTGACCCATTTCTGGTCTGAAATATCAAAAGTGTAAAGCACGAAAGTTGTCCCGAATGATGTTTTACATCAAGACTCGCGAGTTTTAACCTGAAAAATCAAAATAACGGACGAAAACGTAGAAAAGGACAAAAACGTAAAAAAACAGACGAAAACGTAAAAAAACAGACGCAAACGAAAAAAACATACGAAAACGTAAAAAAACGGGCGAAAACATAAAAAAAACGGGCGAAAACGTAAAAATGGACGAAAACGAAAAAAACGGGCGAAAACGTAAAAAAACGGGCGAAAACGTAAAAAAAAACGGAAGAAAACGTAAAAAAAGGAGTAACAGTGCAAGTACCGTTAACCCAGAAGACTAACAGTGTAAACATTGTCTATCTCGTTAGGAGATAACGGAGAAATAATTTGCACCGTTAGTTCTTATTTTAACTGAGGGATGTATATAAGTTAACTTTTACTAACGGAGTGATGTATCTGTTGAAACTTTTGGGAAAGGGATGTATGGTGCGAAACGGGGTAAACCACAGGGATGTATTTTGGAGTTTACTCTAATAATAATAATAATAATAATAATAATAATAATAATAATAATAATAATAATAATAATAATAATAATAATAATAATAATAATATAAAAAAGATGAAAATGAGGGTATTTTTGTCATTTTATTTGACTAAACAGCAAAAATTAACAACTTTGGGCAAAATAAACTGGATCCGTAGCATGTGATTGGACCCGTAATGTTACTGAAAAATGGACTGAATCCGTAAAAGCCAACAAAACAAAGGGACCATTTATGTAGTTAACTCTAAGTTCTTTTTCTTTCTTTTTTTGAGTAAATTGCATTTTTGGTCCCTAAGGTATAGCCAAATTGCAGCTTTCGTCCATAACATTTCGAAAGTGCAGCGATAGTCCTTATTTTGAAGGTTTTGCTGCATTTTTGTTCCTAATCTGCAATTTAGGGACCAAACATGCAATGGAAACTTCAAAGTTTTAGGGACTAAATCTGTAATTTAAGGACTAAACATGCAACAATACATTCATAATGGAGACTACCACTGCACTTTCAAAACGTTAAGGACAAAATCTGTAATTTGTTCATACTTTAGGGACCAAAAATGCAATTTACTCTTCTCTTTTTTTAAATCGTAATAATTTAGTTCAAGATCCACTATTTGCGTTTGATGGCTCGTTTATGACAACCTGACAGAGTGTCCAACATTACATGATATCAGCACATATACGTCATTGTAACTATTTTTTTTCTTTTTCTTTTTTTTTTTTTTTTTTTTTTTTTTTCCTTGTTGTCAATTCAGTGTTAATCATCTTATAATAAATCTTAAAATACTACGTTTAATAATAATAATAATAATAATAATAATAATAATAATAATAAAGGATGTGCAAATAACTAAATACTCAACGGTGTTTGATATTCGACTTTGAATATAACCTTTTGGATTTCGATTTGGGTTACACACAAATCAAGTTTTGAATATGTTATTTACTTTAGTTTGAGTTACAAGTTGTCCCGATTTAATATGTATACATACTTACCCTGGATGGCCATAGCGAGTTACAAAACCAACTGTAGAACGGGATTGGATTATTCTGTTTCAAAACACGAAAGAGCTAGATAAAGTCAAATTCTATTCAGTTTCAAAACATATGTTTTTCAGGCGACTTCCATAAGTACTTTGTATTATCTAAAGTGATTACGATGGTATGATTTAATGACCCAAACATGTAAACTAATGATGTTAACGATTGACAGATTAAATATTCAATGCAAAATACTATGTTCTAGAGTGTATAAATATATATTTTCACACTACAATATTTGTTGTTACTCTAAACAGGTTGTACACTTGTAGTCTTGTACATAAATAATATTTTTAAAAGACGGAGACATTTAACATACCGGGCCCCGTTCTAGCATAGTATATTAGTATATGAATATGAATCTTACATAATTAATATTATCTTTGTATAATATTAGCAATTTAAAACGCGTTCGCACTTGTATAGTTGTCGTATTGTGAACTTAAATTGATTGCATAATTAATTGCATCAACGTTTTGTATGTGATTAAAGCTGTGAAGATCCTGGACTATAAGAATAACAAAGCTATAGATGATGTATATACCAAGCTAACTTTTTATCTGAATTTTTTTAATTTAACTAGTTGGTTAAATCTACGTAAAACTTGTTCCAACTGAATAAATAATACGTAATGGGAAACACACAAATAAAAAAATTCGAAGGTCGATGTGGTCTTTCAGCGCAATTAAAGTCAGTACTTATGGTCTTTTTTTAAAATTGATATATTCAATATATGGAACCACGTTCATATTTGCACATATATAGTTATATACAATCAAGAAATATTAAAGGTTTACTAGTTAATATAGACATTAAAAAAGAGATCTACAGAGATCGAGAGCTAGAAGATAACAATATGGTGATGGCACCATGTTTCGACAAAAACGGAAGAAAGAAAGGTGCGTGGAGTGAAGACGAAGACAACAGGCTAAGAGCCTATATCGAACGAAATGGTCATTACAATTGGCGTGAACTTCCTAAACTTGCCGGTATGATCTAGCTACTTAACTTCCATCTTTTCCTGAAGATGTTCTAATGAATTATACACTTGCTTAATTATATGTTATTGTTTGGAATTTCTTTACTTTAGGTTTGTCTAGATGTGGGAAAAGTTGTAGGCTACGGTGGAAAAACTATTTATGCCCAGATGTGAAACGTGGGAACTACTCAAAAGAAGAAGAAGATATCATAGTCAGTTTACATAACAAGTTAGGCAACAAGTAAGTTCGAATAATAAAATATTTCATTGAACAAATTTTATAATAAATTATAAGTAGAGATGTTTATGTCCGCGTCATCTAAATAAAGTTTTGTTGTTATATCTATAGATGGTCCAAGATCGCTGAAAAACTGCCTGGAAGAAGCGACAATGAAATAAAAAACCATTGGCATGCACATCTGAAAACCAGGGCTCAAAAAGATCAAAGAATACTTACGTCAAAAAATGAAGAAAATGAAGGTCTACAGACCGATAAGACCAACCCTAGAGTAAGTCCAGCTAAAAATATAAATGTAAAATCTGAAGAGAAAGTTGTCACCGAAGTACCAACCAAATCATCTTCGCAACTGCCATCAATTTCTGCAACATCATCATCTTCATTTAGTGGTTCTCATTATGCAACTTCAACTTATGTTTCACCACAATCATCCTGTTACATACCTGAAGGAGATTTCTGGACTGAACCGTTTGTTGTAGACAACAATAGCATCTACTCAAGTGATATTTCGTCATCACCTTTGGGTTTAGTTAACGATTTTCTCTTCCAAACTTCTTGCCAAGAAATGTTCCTTAACGATACGATTTCATTGTCATCGTTGGTTTCATATTTGTAGTTTAAACACAATTTGTAAGTTTAAGTGCATGTGTTAATACAATAAATGAATAAAAACCTTATTCTATTTAACGTCTTTACGTTTTGTTAATGGCAAATATAAAAATGTATTAGAGATCCGTAAAATAGGACCCCTTCCTTGCTGTAGCGATTTGGGCTATTCTCTTTTTCCCTAATCGACTTTTAATTTTAATCGACTTCCCTCCCAATCTTTAACTATCTGACCCTAAGTTTGATCTTGCTTCTTTGTTCGATCCTACGTACGTTTGGGTTTGCTTTAGATTGTTAGGGTTTCGTTTGTGGTTAATGTATTTTTAAGGTTTCTCTTGATCGCTACTTGTAGGGTTTAATTGATCGATCATCCTTATTGTTTAAAACTTACAATCGCGTTTTGTTAGGGTTTCGTTTATTCATTACTTGACTGTTGTTGCGATCTACAAACTCTAGGGTTTGTGGGTCGCCTTGGGATCACATGACGTGCCTTTTTGGTTACGTGGTGAGTTAGTGGTTTTGGTGTTGTTACAACTGGTTGAGTAGGTGACGTAGGGTGTGAATGTTTTGGGGATGGAGCGAGGTTTTTTGAGCTAAATAGGGGGTGGGGTGGGAGAGGTCTTAAGGAGAAAAGTGGTGGTGTATCTTCTACGAAGGTTGTCAAGGATACGTTCGTGCTATCCTCTTCTGTTGCGGAAGAATATGTGGATGCTACAGTGAATACTGAAGATTTGAATGTGGGGCAGACACCGACTGCCCTAATGTTAACCCGAAACAGGTACTTCTTATGCTAATTTATTTACTACTAGTCTGAGTAGGAAGGCTATGAATTTTCTCACCTTATTTACTTCGGGGGAAATGGGGTTGTCGTGGTTGTTCCGGTGGAGTCTATTAGAGCTATTAGTGCACGGTTTGCTAATATGGTATACGAATTCTTTTTGGGAAAGCTTGTGGCTTACCCCGTTGTTGCTAACGATGTTAAGAGCACTTGGGGTAAATATGGACTGGTAAAATCAATGCTTAACTCGTCCACCGAGATATTCTCATTCCAGTTTAGCTCTATGGATGGATTGGATACAACGCTTGAAAATGGTCCATGGTTTATTCGTAACAATCCGCTTATTCTGAAAAAGTGGGATCTGAATGTGAACTTATTAAAAGAAGATGTGGGTAATGTTCCGGTGTGGGTAAGCTTCATGGTGTCCCTGTGACTGCTATTGCTGCTAAGCTTGGTACTTCTTTGATGTTTGATTCTTACATATATGACATGTGCACCCAATCATGGGGTAGGTCAAGCTATGCTAGAGTAATGATTGAAGTTCGAGCTGATGTCTAGTTGAAAGATACTATTGTGGTGGCTATGCCTAAACTTTTTGAGGAGGGGTTTTATACGTGTATTGTTCGTGTTGAATATGAGTGAAAACCCCCTAGATGTGTGTGGTGTAAGGTTTTTGGTCATATTCAGAAGGAATGTCCTAAAAATCCTGGTGTGGGCGTGGCGAAAAACTTGAAGAAGCCTAGTCAGGCTCCTAAACGTGTTCCGATTGGTCCGAAATTGGGTTTTAAACTTGCAAAAGAATATAAACCTGATTAAGAAAAGCCCACAACCAACTCTAGTAAGAAGAAAGGTGTGGAGCCTACTAAAGAGGTTAGTAGTTCAAACCCATTTGATGTGCTTAATTCGGTTGATAATGATGGAGAGTTGGGTACCAATGGGGGGACTTCAAATTGAGCTAGTAATGGGGAAAATTCTAGTGGCTCTTCGTTCTGGAATGTTGAAACTAGTAGCACTAGTACTAATCCTATTGTTGAGAAAATTGGAAAGCTTGAAAAGCTAATTATTGATTGAAAAGTTACTCTCGTGGATGATGATGGTAAACCTCTAAAAAAGGTTGATTATCCGGGTGATCATGTTAGTGAAGATCAGCTTGTGAGTGATCTAAAAGAGAAGGAGCAGGATGCGGTCACTAAGCCTAGTATTTCTTCCTCTACTTGTACTTCTTCAACTAAGGTGGGTAACTCATTCTCTAAGGTGGGTAATGCGGTTGTTTCTGATATCGATGATGATGAAGTTCTGGAATATCTTAACGAGACTAATTATTTTGGTAGTGGGGGGAATGAGAAGAGTATTTTAGAGCAATGGAAAGATGGTACATATGACTACAATGATTATGAAGATGATTACTTTGATGATTGTGGTCTATCTGCAACCCAATTAAAGGCTGCTGCCATCCATGACATTAGCCTTGGATAGGTTGATTTTCCCTTGTTTAGCATAAAGATTGACGTGTCTTAGTTTATGCTTGTTTTAGGTGGTGTTTGTTTGTGACTTAATTGACTTAATATGAAAAAAACTGAATTCATTAAGTCATATGAAAACTGTTTGTTTGTTACTTAATTGAGAAATATGACTGAAAATATTAAGTAATAAAACTGAGGGTGTCTGCATTAAGTCGTCTCTTAATTAAACATGACTTAATAATAAAAATTAAACATGTCTTAGTTGATCATTTATAACATGTCATGAATGATTTAGTGGTTGTTCAACCGCTTGCTTGAGGTTAATGTGGTACTTCATGCACATTCCATTGTACTTAACTGTTTATTTGAAGTAATATATTTTACCGGGTGGAAGACCCTTTACCAAAAAAATATAAAAATGTATTAAGTAAAAGTTCAAGTAAACAAGTTTTAGACTTATTTTTTCATTTGACGAAAATCACTTAAGGTATAAATATAGATCCTTAAAACTTGTATAATGATCAAAGAAGATTTTATCATACATAATGCAATTAATACTTGCATACATTTATAAACTTTCACACAAGTTTACTAAAACTTTATTTTAAATATTACTTTTATTATAAGAAAATGTTTTAATCATTCATTTGACTAACTAGTCAAGTATCTTCTCCTTTGAGAATTTGTTCAAATCATGCATAGAAGTATGGATTTACCAGTTGGTAATAATCAAAGATTAACCATCTAGAAGGTATATTTCCCTTTGAGAAGTATATGTAATGCAATCTTGTATTTAAAAAGTTATTAATTATTTTGGTAGTAATCCAAGATCAAATGAGGAAAGCATCAAATATATGGTTGCATGAAAACACTACTAGCCTCATTATGGTATTATGTTTTTAGCAATTTAAGAAGAAATCTTGGCCTTCATTCCTTTAATTCTCATGCATCACAAGAATAGAAATATTTCAAACAAGACATGAATGATCCATCAAAAGTGGCTAGTGAATTGGGCATACATCAGAGTGACGGATCCTCATAAAGGACAGATCCCTTAAAAGGGATCCATGGATCGTCGTGGTCTGTTAACCAATGTTTTAAAAATCGCGCCTAAGGCGCTCGAGGCTCTAGCCTTTGGGCTTTTTTTAGATCGAGGCTCACGACATGCATGAATCACACAAAAAGTGGCCTTTGCGCCTTGAGGCTTTTTGCGCCTAGGAGATGTAATGGGTTTGGGGCTTTTTTCTAAATATTAAGATAAGATACATGGGCCTTATAAATTATATACATGTGCCTTTCAAGTTATATCTAATAACCCTAATATGAAAAAAAATAAAACACATAATCAAGTGGGTAACTATAGATTCAGATCATTTAACAAATATGTAATCTCTCTCACGTCATAAGTTTATATCTTGAATTGATTTTTATTGATGGTTTATTTTATTGATTTGTAAATAATTTCATAAGTTTATTTTATCTTCAAGCATCACGTCATAGGGTGAGTACTTGTATGATTTGTAATATTGAACTGATTTTATGTTTATTTTATTGATTTTTTTTAACAAGTTACTTTGTTTCATTGAGTTTGTGTCAATAAAGAATGTTTATAGGCATTCCAAATTCGGATCAATAATTTATTAGGGAGCTACTGTAAACCACTATTATATATGTACATGTTATTATTGTATTTGTTAAGTTCATTCCCAAATTATGTCATCCTTTAAAATGGCCAAACCATGACGATGTGCTTGTTTTAACTGTATGTTTAATTCACATCACTAGAAGATGGAATTCTACAAATGTGCAACAGTCATGATACCATGTTAAACAATGAATAAACTCTGTATGCTCAACTTTATTAATCATCAATTATTTATAAAGTATATATGAGAAGCAATATTAAAACCCTAATGGGCCTTAATCATACATGGACTTGGGCCAACTATCTATTGGCTAATAATTTAAAGTTATATTTAGATTAACAACGATAACACAAAACACGTACCCAATTTTTTGTGAACATCTTTTCAGAATGCAAATCAAGTCATTACTTGTTAGCTCGAAGAGGTATGCCCCAACACATACAGACTACTAAGTCGATCACCATAATTAAAAAACTGAATGGTCTACGTGAGATGGCAAGGAAAGACAAAATACTGAAAATGATGAGGACAAGATAAAGGAACTTGCAAAAGCGTGGGAATGATAATGTTGTTCCCTTTTTTTTTGGTTACAAAGATTAACTAACGTGAACTGACCAACTTCATACTTAGCAAAGTAAGTTTAAAAACATTTAACACAGATTAACAGTTTAATAAAGATTCACACAAGTATTTTCAACGATTATATTCTTTTAGAAATGAATCGAATAATTTACTAAGATTGTTTGGGAATAAAAATCTAAGTTGAATGACAATTGTTTGTTGATCTCCTCACTAACTTATACATAAACCAAAGTTAACATTTAACTAAGAACTATGCTAACCACTGAATACGCTCAGAGACTTAATTCTATGGAGGATTAAATGCTCTTAAATGTGTTTCACATTATTGCAAGAGATAAGATTTACTCTTTTACTACATTATCTTATATAGGTAAAGATATGGGTGGATACATGTGGGGTAATAAGGACGTATCAAGCATTTAACTGTGTAACACCCTTATATTAAATGCCTATGTTATTTGAATGTGTCCTCTCACTTTAGAGAACAATATTCTTTCTACTAACTCTTGTACTTTCTTTGACATGTGTTTTTCAACTTATCTTCCCAAAAAAGTTTCCGCCTAAACATTCAGGTACTTAGATATTTTTCCAAAATATTTAAGTTTAGCATGCTTTTGATTGTTGAGGAGATCAAAGAGATTCAGTGAGTTATTGTAATTACTCATTGACTCCATCATCTTCTTTTTTAGGTTCAAGGCTTCACTTACCGAGTTCTGCCTCAAGAGGTGATGAAACTCTCTTAGCATTTGATGAACTCTAAGGATGACTCTACAAATGTTGACTCATTCAAGGACTTAATTTGCACAAAGTATTTTATGTTCAAATCCAAGTCAGATACTATTTGGCTCTAATTGGCTCAACAAATAAGAAGACACATATAAGGACGAAAACATAACTTTAAGTGGACTGGTTGAAACCTAGTTCAGTCGATTAACCTAAGTACTCCATAATTGTCAAGACACAATGTTTAAATGAATCAGTTGAATCCTATTTCAATCTCAGTTCACCTAACTAAATTTTTTTTAAGGATCAATATCTTTTAGCAATGCTTTAATTTGGTTTTTTCTGTTCTGGGAGTTTTAATAGAAACAATATGGTGAAAAATCATATTATAACAAACATGTAGCGAAGAAAGGTGCATGAGGTGAAGAAGAAGACAATAAGTTAAGAGCCTACATCGAGTGATACGACCACTTGAACTGGAGATTAGTTTCCAAGTTTACTGGTATAAAAAAAGGAGGAATCTTATATTTACAACATTCTTACATACAACGTTTCACACAATGATGTGATAAAATCATTTGTCCAATCAAAACAATTATGAAAAAGAAAGAATCTATTCGATTGAACAATTAATTTTCTCACATAATTGTGTGAAACTTTTTTTTGGAAACTTTCTGTGAACATATCATTTCTTTAAAAAAAAGTTGACGTGTTTTTGAATTTTTTTTCCTATTTATTTGAATACTAGACGAATACCCGCGCAAGGCGACGGTGTATAGCGGCAAATAATTAAATTTGCGAAATAGTAATTCTGGTTTGACCCTTGATGAAAAGCGTGTGTTTTTTGAAATACAAAGCGTGTGTTTTATTAAAACTAATATAGTGTTTGTTTTTAAAAAATGTCAGGTTTATAAGTGATCAAGAAAAGACATAATTTAAGTTGCCAAGTTTTTAAAAAGTTGTTAAGTTTAAGTGGTACTTACGGGTAATTTAGGCAAACTACATCAATTTAAGTTTTCATATTCAAGATTTCAAGATTCAATATTGGTCATTTATGCTTTACTAGACGAATATCCGTGCAAAGCGACAGTGTATAGCGGCAAATAATTATACTTGCAAACTTGCGAATCTGGTGTGACCCTTGATGAGGATCGTTCCCTTGATTTTCGAAGGCCCTATGCTATAAATAAAAGTACGTTGCATTACTCGACTATTTTGAACACATTCACTAATGGACCAAAGGCTTAATTTTCACATGAGAAATATTGACGTTTATGATATTGTGATTTATTGTGTTTCAGTAATGAATATGTTTAGGTACTTTGAATATAAGTTGTTGTATTAGATCAATATATGTCAATAGGTGTTTATATGGTAATTAGTCAAGGTTTATTAAATTTTAAGTTTTAAGTAATTCACTAATCAAGAAATGGCATGCACCCTTTATAAGTAGTAAAGATTTGCTTATCATTTTTGACATATCTTGCAATATTAGGAGTGTCAAGAAGCGGAAAGAGCTGCAGGTTGACATGGATGAATTACCTTCGCCGGAACATGAAACATGGATATTTTACAAAAGTAGAAGACAATATCATCATGGATTTACATAGCAAAATTGGTAACATGTATGTTTTAACCGGTCGCAGAGCTTGAAAGTTTTACATGGGAAGGAAATTCAAAATACAAATTGTGGGAAGGTAAAACTGAAATAAAAGGTTTTTAAACATGAAATGTAGCTTATTAGAAGATATTCCCTTCGTCTCATATTTATAGTTCACATTTCCTTTTTGGGTTGTCCCAAATTAATTGTTCACTTCCAAAAATAGATAAAAAAATATAGATCAAGTTTACCATATTAACCTTATTTGAGGTTATTATTACAAACTTTAAGGAAGTTATAAATTAATTGGTTAAGGATAAAAATGTCTTTTGTGCAAAAAGTAAGAAAGAGAAAGTTATAATAATAATGTTTTTTTAAACTTTGTGTTTTTTGTCTGTGGACAATTATTTTATGACTGAGAAAAGTAATTATTCTTGTTTGTGCAGATGGTCAACGATAGCAGTAGAGTTGTCCAGTAGAGTTGTCGGGAAGAAGTGACAACGAAATAAAAGACCATTGGAATACACATTTGAAGAAACTAGTCCAAAATGATCAAAGTATCAAACAATGCTATAAAATACAGGTGTTGGAACACTTGAATTTGATCACGATAACCCTAAAAAATCCTATGGATACAATAGATCTTAAACTCCATAATAGGGTTGAGCATATTGGACCGAAAACTGAATCGAACCGAAAAACCAAGCCGAATCGGACAAAACCGAACCGAACTGATCATATTCGGTTCAGTTTCGTTTTTATATACTAATGGTTTTCGGTTCGGTTCGAACGAAAACCGAGAAAAACACACTTAAACCATATAAACCAATCCGAACCGAAGCGACCATATTCAGTTTGGTTTTGGTTCTATATACTAATTTCGGTTTCGGTTCGATTCTTGATTTTCGTCGGTTCGGTTCAATTTTGGCCTGATGCTCTCAGGCCTACAGTCCATAAAGATCAGGAACTTTCACTACAAGATAATAGACATTAGTGACAGAGGTTTTCATGCACAAAAAAGTGTCACCAAGTCTAACCTTTATAATAACGCATTTTAAAAGCGTGGGCAAAAGCCTAAAATTTTGAGATTTAATGATACTTTTAATAATCAAAATTTGCCACAAAAGGTAAAAACCATGTACTCACTTTTTTTTGTCAACATAAATAAACTTCTATCTACGCTTTCTTAAGCAATGAGAAATACCTAAAGTCTTTAGTGACACTACTTTAATACTTTTGGTGACACTTTTTTACTTTAGTAACACTAATTTAATTTATAGTGACATTTTTGTTATGCGTCACTAAATGACAATATTTTTGTAGTGTTTATTTGCAAGGTCGCCATCTGAATCATCTGTGTCCTCTTCTAGCAATGAACAAGGCACATACAAGTTGAATAGCTACGATTATGAAGTTTCAAATGACGTCGTACTAGATTTCTTCAATAACGATGCTGACACAAACTTCTGGACCGAACCATTTACGTTGGACAATGATTTATGGTCGAGTGATGACCACTTGTTCTCGCCTTTAGATTAGTTAATGATTATGACTATTGCCAGGATATGGTCATGGTTAACGAGTTTTATGGTCAACTTGACACTCGTATCGCCTTTAGATTTAGTTAATGATTATGACTATTGCCAGGATATATGGTCATGGTTAACGAGTTTTATGGTCAACTTGACAAGGATATATGGTCATGGTTAACGAGTTTTATGGTCAACTTGACACTCGTATCATGACTATATCATATACCGGTTTCTCTAGAATTTCTTATGCATAAAACGTGTTAGCTAGCTTGGTGCAAAATGAATTCGCTTTGTAATTAAACGGTTTTATATAAGTTCTTATATCAAGGTGTCGATGTACTCCATATTGTAAATTTGTAATCTGTTAACTTTTACATTCGTAATCTTTATAGATCAGAATAAAATCTTGGGATTTGAGTAGCTAATTTACAACAGTAATAATAACATTTATTTATTTTTTTATTTTTTTAACGCAATAAAAATGGATCAAAAAACAGTCATTTTCACGACTTTCAGCTTCTGTCAACTACTTAAAAATGGAGTATTAATTAGAAGACCAAGACCTTGCTGCAATGTGACCAAGAAACAAAGTCTACGTAAAATACCTATCAGTAAACTTTATACAATAAATGCATCACGTGGTCTCCCGCTAATGCGTACAAATGCATCACGTGTTTGCATTTATTGTGTTGTTTTTTTTGGTGAAGGCATTTGTTGTATTGTATAAAGGAGGCAAACACTTGGATGAAACGTTCTGGTGTACCAAGAACCAAAAGTCAAATGTAGAAAAGAGGTAGAATAGACATCATTTAAAGAACGGGCCGGCCCAGGTGGGACTTTGGGAGCCTGATGGCCACAAGGCTATGGGTCAAAATGATGATTTTCAAAACCTGACCGCCCAGACGATTGAACCGGCTTCAACAGGAACAGGCCAATAAGCCGTGTTTTTAGCAGCGATTGAACAACTAGACAACGAACCGGCCGTTTTTGCCATAACAGTAAAAACTTGTTAACCCAAACTGCATCAGGCCAAACAATGTTAAACCGGACAGTTTAAAAGCTTTACAAAAAAATACTACTCTATAGCCGGGCCCGCTGAAAATGTACAGGTGTGTTTAATTTTAGAAAAGTTTTCTTAACTTTTTTTTAGTTTTTTTTTACGAACGGAGTAACTCCTCCTTTCTCAGAAAAACTTTTGAAAGAAGAGTATTATATTATTATTATAATATTATAATGGAGTCGAATGCTGTGAATGATTTGAATGCTCTAAATTACACTTGTTCTGAATGAAACATGTTGTTTGACAAAAGTTACCATTATAATATGTGTGATTATTATTATTATTTTAATTCGATGTTTAATCATATTTTCGTAAATAAAATATATTCATTACAATGTTTATTTCTTTAAATTGATTATGTGTTAGCTTTCGCTTAATATTATTTATTTGTATGATTTTGTATTGCTTTTATGTTAAGTAATTCTACGAAATTTATTGGATTAGCATGCAGCTCTAGAGATTGGAAAAATATATATATAAAAAGAGATAAGTAAAATTTGTTTGACAAGTGTTAACATGGAGGAAGCGAAATCAATATATTAATTAAGTTTATTTGATTGTACGAGGTAACAATTAAACTATTAAATTAATATAAAATGGGGCGCTATTAAAGAAGCCCATTATTGCTGGATGATTTTGCATGTTATATATGCTTAACGATTCAAAGCTTAAGAGAATCGTTAAGTGATACAAACTCTATATAGAGTCTCTCGAAGTGGTACATACTTTACTAGGAACAAGTTCTTTCGAGTTTTCTTTTTCTTTTCTCGTCAATTCATTGGTTATGTCTGAGTCGAGTTCTTTTGAGATTTCAACAAACGATCCTTAGACTGTTTTGATAACATTTTAATCACGTCTTCTCCTCTTCAAAAATAGCATAATCGTGATATTTTTTTATATCAACTGATTAAAAGTCCTGTTTTTATAAAGCTTTTGGAGAGATAGACGAATTTGATTTTCGCATGAAAGAGGAACATTTTGATTTTGATTTTTATACTCCCCAGTAAAGAAAGCATAGTTTCAAACATTTAAATTCGATTAAGGATTTGGAGGGAGTTATCTTGAGCACAAAATAATTTGAAAGATTTTGAAAAATCTTGAAAAGGTGCTCAAGATGATGATGATGTCTCACTAGTTTTAAATGTAATGCACTGAAGCGTACACTAGGGATTACCAATTGTAGGACCACGGTTTGATCAACTTATACACGATAAAAAGCGTGGTACAACAAGATAGCAAGGTGACGTGAAGGAGAAGAAGAGAAAGAAAAGAGACAAAACTTTATTAATAAAAACACACACACTTACAATCTTGAGGCACACATACAAATGAGCAATGTGTTGCCTTTAATACTAAAAACGCTATGCCCTAATGGGCTCTATTGTGGGCTTGGTGATGGACTTAGTTTACAATGGATTAAAGTAACCTTATACATTATCTAATGACTTACTAGTTTATCAAGTCCATGGTCCGATTATCTAATAATAACATAATTCTATCACACATTACAAAGATTCCTAAAATAAGAATGACCGTCACTTTTCTTTAATCACTTTTCTTTAATGCTAAAAATTATAGTTATAACAATGAAGTGAACCCCTTTTAGATAATGGGTGGTTTAGTAGAAGACCCAATCAAATATTGGGATAAAGTTAAATTATGTTTTTATACGTTTTATGTAATTTTAATAGTAGTTTCGTTTTACTCTAAGTCTTTATGACTTACAGTTCTACGTTATGCTTTTTATGTAGGTAAATGAACAGGGCTTGTAGATAGAAGAGGGATAATTTTGAGAGAAACGGTAATGCTCATATGATAGGTTGAACGATCATCTCTTACACTCTCTCTTGATGATTAACTTGTAATGCCGCAAAACGATTAGTAGTAGAAATAGATCTTTTGGTCCAAATGTTTTCATGTCTACCATTAGTGTCTTTGTGTATAGACGTTTTGAAACAAGTTATGACGTATTGGTTAAAAGAGGTTTTGGATATAAGCATTACACACATAATTTTCGTTTTTTTAAAGGCATCAATCTATTATAAACGCAACAAAGACGATACATACAAACGGCGTTCCACCCCTCCAAACAAGACGATTAAAGAGAGAGGAACCCGATCAAGTAAAATACAAAATTCAAAACAAAACACAATACGAAACATACAAACAAACTATGACCAAAACCAAACAAACCTTGAAATTAACTGAAGCAGAGACCACTATGGGACCATAGAACTTTTTGAGATATAAAACATAACTTGCAGACCATAACCTTCTGGGAAGCCAACATACCACTTGTAGACAACTAACTTGCAGAACACCAGTATCCTGCCAAAGATTAGCATAGAGCTTCTATATCTTGCAAGCTTTAATCGGATCCGAACACCAATCTAACCATGACAAATTGCTCCTCTTGATCTATTAGATATCCAAAAAATGTTAGAACCTGTAGCTCATCACAAATTGTAGTGAGGTTGGAGACTTTATTTTCAAACACCCTCTTGTTTCGAGAACACCACACAAGGTATAACATCGACCAACACACTGCTTGCCAAACTGATTTTTGTTTCAAGTTGAGACTATTATTAGCATTATGACTAAGAATATCTTGAATAGACCCAATATTGAAAACTCCCATATTCCACCACTTAAAAACTTTTTTCCAGGCCTCCACAACCCTTGAACACTTTAAAAAGCAATGTTCCACCATTTCAATTTCGTCTTCACAATGCGGACAAAGCGTCGAGTTTAGGTCCATACCAAGGTGATCAAGCCAAGTAAACACCGGAAGTCTTCTTTTTTGTAGACGCCAAATAAAAACACATATTTTCCTTGGGGTGAGCTTGTTCCACTTCGTCTCTTGTATTCCATTGTCTTGTTTAGTATCTTGTCATCAATCATCTCTCGTAGTCTCTTAACCTTAAAGATTCCATCATCGTCATGTATCCACCTCCACGGATCAAGTTCTAACACATTTGGAACAAAAAATTAATTAACTCAGTCAATTCCTCAAGTTCACCCGCCCCTACCTCTTAGATTTCTAGCCAAATCCCAATGCCAACCCCAAGACCCCCTTCCCATATTCTTTTTTCGCCAACCGTGATTCGTTGATTCATTTCTAGTCTATAAAGTCTAGGAAATTTGTCACTAAGAATAATTTCGTTTCCCACCCAACTATATAACAAAAAAAGAGTACTATTTCCACCACCAACTTTTTTAACAAAAGAGTTGGAGAAATTTACCCCCGTTTTATCTATCATTCGACCCATCTTCACAATTTCCCCCATTTCCCACCCAATAACCTATTACTTCCATTTTCCTCTTTAAAGCCCCCATCCTCGCCATACATACTTTTTATTATTCTACCTATCCCCCTCTACTCTAAACCTCCACCACCATTTACCAAGTAGAGCCCAATTGGACGCTTTTAAGCTACCAATATTTAAGCCATCAAACGCAAGCTTGTTTAAAGCTACTTCTCATTTAACTAACGCCATTTTCCTCTTTTCATCATTTCCCCCCCAAAAAAAATTATTTCTCAAACTTTCTAGGTTCTTAAGGACACTCATCGGGGCACAGAACAAAGAAAAGAAGTAAAGAGCCAAGCTACCAAGTACCGACTTTACTAACGTTAATCTCCCACCAAATGATATCATTTTTGTTTTCCAATTCCCCAATCTTTTTTTGAAATTTTCAACAACTATATTCCAACTATCGACTCTTTTCATGTTTACACCAATTGGAATTCCAAGATACGTAAATCCCCATACGGTTAGCCAAAGCTTCGATCTCGCCGTTTTGAACTCCAATACCGTATACCTTTGTATTGTTCGAGTTTATTTTCAACCCGGATGCTTGCTTAACACACTCCATAATCCTCATAAGATTTCTTGCATTAGATTCTTTCCATTCTCTAAAAATCAACGTATCATATGCATATTGAAGGTGCGAAATTGGTATTGCACTACTACCAATTTTAACACCTATAAAATATCCACATGAAACGGCCTCTTTAATAGTCACATTAAAGCCTTTCCGCTGCCACAAGGTATAAAAAAGGTGATAAAGGGTCACCTTGTCTAACCCCCCTTTCCATCATAAACTCTGTGGTCGGAGACCCGTTTACAAGAACAGAAACCGAAGTCGAGGTTTGACAAGCTTCAATCCATTTGCATCATTGTTCCCCGAACCCCATTTGAAACAGAGTATGTTGAATAAAATTCCAATTGACACTATCGTATGCTTTTTCAAAATCGGTCTTTAAAAGGAACGCTTTTTTTTTCCTTTCTTCAAATAATCATACGCTTCATTTGCAATCAATGCACCATCAAGTAAATATCTACCTTGTATGAAGGCATTTTGATCCTCCCCTACCACTTTATGGATCACCTTTTTCATTCTTTCAGCAAGTATCTTTGCAATAATCTTATAATAACACCCTATTAGACTTATTGGACGAAAATCACTTAATGTAATCGGGTCTTGTATTTTAGGAATCAAGGTGAGAAAAGAAGCGATACACCCACCTGATATAGTACCCGTGTTCCAGAACCACTTAATTGCTTTCAACAAATCCGTTCTAATGATACTCCAATATCTCTTCAAAAAGCCAAAATTGAAACCATCAGGACCCGGAGCTTTTTTGCTACCACAAAGTTTAATAGCATTTCATACCTCCTCTTCTTCAACATCCTGTTCTAACTCCTCTTTCTCCTCATTTGAAATCTTTTTAAAATTATTGTTAACCATACCTGGTCTTTGACTCTCATTTTATGTGAAAGTATTTTTGTAGAACTCAAATACTTTTGTTTTTATTGCTACTGGATCCTCACACCACATACCATCTATCATCAACCCATTTAACCTTGTCTTCCTGTTGTTACGGTTTATACACGCATGAAAGAACTTAGAATTTTCGTCCCCTTCTAAAACCCACTTTGATCTCGCTTTTTTTCTTATCATCTCATTTTTAAATTTGTCTTTTTCAATCCACTCAACGGGTTTCAAGTGTTTGTGATTATTTTATGACACTTTATCCGTGTTTCAAATCAAATATGACAACTACGTGTTCAGTTTCAGTATTGGGTATGTGATTAAGGCGCTTCATGTGCTTGGTTTGTGTTGAGTTTAAAAATGTCTCGGAAACCGTCTACGGCGTAGAGACTCTCATTCTCTACGGGGTACAGGTGTATACGACATAGAGAATTCCCTCTTCTATGGCATATAAAGGTTCTGTAAATAATAACAACAAGGGATTGTCTAATACTAATAATAAAATTAAAAAATTTTGGGCGTTTCAAGGAGCCATCATCATCATCATATTCATAATCATAGATGCATTGCAGCACAAGAAGGCATATATGAATCAAACAAACAATACCATCTCTGTCTCTCTAGCTATTAGCTATTGAGCTACATGTTTAAGAGCATTTGGTGCCATAGCACTCCACTGACGCCATCCAACATGTCAAGGGGCTATGGTACCACCACGGTATCAAGACAGACAAACGCCATGGCTTGAGCCGAATTGTTGAGATTTATAATCAAAGAGCTTATTTTGTAATCTGATACTACTTATTGTGTTGCAGATTATCATGTTTTAGCTTATGTGCTATTGTGAAGTTAAGAAGATGGATATTTGAAGCTCTATGAACCTTGAGGGACTTGAAGTATAAATATATTAAAGCTTTGGAAGACTTTGGATCTATTCTAGCAAGTTGATAAAGTTGAGGGTTCAAAGTTAAACTTATGTGGCTATATATATGAGAAAGACAAGAAAGACAAAAGTCTTTCTCATATATCTGATTACGTTTTCTCTCTCAATATTCATCTCTCTAAAATACTCTCTTATAAACCCTAATCGTGTTCTTGATTCTCTTGATCAAAACACTTGTTACTGATTGTTCTGGTATTGTGATATTTGATTGAGATCAAATATTGTGTTGTTGTTGATTGATACTATTTGAGAATAGTTATCTGGTGGTTGTAAACTTGTTTTCTGAGTAATAAAAAGTGTTTTGTTATCATTTGAATCTATTTTTATTTTGGTATCAGAGCCAGGTTGCTCTGAAAATCATTTTTGAAAAATTAGGGTTTTGTTAAATTGGAGATTTTTTAATTCGTAGTTGATTTGTCAATTAACTTGTGTTAATTGATAGATCTTGTGGTTGATTTCATTAATCTTTAAGTTTTTTTTTTATAAACGCATATTTTTTGAAAAAATTAGGGTTTGGTGAAATTTGGGGCTTTTGTGATTAAAGGCTTCTGTGATCGATTAAGATTGGTCAATCAATAGATCTGGTGATTTGGTTAAGATTGGAAGTGGTTGTGGTGATTTGCCCTAATTCTGAAAACTAGGGTTTGTTGGTTCTTGGATCTTGGTTCTGGGTTCTTGCTGTATATCTGCTATATCCCTACACTAAGTGAATCTAGGGTATAGTAGGTTTGTTATTCCGCTGCTGATTGTTTCTTGCGTGCTCTGTAACACCTCTCTCACTCTTCTTTTTAATTTATGTTCTTATTTTCTGTTTAGATTGCCGGAGGATAGGATTTGGGATTATTGGAAGTTGTGATTGGTTGGTTGAGTTGCTTATTTTTTTATTTTTCTAGTTCTTTAATTTGTTGTGTGCTAGTGTGCGCCCTTGACCTACCACTTTAGTGGCAAGGAAAGCCTGGGAACTAGTTTCTCTTTTTATCTGTGTGCTTGTTTCTGTTTTTTGGAATAATGTATGTTCATAATTCTCTTCATGGTTATACTGATGATGAGTATGAACCTGAGAACCCTGTCACTTTAATAAGTAAATTGGATTTGAGTCATCCTTTACATTTACATCCAAATGATTCTGCTTCTTTAACTGTTGTCTCAATAAAACTCAAAGGAACTGAAAATTATAATGTTTGGTCTTGTACTATGCTTTTAGCTTTAGAGGGCAAAAATAAAACTGGTTTTATTGATGGAACATGTAGAAGGTCCAATACTGATGAAGTTTTGGGTAGACAATGGGACAGGTTTAATGCTATTGTTTTGGGATGGATTCTAAATTCCATCTCTGAAGAGTTGTTTCTTGGGAATTTTTTTTCTAAAATTGCTTATGATGTGTGAAATGAGTTAAAAGATACCTTTGACAGGGTTGATGGTTCTGTAACCTTTAATTTGCATCATAAAATAAACTCATTAACTCAGAATGGTACTACTATCTCTGAATATTTTAACAAATTGAGTACTTTGTGGAAACATTTTGATGTTATGGTTCAGTTACCTAGATGCACTTGTCATGTTGCTGATGATTTTAAAAAGCATAATCAACTTATGAAACTAATGCAATTTTTAATGGGTTTGGATGATACTTATATGCAAATAAGGAGTAATATTCTTTCTAGAGATCCTTTGCCTGATGTTAAAGGTGCTTATGCTATTATCAGTAGTGAGGAAAGTCATAGAAATGTTGTGTCTGGAAGTACCAGTAGAAATCATAATTCTGCTTTTACTTCTAGAGTTGTGAATCAAACTAATAATCAGACCAGTCAGTCTGGTAGACCTATTAATCAGAATGCTCAATCTAATAGTCCTTCTGCTAATTTTAATAGAGTATCTGATAATAGAAGGAATACTGGTTCTACTCTTGTTTGTGAAAATTGTGGTTTTAATGGCCATACTCAAGAAAGATGTTTTAAATTGATTGGGTATCCTCCAAATTTTGGAAAAAAGGGTAACAATAATAGACCTCAGAATACTACAAAAAGCTTTTCTAATAATAACTCTGTGGGGTCTAGTTCATCTTCTGGTTTTATAGATGAACAACTTACTACTCTCATTTCTCTCATCAAAGACAATACACTCAAAGGAAATAGTGTGCAGGCCAATATGGCAGGTACTTATTTTAATAATAGCAGAGTTTTTAATCAGAATTTTCAAAAGTTTTTTTCCACAAATAGTAATTTAAAATCTAAACTTACTTCTGATGGAAAAATTGTGGATTCTGGTCCTAACCAGCATATGACACACTGTGACAAGGATTTAATAAATGTTTTTGATATTTCTCATCTTAAAATAAAGGGGCTTTTGCATATATATCCTCCCAAAAATGAAAAATTGCATATATATCCAAAGCATGCATAAAAACCATTGTAAAATGTGCATAAAAAACTTGTACAAAGGATATATATGCAATTATTCACTTTGGGAGGGATATATATGCATTTTTGCCTAAAATTTAAATGTTGGTCATCCTAATGGGACTGAAGCTTTTATTACTAAAATTGGAAATCTAAAGTTAACTGATTCTTTAATATTATATGATGTTTTGGTTATTCCAGAATATTGTGTCACTTTAATTTCTGTTCATAAACTGGCTAAAGATAATGAAATTGTGGTTACCTTTGATGAGAATAAATGATATTTCTTGAATCAGGATTTGAATCTGGGAAAAGTTCTGGGGACTGGTAATCAGTCTGGTGGTTTAAATTATTTCAATTCTGGAGGTATCTCTTTTAAAAGTCATAACTCTTTTGTTCAAAGTACACTTTCTCATTATGACTGGCACTGCAGACTTGGTCACCCTACAGACCCTGTTCTAAATATTTTAAAACCTGATTTGAAGTTTAATTCAAAAGATCAAAATTTGATTTGTGAAACTTGTCAAAGGGCTAAGAAAACTAGAGAACCTTTTCCTTTAAGTGATCATACTTCAACTGTTTTAGGTGAACTTGTTCATTTAGATCTTTAGGGGCCTTATAAGGTTGCTAGTAAAGAAGGTTATAAATATTTTTTGACTATTGTGGATGATTACACTAGGGCTGTTTGGGTATACTTACTTAAAACCAAAGATGAAATTGTTCACTATATCACTGTCTTTTACAATATGATTGCAACTTTTGATAAAAAACAATTAAGAATTTCAGAAGTGATAATGGTACTAAATTTGTTAATCATTCTTTCTCAAAGTTATGTGAGGAAAAAGGTATTACCCATCAGACCTCTTGTGCATACACTCCACAGCAAAATGGTATTGCTGAAAGGAAACATAGGCATCTATTGAATGTAGCTAGATCCCTTCTGTTTCAGGGGGAATTCCTCTTAAGTTTTGGACTGAGTGTGTTCTTACTGCTACTTTTCTTATTAACAGGCTGCCTTCTTTTGTGCTTAATGGGAAATCTCCTTTTGAGATGCTATATAATAAGAAACCTACTCTCTGTGATTTAAGGATGTTTGGTTGTTTATGTTTTGCTACTGTTGTTAATAATCATGATAAATTGAGTAGCAGATCTGAAAAATGTGTAATGATGGGGTATTCTAATTCTAAAAAGGGATATAGGTTATATAGTCTTGATAAGCATCAGTGTAACATATTGGATTTCATATACATATCAAACCATAAGCAAAGTAGGCGTACAAGATGATTCTAGAGAGAGAAAGTGGGATATTCTAGAAAGAGAAACTTGTGAAATGTTAGATTCCAAATGAACATCCAACCCTCTACATTGTAAGGTAGAGGGTATTTATAGGTTACAAACTAAACGACCTCCTGACGGCATGTGGATCAGGTATACAATGGGTAAAGACCCGTCCTTCCTCCACGGTGTTGCACTAAACTAACTAATAAACTACTTAATAACATAAATAACGACAAGTCTACGAGCTAACTTAGGCTAGATAACATTTGGGGTGACCGACTCTTTTCTTATGGAATTTCCAATTCCTAACAATCTCCCCCTAAGGGAGGTCACCCCATAAATTACATTGTGAATCCTAGCATTCTAATAAAACTTCAGTCTTGAGCTCGTAGACTTCTCTTCATCAATGTATTCTAACTATGTGCATCTGTGGAGATATCATCATTGAACAATTGTAGTGAATATTTCGTGGAGGTTGAAAAGCTGATCCACTATCATACATTGAAGTGTTGCCTGCATATGAAAATGTGACAAATTGGACCGACATGCTCACATTCTGGATCATGATAACTTCTTATCAGAGTAGCGGAAGCTTTTGTTGATTCATGATATTGGCAGCCGTGAAGCAGAAGCATGGAGTGAAAATATCAGAGTCATTGATGCACTAATCGTGATTTCTTTCGAGATGAATGTGTTGAGTGAGCATGCGGCTATGGATTGACCGCATCATTCTGATCAGCTGCAAACGTAGGGCGTACCTGCATAAAACATTTAGCAATAAAGTGCACGAAAGTGTCTTTGATCACTTTCGTTGAAGTGCGGTACACGGCCCACGGTTCCCCATTGATCAGTACAAGTACTGCCTGTGATCAGGTATAATTCCGAAGAATTTCCTTGACAGGGTTTCGCAGCTGCTCTAGCTGTTCTCAAACCGGAACGTCTCAAAGAAGACAACACGGAGTGAGTGAACCAGCGAATAGAGATTCACTGATTGATGAAAAGAGATTTGAAAAACAATCGTGTATCGCTCAATACAAATTGTTTTTGCAATACAACGAAGGTTTTAATGAAAATCAATTATCAATCATAAACACCTTTTGATTTGAAATATTCGAACACGGTCGAAGTGCTAAAGAAAAGAGTTTTTAAGCACAATGACCGGTTTTTCAAAGGTATCTGTCAATCCATAACCTGAACCAGGATTGATTCAAAAGATTGAATCGCCCCATTGTTTCTGTTCAGTTGTCACATGGTCGATCTTTTGAAAAGATCTCACATGTCACCTACCAGGAGCTTGTTTGATGTTGGCTCCAGAAGGCTTTCCATCTTCATTGTGAATATTTTACATATCACTCGGATGTTCTGGCAATACCACAAGGATAATGCGTAGGACTCATAAGATATAATCTCTCTTTCCACATTGTGTGAAACAGAGAGTCTTCATTGAAAGTGTCCTAAAGAGATTTATTGATGATCTCGTGGCTCTAGACTTAATTTGTGCATATTTGGATCCTATATCGGAGACTAGGGAGAGGGTCTCCTTTTTCAATATCAACAATCTCTAAGAGAAAGTCGATAGATAATGTTGGTTCCTAGTGAGAATGAAACAAGCCCTTTTAAGAGGAACTTGAGTGGTTTGGGAAGTTGAAGTGCAGTGCGTCACTGGGTCCATGACGTCTTGTCTTCAATACCGATGTTACCTTGGTAACCACCAGTAGTATATGAATTGAACCCGGTATCTGCCCTAAGGTTGAATAATTGGGGGGCTATTTATTTTCACACCTTTTCTCATTCAATTCTTTTTCATTCTTGGTAAGTTGAAGTGCAGTGCGTCACTGGGTCCATGACGTCTTGTCTTCAATACCGATGTTACCTTGGTAACCACCAGTAGTATATGAATTGAACCCGGTATCTGCCCTAAGGTTGAATAATTGGGGGGCTATTTATTTTCACACCTTTTCTCATTCAATTCTTTTTCATTCTTCAACCCCTTCAGTGCTTACCGAGACTTCATAGCTAGAACCTTGTTGGGTTTATTCCAGTACTAGCTCAGTCTCAGTCCGCACTCTTCCCATATCTCATTTTTCTCCTTTTTTCAATATACCTAAGGACTTCTACACTATCTAGTGGATTGTCCCTGGGTAGATCCCTCCGGTTCTGGCGGATCATGGGAACAAATACCTAACCTTATCATCCTTATATCACCATACATAAAGTAAAGTTGGTCTTTCTATTTGGTATTGTTCATCTGCCATTGGAACCAATTGAAAACCATTTGAAAATCAATCCAGATACTTATGATATATTATCAAAGCATTTTGTACCTGAATTGTTTTTGATATTTTTAGAACAAGAGCTCCCCCTCAACATGTGCATCAAGTGTTTGAAATCGTTTTGCACACGGACGCAAGAGAAAGAATTAACTTCTTTGATTACCATTTTCTAAAAAAATATCAACATCACTTCCCTAATCAAATCAAGTAGATTATGCATTTTGGGGAAGGATGAGGTTTTCATAAGCTTGCTTCCCCTTAATATGTGCCTCGAGGTTTAAAAGAGTTATGCACATACTAGAGAGAAAAAAAAGTTCTTAGAAGCACATTAATGATCATACCGCCATACAGAAACCAAATGAGAGTCAATCAAGGTACTTTATGATGAACCATATAAAACTTTGTACCTTGAAGGTTTATTATCGTTTTGAAATGCTCCCCCTTTATATATGCCTTGAGATTTGAAAAATAATTTAGCATATATGAGAGAACAGTATGCATATTGAAAAGGTCATCTTTTATCATCATTCATATTTATATCACATTTTCTCCCCCGATCAAAAATTTCAAATCCTTTGAGATTTTAGATCTCAAGTGATTTAAATATGTATGAAACAAAGCATTTGTAGGAGAAAAATGTGTCTGGTTTTATAAGATAGAAGTGAACAGGACTGCAGTTCCCTTTTTATGCAAAAGGGAAACCACAACACACAACCTAGCACTATTACATACATTATAGTTGTTTATAGAATGTACACCACATATTAAACATAAATAGTACAAAACAGAAACTACTTCCGGAATATGACTTCACTCAGTTCTTTGAAGTAGTTTGTAATGACCATCACGAAGTCTACCACCAACAAAACTTTCAAGGCTACGGAAGATCATTCGAGTCTTAATTCTTCACCTGATTGCAGCAATGAAATCTTCACACCTCTTTAAGTCATCATCAGACCAGAATTTTGTTTTGTTCCATGGCTTCATATCAACTCTGATTTCTTTCACTCTGGAGTTCAACTCTTCTTCAACCATCTTGAGAGTACCATCACTGAATTTGTAGAGCTCGCACAATCTCATCAACATGCGAGTTCCATACCTGTCGTGGAAGAGGACGGCTCTGGGGGTGTCAAGCACTCGGTAGTCGTGACGAAATTCTTGTCCTTTGGTATCCCATTGTGGCCTTGTTAAATTGACTCGAGTCTGGTAGCTTTCTATCCCAAGCTGAAAGTCCTCAACCCGTTTTCGGATGACTAAGCCTCTAATCCAAAGAATGACAGCGGCAGATAGAGCTTTGTTTTCACGAACTGGTAGGTGTTCAGGGTGTCCTTGAAGATTCAGAAGATAGAGATCTTCAAATTCATTTGGCAGGAGATGTTTAAAGTCGTTTTCTTCAATAATATATTCTTTCCGGTCTGCTCTTTTAAGAACGATCTTCTTCAAATACTCATAGCCATAGATTGGGAAGACCTCTACTCGAACAACACTTAAAATTCTTAGCTTGGATCGAACATCTTTGCGACTCTTTTTAGCTGCATGTCTCTCAATGTAGAAATTCTTCTTCTTGAACCACCAATGAGAGATTCCATCGAAGCCCCGATGTCATATTCTTGTTCTTTGTCTGCCCAGAATTTATCCGGAACCATTTGTTCAAGACCCTGATAATAGTAGGTAGCAGCTTTCATCTTTGAGATTGATAAGGCTGGTCTTCTTTCAGTAGTATGGCCACAAAGATAGTCTAGGTCATGGTTGAAGAAGAACTCAGACTGAATAGTAATTTGTCCAGGTTCACCACCGAGCGGAAGAGGCATGTTCACATTGAATCGACTAATCTGTTCACTGACTTGATCATTCAGCATCTTATGGCATTCTTCCATCTAGTATTGGAGCTGATTGGCATCAGAGTGAAACACCTTGACAATTTCATAAGCTGGTCCTTCAAGATCCTTTGGAGTGACGGACGTGATTTTCTTCTGTTTACAAAACCACTTAATGAAGCTGCCCATATCACCAGTGACATGAAGGAGAGAGTCTTCATCTGGGGTTTCATAGTTGGTAGAGATTGTTGTAGCCCAGTTGTTGTCAGGGATCATCGAGTCAGACTCTGGGATAGACCATGAAGGTTCTGGAGTATGAGGTCTCTCCTTGATGATCCAGCTTTGAATCGTATCTATTGAAGGTGCAACTCTGGATGTGTTAGTGCGTTTACCTGCCACGTATGAATCAAACCAATCATCTTCAAACGGCATGGGAATATGCTTGGTGGATGCATCATCGTCATCTGATTCAGACTCTGTCATAACATGCGACTTTTCATGAACCATTTGATCTTCAGGAAATGAAGTGACTGTGGGTGTGAACCTTGAATCAACCGTTGTCCAAGCAGCAGATTTCTTCTGAGTTCCCTATTTTTCGGTAGGACTAGATTGATTGGAAGGTTTTGGTGGTGATGATGGTGGTTTTGAAGGAGGTGTAGAAGTTGTCTTAGAAGATCCACCAGCTCCAGAAGTTCCAGCACCCCCAGTTGGAGGCGAGGGAGGAGGAGGAGGATCTTTAGGACCTTTACGCAATGTCTCTAGCACCACATACCTCCTTTTCTTCTTAGCTTCTAATTCTCCAATGTCCTTCAAATACTGTACGTGTTCGTCATACTTAATTGATTCATCTAGAGTCTCATATAGCTTCTTATGTACCTCATGCTTATGCTCGTTGGCTTCAAACATCTTATCAAAGAACACAGCTCTCATATCAGTAATAGGAAGGTCTTTGAACCGTCTCAGCAGAGGAGCTTCCATTGCCCATTCTACAGCATCCCTAACTTCGCCTTCAATGGCGTTAGCAACCCCTTCGTCAAAGTTAAGATGCTCCAACCTATAGACACGATCCTCAAGGGCATCAAAAGATCTTGGAAGTTGTCTTTCAAGAGTTTCAATTCTTTTCACTGCTTTGTCTAGCAATTGATCTGATGAAAGTATTTGAGGAGGTGAAGCTGGTAGAGTTTCCGTGTCTGCAACTGTAACCATTGGTTCAAGGGATAGATTCTTTGCAGATGCAGGTGGTGGAAGTACGAATGATTGAGCAGGTTTGGGAGGTAGATGTGTTGTTGCAAGTGAAGATGCTGACATCGGTGGAATAGTTGATGTGTCTTGCAGAATGTTGACAGTAAACATGGATTGTGCATCCTCTTTATCATTATCTTGCTTAGAAGACTCAGTATCTATGGGTTTTTCATTTAAAAATTAATCACCGAAAGTAAAGTCTGTATCTAGGTTCTTTAATGAAGATAGAGTACCGGTAGACAGATTTGGTTCTTCCAAGGGCATAGTCTCATCAGATCTTGACTCAGGATTCTCCTGTGAGTCTTTATGTAAATTTTCTTCAACATTTTGTTCATACTGAGTATCACTTGAAGCAGGAGTTTCTTCGTGTGCTACAGATGCTTCCTTTTCCAATTCAGATGGTTCTTGAGCTGATGAAGCTTCAAAACTTCTTTTCTTCAGTTCGAATTGAGTGGTAGTTCTTGAGGGTGAAGAGGAGAAGGTAAGGAGCATGTGAGCATCTTGTTCTACGCCGACAATCCCTTTCCCCTTATCTTGTGTGATTGGTGTTGTTTGTCGAGGCAATTGATCAGGTTCTCTTAACACTACTCCTCCAACTGGTGCTCTCACATTATGACTTTCTAGGCGTTGCTGCATTCCAAGTTGCAGAGCAGCATCATCTTCATCAGTTAACCTTGTATTACCCCTCGAAACCTCAGTTTCCTCACCAGTTTCCTTTTCCACTTTCTTCTTCTTACTTTTCTGCTTCTGGGATGTGGTGTCTGTATGTTGCGACTTTTCACGTCTTCTTTTTGGAAGAGCAGCATATGAAGTCTTTGAGCCAGAACCAGACTTAGCAGCTTTGGGTTGTGGTTGAGTGGGAGAGACATCAACATCATCACTGGATCTGGAAGCCCTTTTCATGATTAGTTTGAAATGATCCGTCTTTTTAATATCTTTAGTAAGAAGAGAATCAGGAATTTGCAATCCAGAGACTTCTTTATTGACCCCACTGGAAATATATCTGAGATTGCCCAGAACAAATTCATCCTCAGCATTATGTAGTTCTGATTCAATCCTAGGGTTGAAGTTGTGAATCTGTTGCAGGTACTGGATAACAAGCTTCGAAAATCTAATGCTAAGAATCACAAGTTTGTTCTGTTTCTTTCGTCCCTGAGCTTTATTCTGAAAGTTTGTTCTATCAGATATGAATGTGTTCATTGACAGCGAAAATTCTTCCCAGATACGTTCTGAGACATTCATATTCACACCATTGACGATACCCCATAGGATTTGCAAGATGGGAATTCTCACTTTATCAAACCCTGATGTTTTGCCAGATAAGCACAAGTTGAGAACTGTTGTCATTGCTCTCCAGGGTTGATACATGTGTCCGGTGATGATGTCAGAAGCCCTTGTAATGCTAGTCTGGTAACCCAAACCAATTAAAACGACTATTAGGTCTTCAGCACTAGGTGGTGGTTCAGATCGAATCATGGGGTTACAGGGAGTGATTCCTAGGGCCTTGCTGAGAATGTCAGAATCGATCACAAATTCCCAATCATCCAGTTTGCAGGAATATTTAGCTGTGATTTTGTCCCATTCAAGGGTGTTCCAGAATTTTTGAATGTAAATGGTGGGAATTGTGCATTGCTTTGTTAGTGCACCGAAGAAGTTAGTGTTTTTGAGGATATCAATAGACACTTTGAGGATAGGATTTTGTTGCAACTTTTGTAAGTCCACATAACAGTTACTTTTTTCAATTTCTGCCCATTGACTTTTAGGAAGGATTTCTTCGTCTGAGAGAACATTGGGTGGTGCAGAAGAAGTAATGTTTTCAGCTGAGGTTGTGATTGCCATTGAAGATCTGAAGATATACACAACCAACAACAATGATTGGGAACATGTTAGATTATAAATGGTTAGTCAGACAACATTGAATACATCCTTATGTCATAAACACACAAACTTAGTAGTTCAGACAGGGTTCCCATAAGCAAATAGAGATAGATTGAGTGGCATTAGCGAGTGTATAAGGTTAAAGACTCCATTTGATATAGTTTTCACGAGACGAGTTATTTTGGAATTAAAATATTTAAAAAGCATATTTGCTAAGAAATAATGTCATGAAACAAGATACAAATGTGGAAATGATATAACAGTTTGTATGAAACAAGTTGTGATATTAAGTTGCTACAAGAGAATCCAAGTACAACTTGCTCAAACAGAAATGTTATAGCAGGTCACAAAGAGTAAGTTGTCAATACAAGTTGCTACAGGAAATCCTGAATCAAGATTGTAAGCATGAGATTATCCTAGCAAGTTGCCTTAAAACATTTTAATAACCCTAGTCGCCGAATGAAAAATAAACCAATTAATTCGCTAATCATAAATGTACAAGTCGCTAAACCAGGCTAAGTCGCTACATGAAAACTTACTAAGTCGCTAACTTATAAAGATAAGTCGCCATCAACAGTAAAACTGCAAAGTCGCTACAAATCAGTTCACTAAGTCGCTACAATTACTAAGTCACTAACTTGTAAATACAAGTCGCCATCAACAGTGATACTGCTAAGTCGCTACAAATTAGTTCACTGAGTCGCTAACTTGAACGTACTTAAGAGAAACAAATCGCCACGATGAATTTGTACACTAACTCGCTACCAAGAACATTACTAAGTCGCCATCAAGAACCCAATCATATCATTCTAATAACGTCGCAAACCATTCAACATAATCAGATTAATTTTTTGAAACACAACCCAACCCATTCAGTTAATCCATATACACAAACGATTTCAGAAACACAACCCAACTCGAATCACAAAGAAGACGCTCACAAATTCATTAATACATATATTCATGAGAATTACAACAACACTAGAGCATCCAACCAACCCTTAATCCATTAACACATATATCACAATTATTTTCATTCAACAAATCCGACGACAAACCTATAAGAGGTAATCAAGAGATGAGGGTCAAGTTCCGTGGGATCTGTTAAGGAGAAAGGAGTTAGGAAATACATATATTCATCATATTTGGGGACAAGAAACAAGTCAAGATTTCCATACCACACGCAAGTCGCTACGAAGAATAGAGAACCTCGAGAGAGAAGGAAGAAAGAAGAAAAATAGTTGATTTTATGTTTTCTAAGAGAAAAACGGCAAGTCGCTAGGTTAAGGGGAAGGGTTTAAGCAAGATAACTAATTTGACACATTCAGTCCCTGTAGTTTTGTGAGTGGTTAGCAACTCGCTATGACTTTACAAAGCAAGTCTCTAATACCAAACTATGTTGCTAAGACTTTACAAAGCAAGTTGAAATCTTATCACATTATGTATTACAGACTCATTAGTTATATGAGCTTATCACATATCAAGCTAACACAGATAGCATAAAGAGATAACATAATAAGATAAGCAAACTAACATAATGGATAAGCAAACTAACAACCTGCATTTGAGCACAAAACATAATCAGCGCAGATATAAACAAGATGTCTTGACAAATTCTCCCCCTCAATCAATGTTACCAGAGAACATTGAATGAATTCAACCCACCCGTTATAAGATAAGAATATATCAGTTGTTCGAACTTCATCTATGATCCCGTATTATTATTGAATGACATTTCTAGGACCGTAGATGTTATCGATAACAAAGAATATATCCTTTATTAGTTTGAGGAAAATGACTAAAACTATGAATTTAAAAGAATGAAATATTTAAAAGGTATTAACACAAAGTGTATAAAATGTATTTGAATTTTTTTTAGAAAGATGATTTGTGCACAGATTTATAAGAACGAGTCCTGATTCAAGATGAATAGGAGTCAAAGTACGAGGTACATCAATTCTGGCATGCTATAGTTCCTGAGTGAGCTATATTCATTTCTGATGGAAACCAAGTCATGAAGTTCCTGATTGAATTGAGCATTGTACCTGAAAAAGACTGAGAGCACATTGTACTAGAAGCACATGTAGAATTGCAAATGGATGGGTTAGTGACATGAGTAATCTCACTATTGGATGTATCACAGTTTAATATAGACGTATCATTATTAGAGATCCCTTTAGGCTCAATATACTTGAAGAGTTTTCCTGTGGGCATCCACTTAAGGCAAGACCTAGGTATGTAAGTCCGTTTGGATCCTGTAAACTTAAATAATCTGCCAGTGGGAATCCATTTGAAGCAGCTACTAGTAGATTTGTATGTGTGCACTTCCCTGTTTTGACTATTGGTCCTTTTGTGATTAGTATGTTTCTTAGGGGAACTAGTCATACTTCTAGTATTTCTGATCTTTGAGCTTTGAACATTAACATGGGGTTTGAGATTCATCATATCGGAACGAAGCAATGAAGTGACTGGTTTTGTCAAAACATCATTCTCATCAACTTGGGAGGCAAGCCTAGATTTCGATGGTTTAACTCTTTCAGTTCTAAAGGCATTAGGCTGCTTAACTACTGTATGTTTAGAGTGGTTCTGAACAGTTGACTTTCCCAAAGTTGATGGTTTTGCAAACTTAGTGTTCACCCTATTTCCAATAGATTTCCTAAGCTCATTTTTTAAGGGAACAATATTGAAGCACTTATCCTGAATTTGGGCTTTGAGGTCATCAATGAATTTCAACAAGATGTTTGATTGATTGATCAACTTGGAATTGGTCTCCTCTAAGTTCTTCCTTAATGACTCATTTTCTCTTAATAGGTTGGACACACATAGAGCTAGTTCAGCATTTCTAGATTCAAGTGTATCACTCATCACATGACAGTCATGCTTCTGCACATCTGAGAGAAGTAATTTCAGATTGCATATGGTTGAGTCTTTGTCCTGAATCTGGGTTTTTAATTGATTAATTTCAAAAAATTCTCGAAATTCTGGAAATTCCTGATTAGTGCAAGTTTTTTTTGCATAAAAGCTTTCATCCTTTTGTTGTATTTCAATTTCCAATTAAATACAATGTTTTTCAAGAATTGAGTATTTGTTTGAAAGTTCATTATATACCCTTTTTTCAATCATGTCAATAGCTTTAATAGTTTTAGATTCAGGCTCAACCAAGATCGATTTCATAGTATTATGTTCAGAGTTAGAATCAGGTACATTAACATATGAATTACTCTGATTAGTTAAGTGTACCTCATCACATGAAACCTTTTCTGACTCTGAGTCTTTGAGATCAGTACAATTGTCTTCATCCTCTTTTATTGCAACTGAACTTCTGCATTCGGTATCATTCATTGGTTCACTTGATCTATTGCATAACCTATCACAATCTTCCCATAGCATCACTTGACACCCATTCAATTCATTCAGCTTGTCATTCTCTTTAGCAGCTTCCTTAAAGTATATTTCCACATTACCCATAAGTTGAATAAAGGTGTTTCTGAACTCATGAATTTCCATTCCAGTGTGTTTCTTGAATGAGATTCCAATCATGTCATCATCAAAATCTGAGGAATATTCCCCCCGGATAAGTGGCTGAAATTGATTGAAGATTACTTGAAGAGCTGCATTAGATTTATCAGTTGAGAACTTTTCTTTGGTAATTTGAAACCTCAGTTGTTCTAAGTTGAGTAACACAGTTCTTGTCAAAGTGGGAAAGTCCTGACGAAGGATAGCACTGCTTGTTCGATCCATAGTTGTAGATAAAAGTAGTTTGAGATGCTGATGAAGTAGTTGAAAGGGCTCAATGTTGCATTCCATTTGTTTTGCATCATTTGTCAATATTAAGAGTGACTCATCAGAATTGTTTTGATTATAAGATGCTGAATCATTCACTGTAGAGCATTCTGGGAAGCAGCCTGTTTCATTATTCTGTGAGGTATCATAGAGTGCAAGTACTTTGGTGATTAAAGGATCTGTGATGTAAGACATTGTGTTGATGAATGTGTTTATGGATATTAGATATAAGTAACTTGCTTCACTTCACCAAGGTATTAAATAACCAAGTCGCTAAGCACCAAGTTGCTAAGAATTTTAACAGCAAGTCGCTAAGCACCAAGTCACTACGAATTTTGTCAGCAAGTCGCTACGCACCAAGTCGCTAAGTAGGCAAATCGCTAAAGAGCAACTCGCTAAGAACCAAGTCGCTAAGTAGTCAAGTCGCTAAATAGCAACTCGCTAGGCATCAAATGGCTAACACCAAGTCGCTAACAAACTTAACTACAAGTCGCTAACTTTCACCAAGTCGCTACCCGTAGTGGAGAATCCACTAAGTGTACTGTTTGTCGGCTTGTCTCACTAGACAAGTCGCTAAGCCTAATTCGCTAACAACATCAACTACAACTCGCTACCAAATTGCAAAGCAAGTCGCTAGCTAGAATAACACTCCTTGGGTCAAGTCGTTAGCTAGACAATCTTACAAACACCACTTTTCAATCCAAAAACAACCCAACTACGATGATTCAAGCTTACCAAATCAAAACCCAGGCACATACAATGATTCTAAACACAAAACTACACCCAAGATTCAAACTTTAACACTAGAAATGATTCAAATGATGCAAAAACCACTAAACTTTCTCAAACTCTAAAACCATCTAAAAATCACTAGAAATCCAAGGATATGTAAGAGATGATCAAACCATGGCTCTTGATACCATTTGTAACATATTGGATTTCATATACATATCAAACCATAAGCAAAGTAGGCGTACAAGATGATTCTAGAGAGAGAAAGTGGGATATTCTAGAAAGAGAAACTTGTGGAATGTTAGATTCCAAATGAACATCCAACCCTCTACATTGTAAGGTAGAGGGTATTTATAGGTTACAAACTAAACGACCTCCTGACGGCCTGTGGATCAGGTATACAATGGGTAAAGACCCGTCCTTCCTCCACGGTGTTGCACTAAACTAACTAATAAACTACTTAATAACATAAATAACGACAAGTCTACGAGCTAACTTAGGCTAGATAACATTTGGGGTGACCGACTCTTTTCTTATGGAATTTTCAATTCCTAACAATCAGTTCATCTTTTCTAGAGATGTTAAATTTTTTGAGTCTATTTTTCCTTTTAAGGAATCTACTGTTGATAAGAACAATAATACTTCTAAAAATGTTTTTCAAGACTTAAATCAGTTGAACTTTTTTGATGTTGAAACCCATGAACTACCCAATGATGAAAAGAGAGTAGACCCTAATATAAATAGTGACATTGAGTCACCAAGTGAAGGTAGCTACTCTCCTCTATCTGGTAGAGACCATGTCACTGATCATAACAGTGACAGTAGTGTCTTTGCTGATGAGGATGAGATGGTAACTACACTTGAAGAAAATATTAATTTTGAGGGTAATTTGAACCATGATTCAAATTCTCCAGTTCAGGAAGAAGTACCTTTGAGAAGGTCTTCTAGACCTTCTGTTTTTCCTAGAAATTATAATGATTTTGTTGTTGAGTCTAAATTTAAGTATGGTATTGAAAAGTTTGTGAATTATTCTAAACTTAACTCTAGAAATTATTGTTTTACAATTCAGTGAAACAAAAGTCATGAGCCAAAAAATTATTTTGAAGCTTCTAAATCTATCTATTGGACTGATGCTATGAATAATGAAATTGAGGCTTTATATAGAAATGATACTTTTGAAATCATTGTCTTACCTCCTGGTAGAAAAGCTATAGGAAGTAAATGGGTGTTTAAAATAAAGTATAAGTCTGATGGAGAAATAGATAGATATAAAGCTAGAGTGGTTGCTAAAGGGTATAATAAAAAAGAATGAGTAGATTATGAGGAAACCTTCTCTCCTATTGTTAAAATGGTCACTGTTAGATGCTTGCTTAATGTTGCAGTTCAAAATAATTGGCCTATTTTTCAACTTGATGTTAACAATGCTTTTCTTTATGGTGATCTTGATGAGACTGTATACATGAAATTACCAGAAGGGTTCTTCCCTGACGGTGATAACAGGGTATGCAAGCTTAAAAAATCTTTGTATGGTTTAAAACAAGCTCCTAGACAATGGAATGCTAAACTTACATCTGCTCTTATTGAAAATGGCTTTACTCAAAGTAAAAGTGATTATTCTTTATATACAATGTCTAAAGATGATGTGTTTATTGCATTACTTATTTATGTTGATGATATTATTGTTACTCGGAATAATATTGATGAAATTAATAATTTCAAGATCTTTCTTAAAACTAAGTTCATGATTAAAGATTTAGGAAAGTTACAATATTTTCTTGGTATTGAAGTTGCTGAAACTGATAAAGGAATTTGTTTAAATCAAAGAAAGTATTGTTTAGATTTGCTAAGTGAGTATGGTATGCTTGGTTGCAAACCTTCTAAAACTCCTTTACAATCTAAACTTGTTATTTCTAATGAAGCTACTGATATTGATCATTTACTTGATAATATTACTGATTATCAGAAGCTTATGGGTAAGCTTATTTACTTGACTAATACTAGGCCTGATATATCTTATGTTGTTCATTGTTTGAGTCAGTTCATGCACTCTCCACTTAAGTCTCATCTCAAAATAGCTTTAAAGATACTTAAGTATCTTAAAGGAGCTCCAGGTTTGGGTATTCATATTACTAAGAATTTTGGTATGTCTCTTCTTGCTTATTCAGATGCTGATTGGGCTAAATGTATTGTGACTAGAAGATATGTTACTGGCTATTTTGTATTCTTAAATGGGTCTTTAGTATCTTGGAAAAGTAAAAAGCAACATACTCTCTCAAAAAGTTCTACTGAAGCAGATTATAGAGCTCTTGCTTCAGTAACCAGTGAAGTGATTTGGATTATAAAAATTTTAAAAGATCTTAATATTTCTGGTCTTTTACCTATTCCTCTTCACTGTGATAGCAAATCTGCTATTAAAATAGCAGCCAACCCAGTTTTCTATAAAAGAACTAAACATCTTGAGATTGATTTGCATTTTGTAAGAGAGAAAATTTTAAATGGTGTTGTTAAAACTGTTAAGGTATATTCTGCAAATCAAATTGCATATATCTTTACAAAAGGGTTGGATACATTACAACATTATTTTTTGGTCAAAATTCTTAGCATGTTTGACATATATCAGATATCAGATTAAGGGGGGATGTTGAGATTTATAATCAAAGAGCTTATTTTGTAATATGATACTGCTTATTGTGTTGCAGATTATCATGTTTTAGCTTATGTGCTGTTGTGAAGTTAAGAAGATGGATATTGAAGCTCTATGAACCTTGAGGGACTTGAAGTATAAATATATTAAAGTTGTGGAAGACTTTGGATATGTTCTAGCAAGTTGATAAAATTGAGGGTTCAAAGTTAAACTTATGTGGCTATATTTTGAGAAAGACAAAAGTCTTTCTCATATATCTGATTACGTTTTCTCTCTCAATATTCATCTCTCTAAAATACTCTCTTGTAAACCCTAATCGTATTCTTGATTCTCTTGATCAAAACACTTGTTACTGATTGTTCTGGTATTGTGATATTAGATTGAGATCAAATATTGTGTTGTTGTTGATTGATACTATTTGAGAATAGTTATATGGTGGTTGTAAACTTGTTTTCTGAGTAATAAAAAGTGTTTTGTTATCATTTGAATCTATTTTTCTTCACAAATTTGTGGCATATGCGAGTGCTTGCATAAAAAAAAATGGTATTGTTGTGTGTGCAGTGCGTGAAATTGTGTGGTCGTGGAGCTATATGAAATGACGAGTGGTTTTTTTATTTTTTTACTTTTTTATTTTAGAATTTTAAAATGTTGCATTTTAAGTGTTAGCACTTTGAAAGTTGTTTCATTTTTGTATTTTTATGTAATTTGTTAATTTTATTTTTAATGAGTAAAAGTTTAGTTTAAAAATTGGAAAGAAAATAAAATTATGGGTTTCAAAAGGAGTGTTTTGGCTCGCAAATTATGAGGTGGCATGACGTGACAACCAATGCTCAAATACTTTGATAAGCTTAACTCTGTTTTTAGTTTGCCAGCCAAAATGCATTCTTGCTCGTCAAGTAATGAGCAAAAAATACACTGAGTCTGCTTCTGCGCGCTAATGTACCATATTTACACAGCCTGAGCCAAGTAATGAGCAAAAATATAGAATATGTTTCAATCACAGCTCTTGTGGCTGTTTGTATCTCTTATTTTCAATATATATTTAACACAATGTCAATAGCTAGTTTAATTCCGAATGATTTCAGCTAGCAAAATGCATCTGAAATGGTAATATGATGATCTGTTGGGTGGCAGGGATATATAATATGTATATTGGACGAGCTGGAGTTTGTGCACTAGCAAAGAACCAAAAAATCTACAGATAGTTAAATACCATGTGCCTCTGTTTGAACAAGTGAAATTAGGCTCTGTTTCGCACATATATATGTTTCTTTCAAGTTTCAACCTTACATAGTAACGAAATTATAAAGTAAACAAAATCTGTATAACCTCTATAAATTAATACTCGATAAATTAATAACTTCGATAAAATTAATAATTTGCCCAGTCCCAGTGTAGGACCAGTACAAATTTGGACCACAATCAATAAAATAATAAGATAATAATTTTTTTGAAACCCTAGTGTATATACATTAGTCCCAAAGAACCTATAAATTAATAATTACTAAAAAATCCATATATGTATATATGTGTGTGTATGTATGAGAGATACACTTCAAAACCCTAAGATTGTTTAGTAAAAAATGAATCCATAGTCACTTGTTTTTTGTTGAGCTTCAAATCTATATTGAGTTTATCTTAAAATCTCTCTATTGCACTAAAGAGTTGGTGCGTTGTCTTCTCGTATTGCAACAAAAAGTGTTAATTTTATTTTCATAAAGTGTGAATGTTAATCATAAAATGTTAACTGGAACTTGTTTTTCAAATCTATTTCGTCTCTAATGAGTATACATTGTAACTAGCTAGTATATTAGACTTGAAAATTTAATGGTCATACGTAAAACTTCTTTAAATTAATAAATTATTAATTTATCGATATAATAATATATCGCTAAATTAATAAAATATCCCGATCCCTAACAGTATTAATTTATAAAAGTTAAGTTTTACTGTAACAAGAATCCATTCTTCTACATGAACGTTTCGGTGTATACTAATTCTCAATGTTTTTATGACAATAATACAATCACCGATAAGTCGATAACACATTGTCACACCCATCTCCAGGGCAAAAAAATTAAGGCCAACAATTTACAAAATTCTATAAGCTTATAGTATGAGTCGCCATGACATATAGTATATCTAAAATCATCATCAATGGTTCCTCTAAACCCCCGTAGACTCGTTTTTCTGCTGCACCAACTGTTGAGTATCTGATAACTCAACTTCCTCATCTTGCCAGTTCCGATCCTTCTGAAACATTAACTCGATTTGCTCCAATGATTTCCCTTTTGTCTCCGGAACCAACTTGTAAACAAAACCAACAGATAAAGCAGAAAACACCGTAAAAATGGTAAACGTCCCTGCCATCGAAATTGCACGAGAGACCGAGAGAAACGACATTGCCACCACTCCACTACATACTCTATTACCCACCGCACCTAAGGCTGATGCTTGAGCTCGAAGCCGTAAAGGAAATATCTCTGACGTTATAACCCAACAAACTGGCCCGATTCCTATTGAAAAGAAGGATACATTCCCACATATCGCTAGAATCGCCAATGCAATCCCGAGAGACGTCCCTTTGAACAACGAAAGACTGATCGCTAAACAGCATAAACAAACGGTCATTCCCATTGTGCTCACGTATAGCAAGGGCTTTCTCCCAACTTTGTCTATAAGTACAATTGCGACCAAAATGAATGCGGTTTTAGCGACTCCAACAGCAACTGTCGCGGCCAAGAGTCTTGACTTGTCTTCAATCCCGGCGGTTTGGAGAATCTCAGGACTGTAGTATACGGTCGCATCTATTCCAGTAATCTGTTGGAAACACTGGATACCGAATCCGGTGATTAGCATTCGTCTTAGTGAAGGTGATGGAGTTAACAATTCTCTCCAAACAGCTTTCTCCTCTTGATTCTCTCCAATTCCCGCCCCAGCCGCCTTGAGGATCTCCGATAGTCTCTCTTCAACCTCAGCTTCAATATCAATCGTTTTCAACAAAACAGATCTTGCTTCGTCGATTCGGTTTTGCATCACTAGCCATCTGGGAGACTCTGGGATTATAAACAAAGCAAACGCTATAAATACTGAAGGAAGGATCCCAACCGCAAGCATTATTCGCCAGTTTATATGTGAATTAAAGCCCGAAAACGCATAATTCGAGACATAACCCAACAGAATCCCGAGATTAATGAAGATTTCAGGGAAGGAAGTGAATGAGCCTCGAGAAATCGTTGGTGATATCTCAGCAATGTAAACGGGGGCAATCATGACACCAAAGCCAATACCGATCCCGGCTAAAAGGCGACCGATCATAAGCACTCGGAAGGATGGAGCTAAGGTCATTATAAGTGCACCGATCTGGAAGATGATTGCAGCTATTCCCATTGTCCATTTTCGGCCGAGGGCATCAGAGGCACGGCCGCCACCTAGACTGCCTAGTAAGGAAATGACACTCAAGATTCCGACAAGGATTTCTTCTTGGAATTCTGTGATTTTTAGATCTTCTTGAATGAATATGATTGCTCCACTCATAACACCGACATCTGAAAACCAAAATTGATTTGATCAGTGACATATATTGTATAATTCTTTAGTGATTTGTCAGCGGACATGAAAGTATTACAGGGAATCAGCATTACAATCAATTGAAACTAGCATCTCGCTAATTTTACTAAAGCTAAAATCAATCACATTTCATAAAAACGGTTGATGTTTATTTTTTGGCGGTTTTTTTGTTGAGAACTGTGCAATGATTCCAAGTGTCGTTGACACGAAGCTAAAATTTTTGAGAGTTAGCGTTTAGTTAGAGGAAAACACACATGTTTTCAACAAAATATTTTGTAAAAGGAAATCGTACCAAAATATTTTCACAAAAACACAAAATCTCTGCTCCTAACTTAACATGGATTTTTTTTTATAAAACTAAAAAAAATCTCCAGCTAAACGCACCCTAAGGCTGTCTTGGTTTTGATTTTGGAAATATTTCGATCAACATAGTTATTTACACTAGGGCGTTACAATTCATAACTATAAGGAAGTAAGAAATGGTTTACGTTTGTCGCCATCCTATTTAACATCTTATAAGATGACGCAATGTAAGACATATTGTTCATAAAATCGATAATGTTCAAGTTACTAACGGGTCTTCGGCACTTTGGTGTAGCTACAGTTATCAAGATTTATAAACCATTTCGCTGTAGGTTCAATATACTCAGAATGAATGTCCAATGTTGAAATTTCCTTCTTTACGGTAAGAAGCTTTCTAAAAAAAAAAAAAAAAAAAAAAAACGCAGATACAATGCTTAGCTTTTTTGATCGAAGCATATTTAGGCAAAAATTTCAACAACAACAATACCCATCCCGTCAAAGCAAGTTATATATGAGGAGGTAGAATGTAGATAAATTATACCCTTATCTCGGGAAAAAATCGAAGGTAGGGAGACTCCTTCTATAAAGACTAAAAGACCTTCGGTGAATGTACATGTGAAGATGAATATGCTCATATATATGTGAAAGTGAGTAAGGGGTTTCGGAGGGATGTGCAATAGGTGATGTCGTACAAGGCCTCCACTTAAAAGGGGCCATATTTTTATAAGTTTTGCATATAAATACGTATAATATTAAACATATATGAGTCATGTACTTAAAATTTTTATGCAATTACTCTTTAGTTTAGAAGTGTAATAGGGCCTTTTTGTTGTTATCGCCTAGGGGCTAGGACCATCGAAATCTACGAGACGACTCTGAAAGTGAGCGTGTGAATTTACTCTTAGCCAAAAATCTTCATTATGTAAAACTCTTAAATTCCAAATTCCTACTCTAACACTTAATTTTCGAGTTAAAGTTAAAGGAAGAAAATGAAAAATGAAACATAAGAAGTTCTGTTGTCCAGTAGTAGTTAAGGAAGAAAAGAAAAAGAAATGGAATGAAAATTAGTGTGATTTTGTTGATTATTAAAGTAAAATGTTTCCTTCCAATTTTAAAAGAAAAGTGTTTACTTACACCACGTGCCCGAATGACCAAAAATTTAAAACTTTTTGCAGAAACGACATGACCCGAAACTTACCTCTTGTTACTGTTTAATCAACTGACAACAATCTATTACAAACCAGCCCTTAAGACTATTTTTATATGAAACTAGACTCAAATACTTTTAAAACGACGGGTGGCACCGTAAAGTGCACTATGACATGTCTTGTGCACTAAGAACCCTTAAAGTGCACTATAACCCCTCTTGTGCACTGAGGACCCCTAAAGTGCACTATAACCCCTCTGCGCTAAGGACGCCTAAAGTACACCATAACTCCGCTTTTGCACTGAAGACACCTAAAATACATTATAACTCCTTTTATGCACTACTTTCTTTAATTTGATTTTTTTTATTTTTCTTTAATAATAAAACTCAATAAAATAATCTAAAATTACCCGTAACAAAAAGCTAATAATATTTAACACTTTTTTATGCATAATGTACATGTAATAGCATAACCACTCTCAATCTCACCTTAAAAATTGCCTAACAAAAGTAAATAATCACATAGACAGAAAGAAGATTCCTACACAATTGGCACAAATGGAAACCCATACAAGGTACAGCATGCATCAAATACTTGTACACCAAACAAGTATATCCCAACACATTAAACGTCCTCCTATAAATTTGGCAAAGTTAGGCATTATGTCATTTATGTCTTGTAACTCACAAAGATCAATGTCATGAAACATCTAACAACCAAAACACGTATATCATATGAACCTTTACAGTTTCGAACAACATCATGTTCAAAAATAAAAACCAATGTAGATTAAAGAACACATAAAGTCAAACCTTAAATCCAGTCAAATGGTTGTAACACATGTTGAAAATAGTTGTACATTTGTGTGTCGGTGACAAAAACATTTTAGGCTGGATTTAAGGTTTCATTAACCAATCAAAAAATTTATAAAAACTAAATTAAAAAAAGGAAAATGAATTATAGACCTAAAACTAAAACCTAAATTTAGACCTAAAGATGTAATTGGTTAATTTGAAAACTTAATTGGTTAAAAATGATTAGAGAGAATAAGTGTATAACATTTGTCATGAATTGTATGAATTAAGTATGATAGTAGGTCTATATATCAACACTCTTAAAAAAAAAAGAAAAAGAAAAAGTACCATATCCAAGGAGAACATTGTTGAGTGATGCAAAAACAGCACAAGCAAACACATATTTTCTTGTAGTGCTACTCCTTTCCTCCTGTGTCTGCTTGTATGGTGCAACTTCCAAATCATCATCATTGTCATACTCTGAATCCATTCTTCTGTACTTATTTTTAGATCCAAGAGGTACACTAGACATGCCCATATCACCACTCCCATTTTCTTGGACACCCATATTTAGAAAGTACAACTACTGATGCGTATCTTACAACTCGATCAACTATATCAGGATTCGTTGAAGGGTTTTACAATTCGATATATGATGAGAAGAACCCAGAAAGGAATTGGGTCAACTCATCTCATTTGATCAGATCTGAATGAATCAACAAGTTGAATATAAATATTTAACTTTGAAAATTATATATAACAAGTGGGACCCTTTGTTTGTGTTTTAAGGTGTAGTTGTCAAGGGGCAATTGGGAGAATATAGAATGGTGAGACTTCAGTTATGAAGAGATGGTTAAATATTTTAGAACCTTAAAAAACTAAAAACGTGTAAAGATGAAGAGGAACTTTCAAGGTAACCATAGATGATGGCAACTACTGTACTTCTTTAGAAAAAGGGAATTTATATATTTTTATTTTGGTAAAATAATATCATTACCATTAATTACTGTGGTAAATTTTTTGTTTCCGAAATAAGGAAATTCTTGAAAAAAGCTTACCCCGTAAAACAAATTCCTATTTAGGAGAACAAACAACACTAAACTATACTAAGGGCATCCACTACTATGATAAATATTTTAAAAAATTTATACAATCAATGCATTGACAAAATTTCGATATAAATCTCAAATTTACCATAAATCAAATGAACCAATCATAGCCATTCATTTTTTTAATCAAAAAAATTAAAATCAATTTTAACCTTTTAAAAAATATATATATATCTCGCAAACCGTTAATTTTTACGCGAAAAAAATCATACCATCGCGACGAAAATTAAATTATCTTTATATAGCTATGCACTTTTATATATTTTTAACGATCTTTTTTTTCAAAATTTAGGCCCAGAAAAATCATATATGATTTGTGAAAATCATATGTGATTCGATTTTTACAAATCATATATGATTTTTGCAAATCATATGTGATTTGTAAAAATCATATATGATTTGAAAAAATCCCATGTGATTTGATTTTTACAAATCAGATGTGATTTTTGAAAATCATATATGATTTTACAAATCATACGTGATTTTTCTGAACGAAATTTTTGAAAAAAAAAATTTGTCGAAAATATAAAGAAGTACATATCTATAGATAGATAATTTAATTCTCGTCACGATGGTGTATTTTTTGTAGTTTGAAGATTTACCGTTTGCAAGATATGTTGTTTTTTAAAAAAAAGTGAAAATGGTATTTTTATTAATTTTGATCAAAAATGAATGGCTAACATTGATTTATTGGATCTATGGCAAATATGAGATCTATATTGATCTCAATTCTCAATACATTATCAAATTATAAACTTTTTCATATTATATACCTATTTCTACTATGATAAAACATATTTTGAAAACTTTTCATATCATAAAACACAACTAACATTTTCACAAAAAAAAAAAAAAAAAAAAGTTTAGACTTCTCCAAGATTTTAAACCTTTTCATTCCACCTAGGATTGAAATTGTTTCTCGCTATAATTCACAAATTTATGAACCTCTTCAAAATGCTTTAGACCTACTAGCAGGGTGCCCGCGCGTTGCAGCGGCGGGTACCCTGAAATAAATTTTTTTGGTGAATAATGTATTTTAGTTTATTATGTTCTTTTTAACAATAAATTTACGGTTATCAAGAATTTCGTATAGCCGGTGCCAGTTCGGGCTCGAACCCATTGACCCGTGTCTGCTCGGGCTCGAGCCCGTTTGGTCCGCGCCCGTTCGGGTTTAAGCCCATTTGGCCCGTTACCCGTTCGGGTTTGAATATTTGTATAATGTGCTTTATTATTTGTAGTAGTGAAATTTAATGCAGGAATTGTGTTTAATTTGGTTGTATAATATGCTTGATAATTTGTATTTCTTATGTAAGGGGTGTTTTAATAATTGTATTAATTGTATAAAATGCTCTTGGTTTTGGTGGCCTTCAACAATACACGATTATAACTCCGCAACACTAATTTGTTTACTTGCAAAATTGGAATTTAGTATATAAATAATAAGGAGTAAGCATTTTAACGTGTACTCATTTGTTGTTTGTTTATTAGTTTATCACTCAGCTCACCAATTGTATCAAGCACAAACTAAATACTTATAACAAAAGTACTTACACCCTCACTCACTTAACCCTAACCCTATTTCTCTTCTTCACATTTATGCAGCCACCAACACTTTCATCTCATTTCTCTCTTCAAACTAAAACACAAACACCCTTTGTTTCTTGCATCTGCTATGGGTTACTACACAATAGCCAATCAAATCGATATATTGGGCTACTAAATAACAAACGCCAGGTATGCAAGAGCTATGTGTGTATTTGTTTTTCTGCTACAAGTGGTCCAAGCAAACGACATACACGACTGTTCATCATTAAGATCATAATAAACCGGGTTTATTACACCAGAACATAACCAAGTGAATTGTATTATTGACTCAACCTCTCGGTATAAAAAAAATGAGAGATTCTGATTTTTTTTTCTTGTTTGATATGAGTCACGAATCAAGATCTATTGCAATTGCGCACTCGCCGGAATCAGCCACGGTAGATCTTTTAACTTTGTGTAAAAATCGATTTTTACACAAAGATAAATCTGAGATCGACGATTATTATTTTTTTGTTGCGTTTTTTTTTTTTTTTTTTTTTTTTTTTTTTATGTCTCTTCTTATAATTTTTTATTTATGTCTCCTAATAATTTTTTTGTTTGGCTTAGTAGCTTGATTAAATTGTACATTGTGATTAAATTGTTGTTTATTTTGGTGTAGGGGTGAATTAAATACTGTATTAATTGACTACTTTAATAGTATTAATGTGGTGTTTTTTTTAATATGTGCATTAAAGTGTTGTACACTATGCTTATTTGGTTGTAAGTCTGAAAATTATGTGCTTTAAAGTGTTGTACATCATGCTCAATTTGTTGCAAGTCTGAAAGTCTGAAAAATTATTAGGAAAGAGATTCATTTGTGCATTATAAGTAGTAGATATTTATAAATCACTATTATGGATGTTCTAACATTATGATCGCGTAATGCGACGACATCTAAAGATAGAAGACAACAGTGATTGGTGATAATATATGGTAATAGCAATGAGCCATCGGCAGAGGCGGAGATAAACGAAGGTCCGGGGGGTCATGTGACTTTTGGTGAAAAAAATTGTAGTGTAAATTTTTAAAATTTTTTGGTTATTTTTGTAATTTACCCCCCTAACAAATCAATTTTTAGTGTAATTTCGAAAAATTATCATATTTTGCCCCGTCGACAAAATTTATGGTTCCGCCCTTGGCCATCGGTAAATTATTGAATAAGATAAATCGAGACATCTACATTCTCACCATATTAATTATATCTATCTCCGGAGATAAATACTTGTCGTTCAAAAAAAAAAAAAAAAAAAAAAAAACAAAAAAAACAAACTATCTGCGTCTTTCTGTTCGAAATGAATTGATCACTCTTTAAAATCATTATTAAATTAAAACATAACATAACCAACTTAATGTGCATTAAAAAGTTTGTAACATACGCTCAATCATAATTATATCTTTAATTATATTTAATAATTAAAAGTTGATGATGTGTTTGTATTATATTACTAGCAGGGTATCCGCGCGTTGCAGCGGTTGATATCTTAAAATAAAAAATTTCGATGAATAATTTATTTTAGTTTATGATGTTTTTTTTAACAATAAATTTACGGATATCAAGAATTTCGTATAGCCCGTGCCTGTTCGGGTTCGAGCCCGTTCGGGCTCAAGCCCATTTGGCCCGTTTCCGGTTCGGGCTTGAATATTTATATAATGTGCTTTATTATTTGTAGTAGTGAAATTTAATGCAGGAATTGTGTTTAATTTGGTTGTACAATATGCTTGATAATTTGTATTTCTTACGTAAGGGGTGTTTTAATAACTGTATTAATTGTATTTATTGACCAGTTAAATAATTGACTACATTAAATAGCATTAATGTGGTGTTTTGTTGTACACTATGCTTCTTGTCTTGTATGTCTGAAAATTATATGCATTAAAGTGTTGTACACTATGTTTCTTTTCTTGTAAGTAGTAGTCATTATAGTCATTAATAACATTGACCACTTTAATAACATTAATGTTGTAAGTCTGAAAATTACATCATGCTTATTTTGTTGTACACTATGCTTATTTTGTTGTAAATCTGAAGAGTGGTTGCAGCTATTGTACATTGTGCTTAAATGGTTGTAATTTTTTGTGAAGGGTGCTTTTAATAGCATTAATGTTGTTTGATAGAATTTTGGTCTTAAAATGACTACGCTTTATTTTGTTGTACAATATGCTTACTTTGTTGTAATTCTTAAAATTAGGTGCATTAAAGTATTGTTGTTGGGATATGAAAGTGCTGAAGATATGAAAGTACTGAAGATATGAAAGTACTGAAGATATGAAAGTACTATAAGCTGCAAAGTACTGGAAGAAGTCAAATAGTCAAAGTACTGCTAAAGACAGAGTCAAAGTACTGCAAGATGAAGTCAAAGTACTGCTAGAACAAAAGAACTGTTATATTCGTTTATGGAAAGAATTGTATTCTATGTTTAGATTACTTGTCGTACAAGGTTACAAATTGTAAACCGACGAGGATATCCTTGAGCCTATAAAAGGACTCCTAGATTGGCATTAGAGGTACGATTTCTGAAAAAGAGTTTTAGAGTTTACGAATTAGTGTTTTAGAGAAAAGTTCGATTATCTTAGAGTTGTATTAGAGTATCTGCATAATAAGCAGATTTAGAGTTTATTATAAAAGTTATTCTTCTTAGCTTTGTTAAGTAAATTCCGCGTATTTGATAAAGATTGCTCAGTGTTTCTTTGTTAATAACTTAGGATTTATCCGAGGTTATTAAACCTTAACAAGCTAGTTAAGTTAGTTTGATTAAAGTATATCGATCCAACAAGTGGTATCAGAGCTTGTGTGGAAACTCTGACTAGGAAGAAACCCTACTTCAACAATATTCAAGATGTCGACTGAAGCTGTTCCACCACCCTCAATCACCTCACTCAGAATTCCAATAATCAATAAGGGAGAGTATGATCTCTGGTGCATGAAGATGAGGCAGTATATTGCCATTACAGACCATGCTTTGTGGAATGTAATTGTGAATGGGAATGAAGTAGTTCCAGAACCCATTAATGTTCCTGGACAACCTATAGCACCAAAGGCAGTCTTACCAGCAGCAACCCTAAGGAATCAAGAGAAGGCTCTAAACATTCTCTTGTCTGCCATTCCAGATGGTCATCTTCTCAAATTTCATGATGCTAAAGATGCTAAGCAGCTCTGGGCTGCTCTCAAGACCAGATTTGGAGGGAATGAAGCCTCTAAGAAGATGCACAGAAACTTGCTGAAACAACAGTTTGAAACTTTCACAGTAGGAGAAAGAGAGAGTCTTGATGCTGCATATGATAGGTTTCAGAATCTCCTCAACATGTTGGAGTTATACAAGGCAGAAGTATCAGTTGAGGATGCTAATTTGAAGTTTCTAAGGAGTTTGCCATCTACATGGCATGTGATTGCTACTATGATCAGAGGACAACAAGGATTGGATGTTATGGACTTTGATGATCTCTATCATCAACTGAAGGTGTATGAACATGAGATGAGTGGTCAACCAAATTCCAAATCTCACAGTATTGCTTTTCTATCATCTGAAAAGAAGAGCAGTACTTCCAAAAGTACTGCTTCTCCTCAAAGTACTGTTTCTCAAAGTACTGCTGTTTACAATCCCCCTTCATATGCTCAGCAGGCCCCACCATCTACCACTTTGCACTCAGATGAAGTTGTGTGCTCCTTCTTTGCACAACAAGCAAGCTTACCTGTCACTTATGAAGAGGATCTAGCACAGATTGAAGAAGATGCACTTGAAGAAATTGATATCAGGTGGCAAGTTGCTATGATCACTGCAAGGATAAAAAAGTACATGAAGAAGATAGGCAAAAGTATTGATTTCAAACCAAAACAAGGAATAACTTTTAACAAATCTAAAATTGAATGCTTCAATTGTCAAAAGACTGGTCACTTTGCAAGGGAGTGCAGGTTTGCTAAGTATCAAGCAAACAGAACATCTGAGAAGCCTAAACTGGAGCTCAAAGAAATTCCAATAACTGAAACAAAGGCTTTGGTTGCTCAAGAGAAGTTATCAGAAGTTGACTGGAGTGAAGAATTTGATGATGAACCAGTGACTTACTGTATGGTAGCAGTGGAAGATGCAGTTGAAGACACAGTGGAAGCAGTGGACTGGAGCACTGCTTTTGATGAAGAATCTGATCATGCTGCTTTGGAATCTGATGATGGCTTTGGAGGATTTGATTGGAGCAAAGAAAGTGAAGATGATCCTGTTCTTCTTGCTATGGTGGCTACTTCACCAACTCAGTCTCCTATCTCTGTGGTATGCTCAAATTGTTATGGGTTCTATCTAAAATTGCTTAACAATTATGTGTTTGAAAGAGATAATTGTATTAAGGCTAGGTCTGAGATAGCAGGTTATCAAATCACTTTAGAGTCTATGGAAGCTAAAATCATAACACATGAAAATAATGAAATGGCTTGGGCTGAAAAGTATGAACAACAGGATTACCAATTAAAACTTAGTGAATGGAAACTAAACTGTAAAAATTGCTGAAATAGAGAAATTAACTAAGGAAAGAGATGATTTGTTAGCTAAATTTGCTGCTTGGGGAGAGTCTGACTTGTCCCATGTTGCTTATGTTGAAAAACAGAGAAGGGCTTTCATTAGAACAGGCTTAGGATTTGGAATGGACTTTAGTAACATAGATGAAAACCAACCTAGTGATCAGGATGATGGTGTTTTTGAAGACATAACCACTAGTGATGATGAGCTCATTAACTATGTAGATTCATCTAGTAATGAGGGCTCAGTAAGTGAACCACCTCCTGAATATAAGAAAGACAATGGTTATCATGTTGTTCCTCATCCCATTAGTCATCAACCCTCTAGGCCTGATGTTTCTCATTATGGAGTAGACAGTCTAGAGTTTAGGAAGAAGCTTGTTGCTCAATCTAGGTCTGAGAAACCCAAAGAAACTGTTGAAAATAATGTTCAAAATCAAGCAGTACCTTTAAACCAAAGTACTGCTCAACAAGTAGTACCTTCTGCAAAACCTTTTCAAAACAGTACTGCTAAACCTTTTTGGGATAATTTTGGTCAAAACAGATTCTATCAGTCATCAAGAAGGCAAAATAATTTTGGCCATAGACATAGAAGAAATCACTTTGGACATATGGGTCAAAAACTGTGTTTTGTGTGTTATAGTCCTAATCACTTAATCAAAGATTGTGATAAACACTCAGAATATCTAAGCAAGTTTCCAAGGAATAAGTCTACAAATCAGAAACCTAGAGAGCATAAACAAGTTTGGAATAATTCAAATAGGGATAATCACAGAAACTTCTCACCAGATCATAGATACCCACATCAGAGAAGACCTTCAGTATCTCACAGTACTTTCCAAAGTACTGCTCAGAAACAAGGAACTGATAACACTACTTGGAATAGGAATTCTAGGAGATCTCACTATCAACCTAGAAGGTATCACAATTCATATAGGGGATCTAGATCACAGGAACCACCTGTTAAAACTAAATGGGTAAAAAGGGAAAGTACTGCTGAGGGACAAACAGTACGTTCAACAAAAAGTGAATCAGATGTTTTTGTAATACAAGAAAATGCTAATAATCTGGTGAAAGAGATTTATGTTGAAAAACCAGAGAGTTTTGAAAATCCACATGCTAAAAATCATAAGATAATTTTGGATCATCATTTGAAAGATAGTGGGAATTACATACTCAAAGAATTTGAGTTTGTAACTCCTCAAGGGGAACACAAGTCAGTAATGGCTTGGGTTCCTAAAAGTTTCTAACACTAAAAATCGTACACCTAAAAGTTTTGAGAGACCAAAAAGTTGTATTTAGAGAAAGTGGTCTAATAATCGTAAAAGAACATAATGTTTTTGTAGACTAAGTGAAAAACAACTTGCATGACAAACAGGGAGTCGTCATGAAAGGGAAAAATGGGTAAATCAAAATTGTCCACCAAGGACACTAGATCTAGGGGATATACTTAACACTATGGAAGATCCAACTATCACTCTAGAGGATCTTAAGGATAAGGTTCATCACAATAGTCAAGGAACAAAGACTCGTCATGAAACCTTTCATGACACTCTATGACTTCCAGAAGAGACTACACCCATAGATACTAGACCACTCTTCAAAGACACTAATAGGGATAAACTTAATAAGGTTTGAACAAATACGAGAGATCCAAAGACTAAACATCTGAATAAGGAACCTTTGAACGAATCTATAAGACTCACAAATAGTGTTAGAAACTAATTCACTAATCCTGATATTGTGTGTTTTGTGTCAAAAACTGGGTATACAGGTTTCACTAAAGAAGATACAGATACCGGTTTTAATAAAACGGAAGAACTACTGACTATCTTAGACAAAACTGGTTTTAATAGGGTTTTTCCAAATCGTCATGACAAAACTTTTCCAAAACGTCTTCCATGATGAACAACTCGTCATGAAACCAAATTTCCATGACGAACTAAAACTTGTAATAAAAGTTGTCAAAGAAACCCAAAGAGTCTGGATCTAACTCGTTGTTCGAAGAAGGATTTGAGATCTGACAGATGAGGTATTACTCTTTGTAGTCCG